>JAYKKM010000013.1:0-195000 GCA_035772405.1 Chrysogorgia sp. JL179-B06
ACGAGGTTCAAACCAAAAATCAGGTTCCGAGTCGATGTATTTGTATTGTAGATGAATAAGAAAGCCTCTATAGGGTTTTCTGAGAAGACTCGGCGAATTTCCGAAGTATTTTCCACGTCAAACTTCAAAACACTTTGTTATCGTACGAAAAGATAAACACAAACGCGCAATGCACGACGGTTGACACTCACTCTTTAAGGTATCCAAGCTCAATTATCCAAGCAAAACCTTTATGAATATGAAATAAAATAAAACGTTTACGGTTATACACCATGCTTATTTAACGATATAATTCGCTGAGCTTTCGTCCCGTAAACTCAGGACTTCATCAGAGCGTGACTAAACGTGAACTGATAAACAGCGCCGGACCCTTGGGGAGGCCCGTAACCTAACCATTCTGGGGAGGCCCTAGATAGCTAAACTTCATAGTAACCTTTATTATATCCCGAAGTGGTTTTCTCGTGTTATGATTGGTAAATTTGCAGTCCGTGACTTGCGGTAAGAGGTATGGATAAATTTTTATTTTCCACATTTTCAAAACCTATACAAAAAAATTCGCAAACTCGAACGCCGCTTAAAAAGGCGCTTATTTCGAACTTTTTCTACTCCAACTCACCGAATAAATTATCGGCACAATTTATGTCGCGTGCCAATATCGGCTATTTCAGATCGTCCCGCTATTTCCAACATCCCGCCATTCTGATTTCTGAACGTCTTTTTCGGTCCCTTAGTGAGACCCAATTTTTAAATAAAGCAAAACAATTTGATTTTATATAAGTGACGCTTTATGCGTCCTTTTTCCCTGTCATCAAATTTTCGGGGGGGGCCCTTCTGTCGGGCCCGGGGGGCCCGTAACCTATAGGTTACCTAGGTTACTGGTTAATTTGGCCCTGCTGATACAAAACAACTTAATTACAAAGTTATTTGTACAACTTTGTAATTGTTGTTTTTATCAGTTCACGTTTAGTCACGCTTTGACGAAGTCCTGAGTTTACGGGACGAAAGCTCAGCATATTGTATCGTTAAATAAACATGGTGTTAGGGTGAGGCGGTTAATCGATAAACCGGAAAAACCCGATGTTTTTTGAAAACCGATTTAACCGATGTTGCTTTTAGAGGAAAACCGAGAAACCGAAAAAAACGAAAAATCGGTATTTCAATAAAATCGAACCATACTTACACGCGTTTTTGTTGCGTTTACACACAGAATTGACGGAAAAAACGACTGAAGAGATTTGCGTCTTCGAAATACCGTACGTTTATTGCCAGATATGATCTCCGATATAAGAACGGAAGTTACGGAAAGGCTTCGATTCAGATTCTTATAGTCGTTTGTGTCAATGTTATTTGTAAATATGATCATAAAATTCGTAAAATTTATCTTATATACTGCATGTTTCTTTGTAATTCGTAGTTAGGATGTTATAATCAATACAATTGTTTTTGAAACTGAAATCTTGCGCGAGTAGCGTCATGCATATTTTTTTAACTATGGTTTCGAACGCGTTTTAAAAAAATCGGTTCACTCGGTCGGTTTTCGGTTTTTTATAAAAACGCCTCACCCTACATGGTGTATAACCGCAAACGTTTTATTTTATTTCATTAATGCATCGCCATGCCAAGCTTCAAAACTTTGATAACAGAACCTTTATGAATATATTTACAAACATTTTCATGTTTATCAATGGAAGCCCAAACACCACTGCAACTTCTAGGCAAATTCCCTTAGGCCAAGTAAAAAAAAAAAAAATGTTTCTCGTCCGGATTTCTGCCAAAAAGCAGGGAAGCGGCGCATTTTTATTTTTTTTTCTTAGCCAAAGTAATAAGCTTTCATACAGTTTAGTAAGAAAAATACACGCAATAAAACGTGAACTACAAAAGGCTATATTTAAGTAACTAAATTTTTTAATGTCTCGTAACGTAATAACGTATACCATGGTTTTAATACTTTATCTGCCGTTCTGATCCTCGAGCAAACGAAAACCATCGTTTAAATATGGGTTAAAACAAAAAACATTCATGAATATGCAGCCAAGCATGTGAACAAAAATATGAGTTCTTATTTGAGTTCGTGAAGTGTTGAATTTGGTCAGCGGATAGGATTTTGAATGAGCCCGCAGTAGTTTCCAGATTAATACTTCATCAAGTTATAATAAAGTTCAAAAACATGAAGCGAAATTTGTAGAGGAAAACCAGCAAAAAAAAAAGAAGAAAGGAAGCGGCCAAGAAAAAGGAAGCGGGCGGGGACGAGAAACATATGTTTTTTTTTACTTGGCCTTACGGTAGGAGTGGTAGGGGAATTTGGCCAATGGTGGGCTAGGGAAACCTACGGGGAATACATCGTAAAGGGGAACTGTACTATTTAAGAGTTTAAATAAAAGGCCTTTAAGTAGAATGTTTAGAAATGTTAATAGTTTTACGGTATCTTCTTTTGTACTCGAGAAATAACGTTTTCATTCTCGTATTTTATGCTTCTGGACGCCGCCATTTTAGAGTTCGCTCGACGGCTCAGACTCGATGTACAGCGGGAATTTACTTTCAATTTTGACGTCAATGAGAACAAAACACAAGCACTCAATGACATCAAAATTGAAAAGAAACCTCTGCTGAACATCGAGCAAATTCTAAAATGGCGGCGTCTACAATCGGGAGCAAAAATGTCTTGAGACACTTTAACCCAACGGAAGCCACGCCTTCACGGTTCAGCTGAAAGTAGAACTTGATATTTCAACCCCCCTCCCCCTGATCAATGTTGATTCTGAGTAAATATTTGATGTGCTTAACACTTGACAATTACTAATGAGCAACATTGAAACGGGGGAGGGGATAACATAAAATTAAGTTGTATTTTCTATCCGCTTTCCAATGGGTGTCGTATTCCTTACTGTAAATATTTGAAGTGTCTCAACATTTATGCACGCGATCAGTGTAGAAGCATAAAATACGAGAACTGATGAAAACGTTATTTCTCGAGTACAAGAGTAGATACCGTAAAACTATTAACATTTCTAAATATTATACTAAAAGGCCTTTTATTTAAAAGTAATTTATTTTTTGGGCACAGTTCCCCTTTAAATGTAGGTGAATTGACGATAATTTAAAAGTTTCAAAAAATGAAAAAAATAACAACAAAAAGACACGAAAAAAGAAAAGGGTCGTCGGCAGAGATCTGGTCGGCTATACATAGCTCGGAAAAAGAACTGGTCACGAGTTAACACATAGGCAACGACAAATTTGGAGACCAACAAGGAGAATTTGCAGCCAAGAATAGGCTTTTCCGTGCGCAAACCGCTGGAAGCCTGTGGGAGCTGGATATTCGCTTCGTAAAGAATTTGTATGCCGACACTATAATTACAATCGTAACCCGATAGATTTTACCTGAGAAGTAAACAGCACGGCAACTCCTATTCCAAGCCAGCTATGTAAACTATACACATTTGGAATATCGTTGTGGTTGTGGAAATCAAATACAGCCTTAAGACCCATGACAGCGACGCTAAAGGCGACAATCTGAATAAACATGTGCAGTAATTTCACCAATATTTTCCTTTCTTGACTCAACACTCGGTAGATTATCATACCTAGAGAAATGTTTAATGTAAATACTTCAACACACAAATACAAAATACAAAAATACACAATACAAAATAAAAAACACACAAATACAAAAAATAAAAAAAAATAAAAAACAAAAAAAAATAAAAAAAAAAATAAAAAAAAAAAAAATAATAAATAAAATAAATAAAAATAAATAAATAAAATAAAAATAAAAATAAAAAATAAAAATAAAAAATAAAAAAATAAAAAAAATAAAAAATAAAAAACACACAAATACAAAAGGTACGCAACGCGTACATGTGTCTGCTGACATTTGAGTTAGCTACAAGCAATGTGAGATAAGTAAGTACAGGGAGCCCAACTCTGACGCTTGTGGTGTGTTTCTCTGTTTTATTCTATATTACTGTATGCAAATTCTAATGTTTTATTTAATGAAAGTGGAGTCTCATAATCTTATAAGTCAGAGTTGGGCTCCCTGTGGCTATACAAACGAGTGGTGAACTGGCAGATAGTTTCGCGCTAAGTTGTCACAATATACCGCGGAATGGGGGCAAACATTTTAAACATATTTGGAAATTATAAGTTTATTCAAATCATATAGGTTGTAGGCGAGCAATGTCTGAAATCATAGTTCTTTCACTGTAAAATATTAAGCGATTTTGAAATTACCTGGCAGTATCACTATTAAATTTAAACCACATGAGCCGACCACTGAAAAACAAATATAGCGCCTGGCCAAAGATGTCGGTCATAGCAAACACACTGACTTCTTTCAAATTCGTATAGTACGTGAAATTTACACACAAGAACCTAGTAAGTGTAGACACAATGGCTCAGATAAACAACAAAAGTAGTTCAACACCTATCTATTAACTATGGAAGAAGCCTACTCGGTCAGGTGAAGCAACAAAACGATCTCGGCGAACATTCGCTGTCTTCTGGAACGTGTTCGGTTGTGACGGTACAACTAAAGGCGTGTTCACAGTAGCGGACCCGGACTGGATTTGGACTGAGACTGGATTCATATCGGACTAACCGTTTGCGTTCACACCAGATTGAACTGGCTTTGGACTTCCGGCAAAAATGCGGTGTGATGGGTAAGCAGTATGTTCAACAAAATAATAATAATAATAATAACGACTTTATATGAGACAAAAAAAATTTACGCACTATATTTAGTCTTTCATTTGCAATGCACAAATAGTGTGCTTTGGCAGTGCGCGACATTCTCTAATGTTGGAAGGTAAACTATTAAATACATTTGCAGCACTGGCCTGGAAAGTACCATTTTCAAAGGGCACGGTTAGTTTAGTTTCCGTGGACGATCTCAGTGTTCTCGCAGGAAATCCAACATCAGGTATGAAGGCCAATTACTCAAATACAAGGCCTTAAAAGTGAAAGTCGTTCCGTTCTGAGACCCTAATTTCAAGACATCCAATTCAGTGGCATATCCTCCAACTACAAAACCAGCAGTGCACGCTGGACACGCTGAAGGCGTTTTACAAGATATTAAGGAATTGGATGACTCACAATATCGGCATTATAATCGATCTTCGATTTCGCCCTGACGGCGACGCGCTGGGGCGAGGGTGATAATCTTGACGGGGGTAGAATGTCCGGTCGTGTACAATGTCCGGTCGTATATGCGTACATCGGTTGTCTTGGTTACGATGACGTGCTCACGGGGAAGAAAGTAGGTAAACAAGGATATTTATGGATCTAAAAGGATATTTATCTGGTCGTGAGCGAGAACATAATTTTGTGTTGTTTTACTCGAAAAAACGTGAAATGTACGTGAAATTAATGAGTAATTTAAATAACGATAGAAGAGAACGAGAGGGGACAGTCGTTATTAAAAACAAAACCTCAATACTTATGTAACAAAACCAACACAGCAAGAAGGATTGCGACAGAAACAAGTCAAAGCGACTCGAAGACGATATCCAGTGTAGCAGTAAGTGTTTGTTCATATTTTGAAATATACAGTATGTTTATTCTGTGCTTAATAATGAGCCTATATAGTAGACTATAGCTGTGTTTCAGTGTTTATACGACCTGGGCCTGGCCTACAATTTATAGTATATAAACAAGCATTACTGTATGACTGGTCAGTGTTAATATATACACTGCTGTATAGTGAATAAGGGAGAGATTGGAGTAGAGTCCTGGACAGGAATCGAACCTGTAACTTGATTGCTTCTAACCATTGAGCTACCGAGACTCAGATGGAGAGCGAAGCTGGTTACAAATTCAACATAATACATTCGGTTGATATAGGTATACAGTACTGCCTATGTAGGTTGCATTCACTACAGCAGTGTATATATATTTACACATCCAAGCATTTAACTGATATAATATAGTGACAACCCGCGATTTCCGGTCGAGTTCGATAAACATTATTTTTAATACATTAATATGCCTTTTCAGCATAGTTTTTTGGTTAGGGTTGGTAATTTGGTTAGGTAGTTATATTAGGATTAGCATTTCGTTGAATTATAAAAGACTCGATCTTGACTTGAGTGACGAAGGGCTTTCGCTCGAAACGTTGAATGTCTGCCAACCTATAAAATATCTGTATTTCTGCCTACAATGTATACAGTACGTTGAACAATATTTTATCTTCAATAAAACAACCATGTCATGTTATTGTTTGTTAGTTGTAACTTGTATAGTCTGCATTGTGATTGTTCAGAAATCTTTAGACAAATTTTGAAATACTTAACCGAGAGAGTTGTACTATATACATTCTGGGATTGGGAAAAGTTTAGGCATTATTAATAATACTAATAAAAATACAATTGACGGGGTCCTGTTTCCTAACAAATTACAATTATTATTTATTACAAATATAAATTTATTACACATACTGTATTCATATGTACTGTATGTCTACAATATGTTACAAAAACTAATTATAACTTGAAAGTTGTATAAATCCTACAAATGTAGTACTGTCAATTAAGGCAATAGATATTAGATAATGATCTCACATGTATGCAATGAACAAATTCATTCAGATTAAAATAGTTCTTTAGAAATGGCGGTAAAATGCCTTCAAGACATTTCTTAACTAACATATGGTACCAATCCTAGGGTTTCTATTAACCGATCAGTTTCATGTTCAAACTTAGGAAAGGTCAGTTTCTCTGCCCTGCATTGAGACCTCAAGAGCATCTATCCTCACCAACAATCGGGATAGAATCCCTAATACTGTATTAAAACCAAATTGATGTCCATACATTTGCACTATATGCACCCCTAGACATTTGAATGATAAAGAGAATGCACTTTCTTCCTTCATTCTTTAACAGTCTTTGGTGTCACTGTTCCCCAATTCCGTCGAATACTGTGAATTATTAAATGGAGGTGTCCAAAACAAAAATTATTGAACGCTGATGACGTCACTAGGACAAAGCGCATAACTACAGTACTGTATTACAGTAGTAAATTAGCAACTATAAAAGTTTCAAACAGTAGTGGGCGAGGGGTGTTGCGTATAAGGTATTTCTAGTTTGTATTAATTGAATAGGGTAATTCCATGAAAACATGGACATGGGAAAAAAAAAAGAAAAGTTGAGCATTTTGACAAATTAAGGCTAAAAACATAATAGTGGTTAACTCAAATTTTAAAGATATGAAATTTGAACTTGACCACATTATCACATACATGATTTTCATGCATACCATTGATATTGTTATTTATTTCACAAATTGTTTCAAAATATGGGTAAAATTCTTGGCTTTCCTATTTTCCCTACTTAAACTTAATAAAAGTGTGTTGAACTTGGTATACACTTTATCACTATTAGTTTATGATTTAAGAACTATTTTTCTATGTCAAATTTTATATGTCAAATTATTTGCATCAACGAGACCAAGTTGTTTGATGAATTAAATATAATGGTAGTTTGATGGACAAATGTAACGTCAGTCACAGTAACGTCAGTCACAGAGTTTTTTGGTCACGTACACATGTGTGATTATTATTGTGAATTTGTGTTACCATCCATATTACAAACATATAATAAGGATATATCTTTGAGTTCATATTTTTGTGTTCATGCATTCCTTTGAGCTGAAAATGAATATAATTATAGTTACTTTTTTTTCATGTCCATTTTTGGTAACGTCAGTCACACTCATTGAATGTTGAATACAATTGTTATGCTTCGTTATCTAACCAAATCAATGCTTATTGGCAAATAATGGCCATTACACCAGCCTAATTGCACAGCTAGAAGGTAATTAGTACTCATTTAATCTGTCCAAATGTAACGTCAGTCACAATGGAATTACCCAATAGTCAAATACTGAAGCAACAAATAATTATCTTTAAGCCATGTTTCGCTCATATAGTGATGACGTCAAACGGATATTGTTAACAAGCCGTCCAATGTTGATACCATGCTTTGCGTATTTATATGCATAATTTTTAACTGCGTTTCTTTGTTGGCTAATGCTTGAAGATGGATTTTGGATACCAGGCGTATTGTTAATATTTTCATTGTCCTCATGGTGTGCAATCTCGTTGTCCGATATGCATGGTAGTTCATCCATATAAAATGGTAGAACACCAAGTTTACACTTGGGACAAATCCATTCTTTCGGTGTGATACTTAAGCTTAGCACATTTTATATGCGTAAAATCAAAACATATGGTGCATATACGCAGCGCTTTTTATTTTTTGCCACAGCTTTCTTACATTCTGAACATCTAGGTGCGACTCGCTTTCTATTTTGAGTAGAGACTGCATTGGTCTCGCGGCCTGGATTCACTTCAACATCGCCACTTTTAATTAATAGCCGAAATGTAGCTGTGGTATTGGCGTAGTACGCAATTCTTTTAAACGACCAATTTCTCCGTTCTTTTCGGGTTTTAAACACTGAGCTTGTTTGTAACAGAGTTAAATCAGATTTTATCTGTTTAGGTGGTGTCCCAATGAATAGTTCGTCGTTGTAGATCGATCTTCGTACATTGCTCCAGTGATCAGATTTGATTCCAAGAAAGTCGGTTTGACTCGAATTCCCCGCACTTTCCGAATATATAACCCCATGGCATCCAGTAGAGCAAATATGTATGTATCCAGTAGAGCAAATATGGCGACAGGCCAGTTGCTTTCTTTTATAATTTATTTTTGAAGAGATGAGGAACATTAAACCGGATAATCCATTTCTTCTGCTATATATCATTAAATACTATACATTATTAGGTATGCCTTGGTCGTCTAGTTGCCGCTGCATCCTTTTCATTTCCCAAAACATTTATACGAAGCAAAATCTCTTCGTCAGTCCAGGGCCCAGTGAAGAGCTGGCGAAACCATATTAATGGATGAGACTGAATTCATTCTTTACTGTAAAACGTTTAAAAAAAAAATTGGCGGTTTAACGGTTTTTGTTTTAGTTGCGTACACCGCTGACCATTCGTACTACTTCACCATGGAAATCAGTCCATTCCAGCCCAGAGCCAGCTCTATTGCGTTGCGTTCACACTTGGTCGAGTCCAATTCGAGTCCTTTCTCAGACCACCTTGAATAGCTGGACTCAAATCCAGTCCAAATCCAGTCCGATTGCGTTTACACTGTCGGATTCACAATCCAAATCCAGTCCAGATCAAGTCTGGGTTCGCTAGTGTGAACGCGCATCAAGTGTTTGCTGAATACGTCAGCAGACACGAAAATAGGAAAGACTTGAAAATATGCGCATCGAAAATTTAGTTTCTTTAGAATGGTTTCCTACTTTTACTGATTACGATGCAAAAGTTTATTTTTAATTCTATCGTGAATTTGAGAGTGAAATTAGCTTCTCAAACTCGTTAAAGTGCCTATAACGTCTGTGGGGATTTAATATATTTGTAATGTATGGATTATCCTGAGATAAATTGTAATATATCTTGTCAGCTGAAAATGTCATCTTCATAGACTTTTTTGCTGTTAAAGTTAACGGAAATGACGTCAAATCGGGAATCTGTCTGCATGAAACCTCTTTACAGATGCCCGATTTGACGTCATTTCCGTCAACTTTAACAGCAAAAAAGTCTATGAAGATGAAATTTTCAGCTGACAAGATATATTACAATTTTTCTCAGGAGAATCCATAGATTACATATATGATAAATCCCCACAGACGTTATAGGCACTTTAATAATTAGATGTGTGAAGTTGATCGTCCAGGTTGTTGTAGTCTTGAGAAAGACAATTGTTGGTCACTGACGTTTCGAGTCTCGACAGCCTCAGCGGTGGTCATCTTCAGTGTTTGTCAGGTTTGCCTATATATATATATATATATATATATACTGAAAGGATTTATGGTGAAGGAAAATTTCGAGTGTTGGAATACATACATTTTAAGACCAAACCGGGACCAGTTGCGAAAAATGCAACTTAGCGGCCTTCCGGTAGGAATTGAACCCGCGACCCTGCGATTGCTAGTGCAGTGCTCTGACCACTGAGCTACGGAAGCCGTTGCCGAGAGCCTAGTCACGAGTTCTGTATATATGGTGGTAATGCCGGGATAAGATTCTTGTATATTATAGGTAATATTTGGCATTTCACTCGATCAAACTACATGTTGAAAGGATTTATGGTGAAGGAAAATTTCGAGTGTTGGAATACATACATTTTAAGACCAAACCGGGACCAGTTGCGAAAAATGCAACTTAGCGGCCTTCCGGTAGGAATTGAACCCGCGACCCAACCTCGTTCCCAGGGTCTTATCTCCGCTCCCCGCCCCCCCCCCCCCCCCCGCACGCTGCAATAAGACCCTGGTTGCGGCTGGTCACGTGCCCCCTAAAAAGTGGGGGGTTTTTAATTAGCGTTTAGAAAATTACTTAGGGAGGAGTGGCAAAGATGAATAGAGCACAACACTAAAAACATCAGAACAAAAACTTCCGTGAAGGTCTAAATTTTAATTTGTATAACACTGCGTGAAGTTAAAATTCTTATAGACTATTGCAATACGCGTATGCACGTCTGTAACATAAGGAGTGATTAATATCAAATTTCGTTCCTAAACAAGCGCTTCAACGGTTAGCTGGAAAATACGGAGTCGGAGTGCCGGAGTACGGAGTGCCGGAGTGTGGAAAAGACGGAGTGTGAAATGGAAAACACGGAGTGTGGAAAACACGGAGTGTGGAAAACACGGAGTGTGGAAAACACGGAGTGTGGAAAACACGGAGTATGGAAAACACGGAGTATGGAAAACACGGAGTATGGAAAACACGGAGTATGGAAAACACGGAGTCTGACGTTTGTTGTCAGCGTGGAGTATGGAAAATAAGGAGTCAGCTGTGTACTAGGTCTGGTCTTTGGGGGGATGCCAAGAGCTTCTTCCGCAGCATTCAACGCGTGTAAATACCGTTCGTATGCCGTTCGGTAAGCGTTCGAACGGTTTGATAAACCGTTTCAAATTATATAACAAACCTTTCGAATGGCTGTTAAACTGGAACCTGTCGAACTGATTCAAAGCTTTTAAATGCCTGGTCCAAAGAGTTTAAACGCTTTGTTTTTAACGTTCGAAATAATCGAACACTACTCACTGACAGTCTGGACGCAGACCGTTCGCCGGGAACGCTTGCAGTTTGCTTTCCTGTACTGGTTTCCGGTACTTTTAATAAATGAGCTCTTCATTTTGGTAAATAGTATTGGTCATACATACATTGTTATTGAATGAATCGAGAGAAAAATGGTTCCTTTTCAATGTGAAACGTGCGAATTTGATTGATATGTTTACATTTAGCACGGTCAAAAACAAAGGGAGTTCGTATTGCGCGTTTTAGTTTTAAAGCCGTTTTTAAGCCGTTAGTGCAAGCGTTTCGACAAAAACATTATCGATCATACACGGGGTCTCTCAATTCATTCAATAACAATGTATGTCTGACCAAAAGAATTCACCAAAATAGAGAACAACGCATATTATTATGCAATAGCGTTTGAAACTCATTTATTAAAAGTACTGGAAACCAGTCTCCGGACCAAGATTGGTTACGAACAGGAAAAATAAAAAAAAACCATTCGAATCTGATATTATAGACCTTACAGCTCAATTCTAACAATTGGTAGACCGAGTGACAAACTGCAACCTATAATATATATTAAAAAAACTGACATAAAACGTTTAACACATTTGGCGCCCCATAGTAATCTTCCATTGTAAACATTAAACGAGATCGTGGGAGTCATCAACCAAACGAGATCGTGGGAAAGTCAATATTCTTTAGTCATTCTTAGAACAGGGAGAGTTGGTCATCATTTCGAATAATAACTTTTTCTCATGATATATCCTCATAATTTGTTTTGAAATAATAAAATTCGAAATAATTCTAAATATAAAATTGAGAGTATTTGCTGACTCATCAAAGTAGAATGACTAGAGTACTTCCTTTTTGACTTGCTGCATGCCTAAATTACTAAATGTCTATTATTTAGGGAGTCTCGGATACAAGATTAGGCTGACGCGTCCCCAAAACACCCTGTGAGCCTAATACAAATTACATTATTGCTACAAATAAAAGCGCAAGAAGTCTCTGCATGCGGAGGAGAGTGAGGCTGACTAGCGTCCGTTTTAGTCGGGCGTTTGATTACCCAGATAACACAAAGTCGTTTTATTCAGGGGTTAATATTAACCCAAAAAATTAAAAGTTTTTGCTGTTATTTACAGCATAACGCAAAAGTTTTGAATAATATTTATTGTTTAAGGTCTGTAATATCAGATTCGAATGTTTTTTCCTAGGTAGATTTATTAGTAAAAAGGACATATTTTTCCTGTTCGTACCCGCTATCTGCTAGTATCTACCCGCCACCTGCGACTCGCTTTTTAACCCCGCCGTGTCAAGCAAGCTCTCTGTTTTGAAATGAGGAAAGTTCTCGAAATCTAACGATTTGAATGGATGAATTTTGAGCTAAGCGTTCATACCGTTTAACTGCAAGCGTTCAAACGGTCTGCGTCCAGATCAGTGAGTAGTGTTCGATTATTTCGCATTTAAACGCTTTGCGGAGTCAGTTCGACAGGTTCCAGTTTAATAGCGGTTTATCAAACCGTTCGAACTCTTACCGAACGAACTCTTACCGAACGGCATACGAACGGTATTTAGTATATTTACACGCGGTCACAGACTCCTTATTTTCCATACTCCACGCTGACAACTCGACTCCGTGTTTTCCATACTCCGCGTTTTCCACACTCCGTGTTTTCCACACTCCGTGTTTTCCACACTCCGTGTTTTCCACACTCCGTGTTTTCCATTCCACACTCCGTCTTTTCCACACTCCGGCACTCCGTACTCCGGCACTCCGACTCCGTATTTTCCAGCTAACCCGCTTCAACCGCATTTACGCTTTGTTTACTCAAGTCTTTAAAATAATATTACAACAAAGAACGTTTTAATTAGCAGTCTAAAGTTCTGATTGATACGTTGATTTAAAAAATATTTCCCAAGAAATAATCAGTGTAAAGTAAAGTTAATGCTGAAATAATAATAACATTCAATATAAGATTCATAATAATAAAATATTAACGCTTGAAACTTTCATAACTGAAACCTGCGCATAATCTCGAAATTAGTTAATATATTAATCTGAGGGAATACAAAGGTAGGACGATAAAACAAGCTGTTGAATGAGTCCAACTTCTTTCTTGATATTTCATTTTTAAATGGCTGGTTTCTTGCGACAAATAATCAAAGCCCCCGGAGTGTGCAACGATGTTTCATATCCCGTTGCTACTTGAACAACATCAAGAACTCCCAGTCTCAAAAATAATTTCTCCAGGCAAATAGTGTTAAACTATAGAACATTTCATTACACACTGGGAACGATATCGAAATGGAGACTTATTAACACCTACATTTTGTCGACTCGTGGCGCGCGTGATACGTTAGACTTTCTCAAAGCCCGTTTCGCTCGCCCGTCTTTAATACCAAAACTCGAAATAAACCGGTGTAAACAAACCCAAACCACTAAACTCGTTTTAACCGAACCAAGAGGCGGACTTGGAGCAAGTCTAGTGATACGTGTAAATAGTTGTGATCTTTATCCCCTCCCACGGTGTCAAAAATGTTGTGTTGACACGTGACCAGCCGCAACCAGGGTCTTAGCGTGCGGGGGGGCGGGGAGCGGAGATAAGACCCTGGGTACGAGGTTGCCCGCGACCCTGCGATTGCTAGTGCAGTGCTCTGACCACTGAGCTACGGAAGCCGTTGCCGAGAGCCTAGTCACGAGTTCTGTATATATGGTGGTAATGCCGGGATAAGATTCTTGTATATTATAGGTAATATTTGGCATTTCACTCGATCAAACTACATGTTGAAAGGATTTATGGTGAAGGAAAATTTCGAGTGTTGGAATACATACATTTTAAGACCAAACCGGGACCAGTTGCGAAAAATGCAACTTAGCGGCCTTCCGGTAGGAATTGAACCCGCGACCCTGCGATTGCTAGTGCAGTGCTCTGACCACTGAGCTACGGAAGCCGTTGCCGAGAGCCTAGTCACGAGTTCTGTATATATGGTGGTAATGCCGGGATAAGATTCTTGTATATTATAGGTAATATTTGGCATTTCACTCGATCAAACTACATGTTGAAAGGATTTATGGTGAAGGAAAATTTCGAGTGTTGCATTTTTCGCAACTGGTCCCGGTTTGGTCTTAAAATGTATGTATTCCAACACTCGAAATTTTCCTTCACCATAAATCCTTTCAACATGTAGTTTGATCGAGTGAAATGCCAAATATTACCTATAATATATATATATACGTCTGGTTCATTACGTCATCGTTTGTCAGACCTGGCCGTAAGTATTTGGGCAGGCGCGCGCCATATTAACGTCAGGCGCGCGATTAAAAAAACGGTAAAAATTACGCTTATTGGCTATACAGACTAGAATAACATTCACAAAACTGAGTAAAAATTTATGTCGAACAAAACAATTTTAACATAAACATTGTCCAGAATTTAGACGAAATTAGTATAGGTAACTTTAAACGTCAATGAAAACGTCAACATCGCTGTCATCTGAAATTACGGAAAGTTCATCATATACAATTGCTTCGTTCTATTTTAAAACCCCATTTAATTTGATAACTATCAACAAGAACACACAATATAAACCTTCGACATTATATTTAAAGGGATTTTAGAGCAACCTGGTTTGTATTTCTGTCTTTAAATGCGGTTTCAAAAGTGGACGGGTATTCTATAATTGCTCCGACTCGCTTTCCGACGAGCTTGACGAATCATCGATTCGTTATCGTCAATGGTTATGGCGTCTTTCTCAACTCTACACTTTTTTCTTCTTTTATAACTAGTCTAATGAGGATTTGTTCCGGCAAAAATTCATTTAGAATAAAAAAACCAGACGCGCGATTTCGTACTCTTAAAACAAACGAGGCGCGCGTTAAAAGCGCGTCTCGAGGAGTCAAGGCGCGTGCGGAGGCGCGCGCGCGCGATCGCGCGCCTCAAACGGCCAGGCCTGGTTTGTTTGTTTCATAATTAGTGTGAGTGGGTGTTGCGTCATGCATTAAGCGTGGGTGTATTTTTTGTCGATAGGTCTATTGCTCGTTGGTGCGTGCGAAGAAGTATTTTGTATGATGTCGGTAATTGTTGTCAGGGCCGTAGCGAGCGGGGGGGGGGGGGGGGGGGGGGTGGGGGGTACGTCACCCCCCCCCCCCCCCAATAATTTGAGCCAGTCGGCAAAGTCGGCAAATTATACCCATACGACCATACGAATCGGCAAAACGGAAAAAGTGGATAAAGACTATGTATTATGATGACAACAATTGCATAATATATAACTTTAAATGGGCGTAATTGTCAATTGTGCCTTAAACATAAAACATGTGATTACGCAAGCCTCCGGCCGGCCCTCGCCACCTCGCTTCATCGGCAGACTCACATGACTCGTGAGTCGGCAATCAGCATATATTCAGCATATATATCGCGACAAATTAAAACTAGTCGAAATGAAATTACACAACTTTCACTCGGCATCTTCGGGTCCGCTATAAAATTTGTAAATGTGATTGTCTAATCTAGTGTCTGTGGATTCAAACAGTAGCTGCGCGTATACATGCTCATCTTGTAAACAAATCATGACTGATTTATGCTTTTGTAATTTGATCTTCGTGTTATCGTGTAAGAAATCCGTCAACTAGAGTCTGTTGCAGCGTTGCTGACTTGCTGCTAAAACTAATTTAATTTCTTGTTTTACACTTTCGTTATGTTCACAATAATACTCTATTGTTAGGATCATTAGATTAAGATATTTAGATTCAGATGGAAATAAGAAAATCGGCTACGGAACGGCCCTCGTTGGCATATGCTTGCAAATCAATATTAACCGCAAATTATGCGCCCACGAACTCCGGTCAAAGTCTACAGATCACCCCGCTGTCTGTCTTTGATTTCTGGACATGTAAAGTTAGATCCATAGTTAATAGAGGTAATGGTGTTAGATCGAACTTCGAACCTTGTGTGAATAAGACATGATTACATAACACGAGACAAGTCATGAGCAACTCAAAACTCAAAAGGAAAAGAATAAAACTTGAGTGTCTGGAATGTCATTCGGTTTTTGATGATGATTACCGCAAAAGACACGAACAGATTTGCCACCAAGGAAAGCGAGTGCGTGTGGCACATAAAGATGCACCAGCAAATCCATTTGAAGCTGCAATAGGCAGAAGAAAAAGTCAAGGTAGTGTGAAGTCACGAGACCATCAAGAAGACGCTCTAGGCCGAGAACACAATAAGGAGGTTCTTCACACAAAAGAGAGCGAAGACAGTAAGTCGATTAGACGTGCTTCACAAATTCAGTACAGATATTTAACTTATTAACTATTTAAAATAGAATAGAATAGGCGATTGGGCTACTCATTGCATATTTTCTGATTGTCTTTAAACTAACACTGCTATATGACCACCGTAATCTTATATGTTGTAAATATATATAAATGTCCTAGTTTTTAAAAAAATGGGTTTTACTAATAAAACCTGTTTCATAGCCATAGGCACCGCTGAAAACCCACGAGAAAGTGACATAACTGATGAAGAGACATCCCGTCCAACCGATCCACTCTATGAAGAGCCAAACCCAAAGTCACCACTGGCTTTTTCAAAGTCTGCTACAATTACTCATTCCTCGCAACCTGAAGTGATACCGTATGACTGCCTTGCCGACCTCGCCGAAGAACTTCATACCACATCTCCTAATCAAAGTTATCCAACCAAAGATTCCGATTCCGAAACCAAAGATCCAGTTTCCGAAAGTACAAATCCAGTTTCCGAAACTAAAGATCAAGCTCCCGAAAGTACAGATACAGTTTCCGAAACTCCGAAATCAGATTGGATTGAGTCTGTTGCAAGTCTGTCTTATATTAGCAGTTTAATGTGTGATTGTCAAGCACTTGTAGGCGATGCTAAAAAGTCAGATATCCCCAATACTGAACAATGGGTTGTAGAGGCCAGAGATATCGTTGAACAGTTACAAGAAAAGTGTTGTATATTTCTGGAAAACACCAACAACTTTCTTCAAGATATTCAAACGAAGAAAGCCAAGGTTAACGACGCAAACCCTCCCCAGGTCACTATAGAGCATGATCCAGCCTTACGCGGTGATGTGCGTGGAGACAACCAAAGGGAATACCTGGTTGAACTTGGGCCTTTTCAGCCGAGGTTACGTTGCTTTCCAGCCAATACAGATATACCACAGTGTAAGCAGAATCGTTTTACGCCAAGATGGTTTGACGAGTACCCACATTTAGAATACAGTGTCAAGAAAGATGCTGTTTTCTGTTTCGTGTGCTCGTTATTCGACGATACACCTTCAAAAGAAAAGGCAGACCCAAGATGGATAAGCACAGGCGTAAGAACATGGCAGAAGATGAAAAGTGTTGGAAAGAGCAAACAAGGAAAATTGGCTCAACACTTCTCATCGCAAAGTCACAAGGCCTCCCTTACAGCATACTGTCACTTCATACAGAGGACAAAATATGTAGATATCAAGCTCGACAAAGCCAAAAGGGCGGCACAAATACAGGAAGCCGAAGACCTGGAAAATAATCGTAAAATTATCAACATCCTTTTAGACGTCGCAAAAACACTTGCCCGTCAGGCTCTTCCCTTTAGAGGCGACAGCGAAAAAGATGGCAACTTTTACCAGTTGGTCCTTCAGCTAAGCAGACATGTGCCAAGCCTTAACCGGTGCGCCACCTACTTAAGTCCTCAGTCCCAGAATGAGTTCATCACCTTGCTTGAGACAGAATTGAGAGCAAAAGTTGTAGAAGAAGTCAAAAGTGCAGGATTATTCTCTGTGATGGCTGATACAACTCCTGACGAAGAGCACACGGACATAATTTCTGTTGTGCTTAGATATGTCAACGACGCTGGAAAGCCAACCGAAAGGCTACTTGATCTTAGAAAGACTGTTGACAAAACAGGTCTTGGACAAGCACAGGACATCCTATCCACGATTGAACAGCGTGGCCTGAACACCGAAGATCTATGTTTTCAATCGTACGACTTCGCAGCCGCCATGTCTGGTAAATTCAATGGTGCTCAGAAGAAACTATCTGAGATTGTTGGTCGTGATATTCCATACATACCATGTCAAGCACATCGCTGTAACACTGTAATCGAACACAGTTGCAACGCTAGTGTTATCGTCCGTGAAATGTTTGACATACTGCAAACACTTTTTGTGTTTTTTACGTCCAGTACGAAACGATTTCAACCACTGAAGGAAGAAATAACTAAGATTGAGAACTGCCTAATGCTAAGAAACTTGTCCAAAACGCGATGGAGTGCAAGAGCGGAAAGTATTCAAGCTGTCTGGACATCATTTGACGTGATTGTTGATGTTCTACAGAAGATCACTGATGGCAATGAGGCAGACCGTCAGACCCAAACCCAAGCGTTGAGCTTAAGGAAAAGAGTGCTTTCGCTTGATTTTATTGTTGCGATCATGTTCATGAAGAACATTGCGTATAAGACTAAAAGTCTTGTGGTTCATCTCCAAACAGTTGAACTGAACATTCTGGATGCATCTGGACTTGTGGAAGCTACCTTACGCATCATGGAGAAAATTCGAGCGGACGACGACATGATGGACAACCAAATCGAATCATCCATAATCTTCGCCAGAAGACTCGGAATTGACCCTGAATATGACTTCAACCGACATCACCGTCCCAGAAGAGCACCTAGACGTGTAGACGAACAAGCCGGAACAGCAGCTGTGCTTTCCCTACAACAGTTCTACAGAAAACAGCTTCGAGAGGTCCTGGATGTCCTTACTTCAAGAATGAGCGAACATCTAGCCCAATGCAAGGAGAGTCTTTTGCCGCTGTTAAAGTGCCTTCAACCACCAATCGATTCGTCGTGTATCCATTCCGCTGTTTCACTATTCCCACCATCACAGTCACCTGACCCATTAGCCCTTGAAGCCGAACTGCAGGTTTTATCAGAATTATTGCCTACTGGTAAAGATTACAACAAGGTAGTTGAACTCAGTGAGGCCAACAAATCAACACTTCCGCTGGCAAACTCGGCAGTCCGCTTGATGCTTACAGCTCCTGTAACGGTGGCGTCAAATGAACGTTCTTTCAGCAAATTGAAGTTTGTAAAGAACAAGCTGAGAACATCTATGGGCGACTCAAGGCTGGCCGGTCTTATGCTCTTGACCTGTGAGAAAGATCTTACAGATACTCTTAACATTGAAACAATCACAAGAAGGTGGAGCATGTTGAAAAAGAGACGAGTTGTCTTACACTAAACATTTCGTTTGATTAAATGTTAATATGTTATAAAAAAAGTAGCGAACCCTGCGAACGTCTCGTTTGTCGTTTATGTAAGTTATGTAACTATCAACTTTTACTCTTTTAATAGCTTTACTTTTGATTACAAGAAACTATTTGCACTTCGGAAAAAAGTCGGCATATTAAGGTATTTTTACTCGGCAATTCGGCCTTCAACACCCCCCCAATCCACACCCTTTCGCAACGGCCCTGATTGTTGTGATCTGTTAAGTGGTTTATGTTCCAAGTTTGTTTACCAACTTTTTTAATGTAAGTCGCTGTTTGTAGTTTGTGTTAAAGGCGATACATTCAGCCGAGCCCCAGTCAATATCGTGTTTTGTTTGTACGTTGGTATTCAGCTATGTGATTAGTCCTGTCCCGTTTCTAGTAGCTCGTTTTTGTTCAGCTAGTCTGATTTTTAGGTTTCTGCCGGTTTCACCAATATAAGTGTCCTGCAGGCAGTCGGCGCATTTGATCTTATAAACTTCACCCTGTCTTTCGTGAGGCTGTTCTTAGTCTTTCACGTTAGTCAGTATATGTCGCAAAGTAGTCATAGGTTTGTGGGCTACACGTAATGTTGTAAGGTCGTAAAATACGTGCAATAGTTTCTGATGTACCTTTAATGTATGGTATTGTCGCTGTTGTTACGGTTGTACTGCTGTTGGTCTCGTTGATATTGTAGTTGTTCCATTCAATAAAGTTAGTATTGTAGTTGTTTTTGCGAAACGCGCGCCGAAGATAGTCTTTTCGTTGCGCAGATTTTCGGGTGAATCGCAAATAAGTTGTGATTGCTAATAATCGCAAATAAATCAACTGCGTGACGGCGGGTTTGAAATCGAAGGAAGGTTTTCCATAAATTTCGCCAACTTTCTTGTCGATTTTCTTTCAAAATATAGGTTCGTTTGAAAAGCAAGTTCAAACACTCGTATAAAGAGTTCTTTTCGTTAAGATCGTTAAAAACCTCGGCTTCGCCTCGTTTTTTCAACTTGCTTCTCGGTGTTTTGAAATCAGATGAAGAACACTTTAAGCCCGTTTTCCACTTCACCATTTCGCTCACCGCTAGCGAAATATTTCCACAATGACATCATTTTTTTCAGTTGTTGACCAATGAAAACGGGAAAAAATTATGTCATCGCGAAATGTTTCTCTAGCGGCGAACGAAATGGTGAAGTGGAAAACGGGCTTAAGGCACGTTTACACGACGCGAAATTATGGAACGGTTCCAAAAAAAGGACAACGGTTCCAAACATATTCCACTTGTTTACACGAGAAGATTTTTGGAGCGGTTAGGATAAAAAGCAGTCGCTGTCATTACTTTTAGGCGGAACGGTACGGGCTGTTACACGACTATTTTTTCGAGAATGGGTATATTAGTTATATTAGTTGTTATAAGAACAAAAGAAATTCAGGCAAACATCGTATTACTTCAAAAAATACAGGTTTTAATCAAGACCGAGCACAACTCGCGAAGACTGAGAACCAGGACTGGATGACGTAGAAATTTGTCCAACCTACAGGTACGTATATATTCATGGTTACGTTTCGGACGACGGACACATTGTCCGAAACGTCGTCCATTTTTCGACACATTAAAGTTCTCTTATTTCTCCTTTTCATTTGGATTTATGCAATAAATAATATTAATACGGACGGTGTAGCGTGTTGTTCCTATAGGGGACATGGGCTATTGACATGAGGGGCCTGTTAGCCAGTATGACGTAATCGTGGCTCTCACCTGGGTAACCTCGAGGTTTTCCCGCCAAGCTCAACAACCTCTTCGCCTGAACGGTTTTTGCTTTCTTGCATGAGCAGTTCTCGGTTGTTTATGGCCCGTTTCAGTGGCGGAAATTGTGGTGGGATGGGGGGGCAGCGGCCCCCCCACCTTTCGTCAAATTGCCAATTTGTCGGAAATTTTCAAATAAAATTTATATATATATATATATATATATAATTGCCAATTTGTCGGAAATTTTCAAATAAAATTTGTTACTTAGCAACCAAACTTGTTGGACATTTTGGGAGGCTTTGCCCCACCACCTTAAAACGTGAATATCCGCCACTGGCCCGTTTATCATGCAAACTGACGTCTAGCGCAAGTGGCCGACCTCATGGACAACACTGCGCCTCCGAAAGTACCCTCGGACTCTATACAACCTATATCGTCGGTCACAACAACTTCGTCGATATTAAACACCAGCTTCGACTGCCACTTCCTCATGTTCGCTAGTTCTTCCAGTGCTGAGTAGTGCTGAGTCTTGGCTACCTCCCTCGTCTTCGCCAACCGTGTCGTCCGAATTTCCACTCCGCGTTTCGGGAAAAGTCCTGTGGGGTATAAAAGGGGTTTCTTCGACGCTTCGTCGAGTTGGTAGGGGCTTCATCGCGGCCATTATATTATTTGTTCTACGGGCTTAAAAGCAGCGGCGAGCTGTTTATCGGCTACGATCAGCGCCTGTCGCGCACCCTCAACCACATTCGTCTCGACACGGCACGGGTAAGTCTTTGAAGAGATTTGGCGCCATTAGTGATGGCAAGAACAAAGCGGTAGCTCTCAGGCAGCAGGTTCTCAGCTAGATTGTTTTAACAGTGGATACCCAATGTTGCTTCGGTTTATGTGGGTGAGATTACCCAATATTGTTGAGTTGTCGGAAATACTCCCAATTCACAGAATTTTTTATTACGTTTACCACCACAATCACACAGCTTCTCTCAGTAGTGCGTGACATGTGAAGTATCTAGGTTGCATACCAATATTCATGCTCGGTTATTCATGTGGGGACCCGCAGTGCTCTTTTTCTCCAAATTGTTTTTCATTACAAATTGGCCTTATTACTATGACGGATGTCCCTATTGCTATTAAATGCTTGTTGCCTTGTTTATATGTAATATGGTTTGTTAAAGTGCCTTGCTATTGCATGTCATTGTTACCTTATTCTTGCTGTGGTGTGCTATTTGCATTTGTGTAACTTATTATTACCTTTGCTACCTTAAATATATCTACTTCACTTTGATCGGTGATAACTTACATTTATATAGGGTGCTTATTTAGGGTGCTTATTAACCTATTACTGCATGTGCTGTATATATATATATATATGTTTTTGTTTGTCCTTTTTAGAATGCTTATTACCATTACTCTATTAATGCTATGTTGTGCTACTTGCATCTGTGGGGTGCTGGTTACTTATTACTGCATGCTGTAGTGTATGGTTTCTCCAAAGTGCTTATTGCCTTTACCATTGTTACCATTACATATATTACTGCAATATTACTGCAATATTATGCCCCCAGCCCCCCCCCCCCCCCCCCCCCCCCCCCCCCATTGCTTTATCATGCAACTGCATCTGGATTGCTTGTTGCATTATTACTGCTGGCCATAAATAAAAAATTCTTCAGTATGCTTGCCATTATGCTGTTGCTGTCTGTTGGTTCAGAATACTTAGTGCCTTATTACCATCACTCTATTGCTGTGTTGTGCTACTGGCATGTGCAGGTTGCGTTATCACTGCTTCCTATATGTTTTGTCTTCAACATGCTTATTGCCTTGCTTCCTGTCATCTGGAAGGTTTTTCAAGGGTTCTGACCTTATATAGGCATCACATTGGGCATTACAAGCCCAAGTTAAGTAAGGGATAGCCCCGACCAGGTTCCTACAATGGCAATGCCTCATTGTTCACAGCGCTATTCATCCAGACTCGCCCATCTCCTGCAGCAAGTCTCCTGCAGCAAGTCTCCTGCAGCAAGTCTCCTGCAGCAAGTCACCAATTGGACTACTGTGCCATTATCCAGTCCTCCCCATCAGCTTCCTACTTCAGTCACTGCATGTTTTGGGGAAAAAGGATGCGAGCTTCTTGGTTTCTCTTGGTACGCGTATTCATGATTTACGGTCTCTGATCCTCAATTGAACTGGCTGTATTTGGCTAGCACTTCAGGCTACACCTGTTTGTAAAATCTCATGTAGATGAAGCCCGTAGTTAGATTACCTTAAGTAGCTTCTCTCCTAGCCTCTATAGTCATACTAGTCTAATACAATTGGGAAAAAACATTAAATTTAGCAACGCTTGTCCTCTCAGCCCCCATTTAAAATTTTTGGGGGCTCAGCACCCCCCGGTTCCTACGCTGATGATACTATACACCAATACTTCTCGAGACTGATTAATTTAAAATGTTCTTGTTTTTAACCTATTTCGCTTAGGAATAACAAATAATCTCGCGAAATGACATCATATTTCTGAGTCATGATGTCATATTTCATTCGGGTAAGTTATATTCAGCCCCCTCTGCACAATTTCACCAGTACACCCATGGGTTTAAGCAGTAACAATCATGGGCATGTTCAATTTTACGTCATTCTGGTTCCCAGATTCCAATAGCAAGTTGCGCTCAAATTTGATAAAAAGTTAAAATGCTTATTTCTGAAATATTTTGACTTTCAAATTCGCATTAGAATTAAAAATAAACTTTTGCATCATAATTAGCATATTGAAGTCAGAAGGTTGCAGGTTCGATTCCTGTCGAAGGTTGCAGTTGAAACCTCACTCAAGTTTACAGGTAATCATATTCAAAAATATTGTTGGTAATAAAAATATGAGTATGTCCAATGCAGAGAACTTCATATCAAATCCTGCCTTTAGTCTGAGAATTGATCTGAGTTTGAATACCCAATATACCATGTCTGGCATTGGATGTAAACAATGAAATGTTAAAAGCATTTATTGAACTGCTTATGTATTTATATCCAGTGCAGCTATCAATCCCCTCTCACTACTATGTCGCAACATGGCTGGTAGCCTGGTATAATGTATAAGTCAAAATGTCAAATCCAACCATGCCCACGGGACACCGCCGGGCATTTGAAACGTTGACCAATCCCGGGGGTGGGAAATTTGAACCCAAAACTTTGCTCGGGGCTCAGATTACTGTATTATCTAATGCCCGACCCTCGTTCCCTTTGGGCAGCACCAAAAGGCTGGTCAGGGGGTCAGGTGCAATTGAATTGCCACTCCCCCCATAGCATTGCATGTTGTTCGAGTGTGATTCGATCATGGAGGAGTTTAAGCCTTAAGTCTACAGCCTACAGTAGATAAATTTAGCAGAATGACATACCTAGGAGGTAAAGGGTTAACACCAGTGCCTTGTAAATAGTATTAAAATAATGATTTGATATTTGAAAACACTGAATATTGCTGTTATTGCTTTCATGTTTCCGCCAGGACCGGGGATTTGCCACAGATTTTTTGCCCCACAGCGGGGCATTTGCACCTGCATTTCAACCCCACTGCGGGGAATTAGCATCATTTTGGGAAAAAATGTCAAATGCCCGGGGGGGATGGGCACGCTTGGATTTGACTGATACATAACCATGGATATATCCGTACTAGCCACTAACAAAAGGGGTGAAGTTTCATATAAATCCCAAAATGACGTCACATAGACTATCGGTAGTAAAATTTGAAACTAAAATCAGCTATTATTTCTAAAAGAAAACATTATCGTAAGAGTTAGGGTCAGTATTAGGTTCAAGGTCAGTATTAGGTTCATGGTTAGGGGTTAGGATTAAGGTTAGGTTTGGGGTTAGGACTATGTTTTAAATTCGGGATACTTCTATGAAACGTCAGCCAATAAAAGCTTATTTAAAAAAAAACACTCAACGTTACCTTCACTTGACATAAAAACCATACTTAAAACCATGCAAATTGGATGATAATTGAACTCATGAACCGAGCCATCCCAGGCAAAACCACCTCGATACTTTCCCATCCAGAACGCAACAAGAATCAAACACGCAATGCCGAGACATTGGAGTAGGATGACTAAAATGGCAAACTCGAACCGCTTCAGAAAGTCCGAGAAACGAGACATATAATAGAGAAGCTATGATCGCAATCTGGTTATTTACGGGGGAAAAATTGAGAAATTTCGTGGTTCAGTAATACACTCCTTCAAAGAGCTTTATGATCCGATCGTGGCGGAAAAACAGCAACTGTTTGACGATCTCTTCTTGTGCTTTCTACTTTTCCCAATAATTGATTATCTGATCAGGACAGCTGAAAACTCAATAGTTGTTTCTTTGTTTCGATCGATTGCTTTTAAAAGGTCAAAAGGAACGCAGGCTCTTGGAGTGAACATGCAATCAGTGTGGTCAGCGGTCAGCTTTTTATCCACTAGATTTCCTTTGTCTTTTCTTCGTGAATTATTAATGAGTCAGACATACTCTGGCTTTAAAAAGTTGTTTGAACGTAACTTTTAAAAGCGTAACTTTTAAAAGTTACTGAGTCTGTCCATGATCCAACGTTTGGTTCATGGACAGTAACTTTTAAAGTTACGTTCAAAAAACGTTTTAAAGTCAGAATAGCGTTAAACTATATGCAGTGATTTATCACCTGGTTGCAGTAGCGGATCCAGGGTTGTTCGAAAGGGGGGCGCACATGAGAACAAGACGCCTGTCCAGGCGTTTACTCGGGCTACTGATTTCTGTAATCAGGCACTGAAGGCGTTGTGCAGCGCTCGTTTAAATAAGTGGGAAAGTTGGGCTAGAACTGTGAGAGCTATTTTGATTGTGTCTGCACGCAGGCTAGCCCCCCCCCCCCCCCCCCAATGCAAGAACGCCTAGATTTTTGCGAAATTATATGGCACCACGCCGTTCCTAAAAATGCACGATTACAAAGGGGCATCAAGATTATGAAACACTTTAGCATAAACTCAGAAGTAGAAGTATGTTCGTGGAAACCCATGTTAAATTATCTATGAGTGCATGCAAACTGGCTTTTGCAATGAAAATTGGATAAGCTACCAAAACATTGTGCTTATAATAGGTCATATAATATTGCGTTTATCAATTCGACTTCTTCGTCTTGACATGGTAAAAAACAGAAAACACTTGTTTTCGAGTGGATGTATTCGAGGGCAACCAGGGTTTTACGACCATTCAACACACTATTCCCACAATGGTCCGAGACGTATACCTCTTGGTTGTATTGGGGAAGTAAACAAAGCAGTTGAAAAACACCTTGAACAAGGTCACATCGAGCCATCACAGTCGCCATGGGCATTTCCTATTGTACCTGTAAAGAAGAAGGATGGTACTATTCGGAATATTCGGCTATGTGTAGATTATCGCCCAATCAACAGCATCACAGTCCACCAGCTGATCCATTTTCCACCAACAACATGGCAGGTTGTTTAGATCAGCTGCTGGGTGCACAGTATTTCAGTACTGTTAATCTAGCATAGGGTTATCTTCAAGTTCAAGTTCCCATGTCCCGACAAGACAGAGAGAAGATAGCTTTCCGTTCACCGACTGGACTCTGGCAATGGACAAGGATGCCAATTCAGATTAAAAAATTCCCGGCTACCTTCATTCGGCTAATGCACCTAGTATTCAACCACACTCCCCCGGAACGTCTAGTATTGTACATGGACGACCTTTGTGTTGTGTCTCAAACCTTCCAAGAGCATTTGGAACGCCTTCAGGAAGTTTTTGCTACGTTGCGCAAGCATAATGGCTGAAGATTAAAGCAGCAAAATGCAAATTTGCTACTGCCGAAGCATCATTTCTAGGCCACCGGATCACCAGAGATGGAGTGGCTCCAGAGCCAAGTAAACTTACCCAGTTAGACAAGTGGAAAACACTGCACAATGTGAAAGAAGTCCAGAAATTCTTGGGAGTCTGTGGTTGGTGGAGAAGCTTATTAAGATTTATTCTAGATTATGTTACTATTATTACGAAACCTCTCAGCCGTCTACTATAGAGAAGAATCCAGATAATGAAACGTTTGACTGGAATGACAAGGCTCAACAAGCATTTGAGATCCAGGCAAATAATTTATTGTAACTACTCAGATGCCTCTGATTGTGGTATTGGGGGATCGCTGACACAAAGAAACGATACAGGAACACTCTGTCCAATCGCGTTCTTTAGCCGAATATATCGGCCAAACGTAAAAGAGTCTATCCAACTTTAAATTGTGAAGCATTGGTAATTCGCGACACCCTCCTTCATTTCCGTTATTACCTGTTCGTGTTGGCGTGAAATTCCGATTGAGAACGGACCACCTTCCGTTAACTCGGCTAAAAACCATGAAAGACTCATATGGACGGAGAGGACGAATGCTTAGCGATATTGCATACGATTTTGATGTCGAACACATCGAAGGGCGGAAGAACGTTTTGGCCGATGCCCTCAGCAGATTAGGTTTTGACATGGATAGCCAAGATACCGACCGTATATCCAATGTATAGAAGCGCTGACGGAGGATCAACAGGACCAGACCAGCACTCTTCCCAGATCGCACATTATGGCAAGAGCCCAAAAAGCCGATCCGGTAATCGCTGAAGCGCTACAGTGGATAACTAAAAGAACGCGACCTTCGTACGAGGCGATCAAACAAAAAGGGTACAGAATACGAACATTTTGGCATAAGTACCATGAACTGGTAGTAATTAAGGAAGGTCTTCTTGGCAGACGTCAGCAAAGTGGATACTATCAACAAGTTATATATCCTTCCTGCTATAGTCCAAAAAATTTAAGGAGAGTTACACTCTCGGATGCTGGCAGGTCACTTTGGTGTGAGTACAATGTGCAACCTCATCAGACAGCGATTCTACTGGCCAGGATTCCACAGGGATGCTAAACAGTGATGTGATCGTTGTCCATCTTGTGCCACTCGAAAGATGCCGCCGAAACATCCCCGTGCCACATTACAGCCCATCATTGTCAACACACCTGGATAGTTGGTGGCTACTGACTTAACCAAAATGCCAAGATCTAAACGAGGGAACAGTTACATACTGGTCGTCCAAGATTATTTTAATAAGTAGCTACGTAGACCTCTACGTCCTTCCAGACCAAGATGCCACATCTGTCGCACAGACGATCACTCGGCAGTGGGCATGGAGCACCAATGACACTGCATTTAGATCAAGGTAAGCAATTTGAAAGAAAGATAGTGAAGGAACTCAACGAAGCATTTGGCATCAGGAAGACTAGGGCATCACCATATCATCCCCAAAGCGACGGGCATGTGGAAAGGTTCAACCGCACCCAATAGGATATGATATCGAAGCACGTTTCATAGTCTGGAAATGAATGGGACTATCATTTTAAACAACTAGCGCTAGCATACAACACCTCAATCCATGAAAGAACAGGTTTTATACTTTTCTTCTTAAATAATGGGGAAAAAGTGCGGCTTCCCATCGATATCATGTATGGTCCACCCCAGATCAGCCACAGTCACCATGCATCACAGTTTTCGGAAAACCTAGGAGGAAACCGAGGTCGAACAGATGATCATTGAACCACCTATGGCACCGGAGATTAACAATGACCAATCCTCTTTATAGGGAGGGAGTGGAGCTATAGGAGTTGTTAAAATACCCGGCTACCCGGGCCTAAAAATTTAGTTTTTCCTGATTTTCACAGTTTTCAATAAGAAAATATTTATAAGTTTAATATTCTTACAACAAACGTATAGAACACAAAAAATATATTAAGGCTTTCTACAGTACTGCTCCCCCCCCCCCCCCCACCCCCCATTTGCTTGTTGAACTAAAACCAAAAATTCAACTAAATATTTTACAGTACATGATTAATTTGTTTACAGATTATAATTGCTTGTTCTTCATAAATTCATCACAAAACAAAGTGCTTGTGCTTGTGCTACGGAAAAAGTCAAACTGTTTACATTAGTCTCGGAATTTAAATATGTTTCCGTGTTCAGTTTTCTTTTTAATAAACCAACGCCTTTTTTAAAATAAGCAAACAATTGTGTTTTGTGTTTTACTGTCAGAATAAATAATGAAGGCTGGATAAAATATAACTAATTGTTAGCACGATGTAAAAGCTAAAAATGAAATTTCTAGCCATCGTCTGGTGGCCTAATTTTGCAAAAAATCATTAGAAATTGCTGTAAAAGCACTTCTGGGCCTTTCAAAATTTCCCTGTAGGACCATGACCCAGCGGCCAGCCCCCACAGGGCTACCCCCCTTTGAAGGTTCTGGCTACGTCCCTGTGTAAAATCGTATATTGATAATTATATGCCATCGCAGTAGCGTCATTGCATCGCAGTAGCGTCATATTTAGTATAGTACATATATTGTTTATTATGTCCAAATTAAAAACTGCATGCAAGTCTACCACTGTCAGGAGATTGTGTAATGTGATATTCAAGGAAATGACAAGTCACCACTCCAACATTAGCGTAATTAAAGTGCACCTAACCCCAAAAATGATAATGCTATGTTTGAAAGGGCACTTAAAACAATGAAGAATGGCACTAACAGTTCTTCGATATCTATTTTCGTTCTTGAGGTATTCAGTTATATATGTGATATGTTAATGAGGCACAGGATGACGTCATAGCAGGCAAACAACGTTGCAATTCTAAAATTTGTGTATATCTTCAAAGTTATCCAACGAAATTACTTTAAACTTTGCACGTGGATACATATGTTGTCACCATAGCAACAAATTAGCTTCCAGACCTCCTAGTCTCTAAAATAAAATAATTTGTTTTCTCTCAAATGCAGAACATGTTGAGATTGGCAGTTCTCAATAACTTTTGCAATAACTTTTCCAATGCAATACCCAAGTTTGAAATCGAAAACGTTGCTAATTGCGACGACAGAAAATGAAGATTTCTGTATGCAGGGAACGGAGAGGTTTGGAAGCTAATCTGTTACTATGGTGACAACATAACTTGAACCATGTTCTTTAGCTTGGTGGTATGTATCCACGTGCAAAGTTTCAAGTAATTTCGTTGGATAACTTTGAAGATATACACAAATTTTAGAATTGCAACAACGTTGTTTGCCTGCTATGACGTCATCCTGTGCCTCATTAACATATCACATATAACTGAATACCTCAAGAATGAAAATAGATATCGAAGAACTGTTAGTGCCATTCTTCATAATTTTAAGTGCCCTTTCAAACATAGCATTATCATTTTTTGGGTTAGGTGCACTTTAAAACCTGAAAGGAAACTGTGCCTGTGATAACTGATCAATGATCACTACGATAGTTTTTGCTAATATACTTTTACAAATTATTAAAAGTTTTGCCAAACCATGTTAAAATGAAAGTCTAAGTAGTTTATCGTCCCCGCCCGCATTAAGCATGAATAGATTGTGCTCGGCAACTTTTGAGCAACTTCTGGAGTTTTGAGCAACTTTTTGTACTGCAAGCAACCTGAGCAACTTTTGCTTTCCTTGGCAACTTTTGAGCAACAAATAATGAAAAACTAAATTATCACTAATTGAGCACCCAAATTATCCCAAATAAATGTTTCTGTAGTGTTAATTGAAACTGGTCGACACTAAAAATAGTATCTTAATATCGCCCACGAATTATCCAGCGGTTATTCGCTCCAACACAGACTCACAGAGCCGCCGCCATCTTGATTCTTGGTATTTGCTAATCTGCATTCTGCTAGTCATGGCATCATCAAAGTACTACTATTGTTAGACGTTAGTTATGTTGAACTTTAAGATTATATTGAATTACACATCCAACATTTCCATGTTTAAGTTGTTATCTAGAATAAAATGGCTCGCCAAAGTGAGCAACTTTTTCAAATTTTGGTGGCAACTTTTTCAATTTTTGGCAACTTTTGAGCAACTTTTAGCCTTTTTTTGGAGCAACTTTGGCAGGATTTGCTAGCACAATCTATTCATGCTTAGCCCGCATCCTTTTTTCTGGCAGCATCAAATATATATATTTTTTTTTATTTGCATAGAATTTGGGGCCTTTTGCGCCACCTTTCGACCATTTTCGTGCGCGTTTCGGTATCTTCCGTTACCTTTCGGCAACTTTCGAGACTTTTCGGTTCATTTCTGGTTTTACACGCCACAATTTATTTTGGCGCAATCTTGTATCGAAGCAGTTGCAGAGAAATCCATTCGATTCTGTCATGGTTTTTGTTTGTGTTTGTAATACAACGTTAAATAAATTTAATATGTGTTAAAATTAGGTTTTTGTAGGAGTGATGGCCATTTCGGAGAAGTCATCTTGAAAAAAAAAGAAAAAGAAAAGTTCCCGCATTTTTTTTATTTTTTAAAGTTAGAACTACTATTTTTATAAACTACTATTTTTTTACTTTGAGCCGAAATATTTCTTAAAATTGGTGAGATACATTGTTAAAAATTGTGATGTAAAACCTTCGTATTTTGCCCAAAAGTGCACTCAAAATGCAGGAAATTCATTTTCAGAGACCCAAAATTCAAAAATTGTGTCGTCATATTGGTTTAGGACATAAAAACGACCCCCCTTTTCAAAATCCTGATTGCGCCCTTGGTTATGCCTAAGCATTATTATACATGCACGTTTTTCGTTAAAACATCGATTTTTTGGTTCTCTGAAAGTGTATTTCCTGCAATTTGAGGGTACTTTTCTCGTTTTTTCAGCCGCGGCAGTGTGCGGGATTCGAAGTATTTAATTAACGTTAAAGTAGCCTGCGGGCAGGCGTTACGTTTGGGGGCTGGCGGAATTGTGGAACGGCGGAACTTTCGCCTCTCCAATTTTCTGCCCCGCCCCCAACTCCGCCCGGCGTTAAAGTAAAATTTTTTCGGAGGAAAGGAAAAGCAATTAGCTACAAAACCAAATGTATTAGGTATATTCAAGTTGAATATACGAGATAACGTTTAGACATGAAATGCTCGGATCCATGCCTGGCTATGCCACTGACCATTACTCAACGAAGAACAACAATGAAATCCCAGATTAATTCCCTCAATGAGAATCTGTTATAATGTTATTAAGTTACATTCAAATATTAGAATAATTTAAGACAGGACTACCTTTTTGCCCGAATGACAAGACCATTTTTGCCCGAATAGAGCTAATAATTCGGACAACTGGGGGGGGGGGGGGGGGGGGGGGGCTGCAGTCCCCAGCTCCGGGGGAGTACGCCTATGGGCTTAACGAACCAGCGACCCTGCGATGCCTAGTGCGGCGAAGGCTAAAAAAGATGACTCAAAAGGACCTTCACATTTTCTAGATTTAATCCTAACCCTAACATTGATCCTAACGTACCTTAATCCTAACCCTTACCCCAAAATCAAACCCTAATCCTAACCGTCATCCTAACACTAACCGTCATCCTAATCCTAACCCTAACCTTGGTATTTTGACATCACGACATAAACTGCTGTACATATAATAATAATAATAATAATAAAGACGTATTAGGAGCATTATACAATAGTCTCAATGCTCTTAAATCCCATTCGAGAACTTGAGTAGCTCAGTGGTCAGAGCACTGCACTGGCAGGGGATGGCTAAAAGGGATGACTCAAAAGGACCTTTCTGTTTTTATTTGGTCTTTATTTTTCATTAGGTTAGGTTTAGCTACGGTTAGTTTTTCACATAGAAAATAACCAAATAGTGTTGAAAATAGTGACGTCACGATATGAACTGCTGTATACAAATAGTGACACCCGTTCTGGGTTGCTGTGGTTGAACAAACGAAATTATCAACCTCGTACCCAGCTTTTCGCTCCCGTCCGCCTGGGGTCGCGCTAATTTGCATTTCATTTTCATTCAGAGACGCAACGCGCGCACAAAATATCTTATTTCCATCGTATACGATGACAAGTTACAACCATCTGGTGCTTACCACAAAGCTCGATTTGTAATATTGCCAAGCCACACGAAAGATAAAGTGGTAAACTATTTATCGTATTGCGATTTTCATTCGTGATTGTGTTTTCCTTCAGCCTATGAGCCATCCATAATTCAAGAAACTGGAAGCCCCAGTTGACCAAGGATCATGATGGCGTCGTCGTCGCATGAAAACGTTCTCGTCATTGTTGCTGTTGATGGAAGCAAGCACTGTGATCGTGCTCTCCGCTGTAAGTTTTGATATCCAATGTGAACTCCTACTTTGCAATATAATTTCATTGTGTCGACTGTCGAACGGCAACTTGCATCCGTACAACAACGCGCAATATTTTTACAGCTAAAATTGAGTTGCAAGTTGCGAGAAAATTGCTCTACAGCGCCACTTTAGGGCCACTTTAATACCGAAAGTATAACGTCTAGTCGTCATCATTCATAATTTATTTTTGTTTCGTTTATTTTTATTAATGTTTCGTCAATCGTATAGTTTCTGTCTGTCTGCAGAGGTAGGAACCGGGGGGCTGGGGTGGCTTCAGACCCAAAAAATTCAAATGGGGGGCTCTGAGCCCCCCCCCAAAAAAAAATCAGGACAAGCTGTGCTAAATTTAATGTTTTTTTCTCCAATTGTATTAGTACAACTATAGAGGCTAGGAGAGAAGCTACTTAAAGGGGCTTCATCTACACAAGATTTTACAAACGGGAGTAGCCTGAAGTGTTAGCCAACCCCTAAACCCTTACCATGCAAGTGTTATATTGGTTCCCAGACCCTTCTGTCAGTACTACTGTAGGTGCAAAAAATGGCATCACCTGGTTAGAGGCAGCAGGCAAGCTTGGATTCATTTGAACTATGCTCGCTGTAGAATTAGATGAAAAAGTTTGCTCAAGTTGCTGCAAATTGTCTTTCCAAGCTTCTAGATTTTAAAATTTTCCAGGGGATAAACCCCCGACACTCCTAAAAGTGCGGTCACTGATACCTGCTTTTGTACACTTCAGCCCACCAAACTTTAAATTCGTTCCTATGCCTCTGTTTATTGCTAGTATATTCTAACAAATACCGATACAGTACATGTAATTAAGAAAAATAAATAGAAATGAATGGTGGGTTTTGTGGCCCTGTGCATTTATGAAAGACTCTTGAAAACAAGTAAGATAGTTTTCATATTTTTTAGACCAACAAATGAATTGACGTTGTTACCAGGTGCCAAGTGTACATTTATTATTTTGCATTAATTAAATTGTCACTTGTTTCCTGATTTGTTTGGTTTAATATAAAATAACCATATCAATGTGATTTGGTTATTTCAAATAACCACTTTTTTGTCATGATTTAAATTACAGGTTAGTAACCAAAATTTCAAAATTTGGCAAAATAATTTCTTTACACTTGGCATACAAAATGCGTTCTTACAAGATATTTAATAACAAAGCCTACAGAGGCTGCAATCAATGAAACATTAAGCATATTTATAAATTGGCAAGTACTCTTCTTTTAGAAGGAATTTTGTGCGTCCAATTCAGTTTGTATAACGTATTCAACAAAAGTGGATTAATGTTATGAATATTAAATGATCATTAACAAGTAACAACGACCTTTGTTGAGACTTTATAATTAATGAATACTCTAAAAGGTTGGTGTACTGCAAAAATAGCGTGTAGGAAGTCTAACGTTTTGAGTGATGGCCATTTGCCCAACACTTTTATATTGCCGCATTGTGGGCCCAACACACTGAAGCACTGAAGGAATAATTTCTCTTGACTTTTCATGTTCTTGTAACCTTACAGTTGCAGTTCTGTGATGCTTAATGTTTCATTGATTGCTCTGACAATAGGCTCTGTTAACGATCTTGCAAGATCATTTCGATTCGGTCCATATTCGCAACGATAGAGATCTCTGACCAGTGGGTACTGGGCACTGAGTACCCTTTGCATGCCAACTGTAAAGAGATTATTTTGGTTCAGATTTGATATAACCAAATTAAATCATAGCAGAAAAAGTGGTTATTTGAAATAACCATTGAATCACATAATTCATGAACATGGTTCATGAACATTCATAAAAAGTGCAGAGTCTTTTCATATATGAAAATGCATGAACGTTAAATGTCCGTTTTGACTTTAAATTTGTAAACATTTGTGTTGATCAATGATGAACTGTTCATGAACTTTGATAGTTCAAACATTCATGAATTGTTCATGAACGATGATGAACAACGTTCACGTAAATTCACGAAAATTAGATTCATGAACGTTAATTAATGGCAGCTTTGACTTTAAATTTGTAAACATTTGTGTTCATGTTCATGAACTTTGATAGTTCAAACATTCATGAATTGTTCATGAACGAGTCACGAACAATGTTCATGTTTGTTTAGGGGTTGGCTAACACTTCAGAGGATCCTGAAGGGTAAAATGGGAACTGGGATTTGTCCATTTTTATCACTGGCAATGGGATTAAAATGCCACTGGGATTGGGATTTTAAAATGTGTTTGAGTGGGATTTGCTAAATTTTGTGCGTTGGGAAATGGGATCTAGACCCCCCTTCAGGACCCTAACTTCAGGCTATTCAGGCTACACCGTACCTGTAGGTAGATTACCTTAAGGGTGTTCGGACGTATTCCGTTGCTAAACAACCGGTTGCTAAGGACAGGTCTTTAGTGCCCAATATACTTCACGAGTGAACAATAAATTCAAGGTATAACCAAGATATTTTATGTGTGTCAGTGGAATATGTTGGCAAACGTCTTTGGTCTGGTGACGTATTTGATGACGTCACCATGACGTCATAAACAAACACAAAAACTCTATAATTTTCGTCATTTTTGACAGTATGCTATATTTTTTGGTGTCATATAAACCTAAATTACTTCCTACAAAAAAGTACGTATGGATTCATTGATAAATTAAATAAAAACGAAGTTATGAAAATTTTATTGTGTTTATTGACCATAAAAATCCGATATCTTGGCTAATTTTAAAAAATTCTTAAAATCCATGCGTACTTTTATAAAGGTAACCGTCCACATTCTAATCACATGTAAAAAAAAAATTTCTTAGAAACCTTCGAAGATTATAGGAATTTTCATATTTCGATGACGTCACGATGACGTCATCATGACATTACCAGACGAAAGAGTTTTGTCCACATATACTACATACATACTGTCTTGATGAATTCTTAAAACTGTGAAATTCTATGGCAAATTTTGACAATTCTAAGCTTCCTTAGCAACGGATATAAGGTCTGCAAATCGAAATACGTCTGAACACCCTTAAGTAGTTGCCTCTATATAGTCATAATTACTAATACAATTGGGACTTGGGAGAAACATTAAATTTAGCAAGCTTGTCCTGATTTTGCTTGTCCAGACTGTCGTCATAAACACATCAAGGTTATTTTCTCAGAATTTAGAGGCTTTACAAGAACAAAAACCCTACCCATAACCCAAATAAAAACTTTAGTCCTAACCCTGAAATAAAGAATTACTAACCCTACTTTTAAACTCAACATTTCAATGATGTTAAATATTCAAGAAGCAGCTAAATTCTAGTTGTGTAATGAAAGTTCATCATTGCACTCAATACATATAATTGTTTCTTGAATATTTATGAACTGTCATGAACTATATGTTTTTGATTCACAAAAAGTTCATGAACTGGTTTCTGGTTCACAATAACTATTGTTTATATCTCTTGGCTTTAATTGGTAATTGGTTCATGAAGTTACTCCAAAAGCCAGTTCATAAAATATTTTGCAACATATTAAACTCTTAAAGTGCCTATGACATGAAAATTAAGTTTGCCTTATTTGAAAGAACACTTCAAATGACAGAGGGACATCTTTTGAGGTTTTTCGTTTCCTTCGTTCTTGATATATTTTAGTTTGTATCATATGCAAATGACAATGGTGTGACCTACACGTGCATTTATAATGACTTATCGGAGATGGTTATTTATCTTTGCTAACATAAAACCAAATTTAATTTGAATGAAGCATGTGCGTGAGTATTTCCAAAAACATGGAACTTGTACAATTTCAAGTGATTTTGTGTGATAATAAGTAATAACAAAGATATATAACCTTCTCCGATAAGTCATTATGCACGTGTACGTCACACCATTGACATTTGCATATAATACAAAGTGAAATATCTCAAGAACGAAGCAAGGAAACGAAAAACTACAAAAGATGTCCCTCTGTCATTTTAAGTGTTCTTTCAAATAAGGCAAACCTAATTTTCGTGTCATAGGCACTTTAAAGTTGAAAAGGTTTTACTGTGCAAGCTGTGTTAAGTTGTCAATACTCAGAAAAACTCTGAGCACCAGACAACAACACGACTTGACACAACACGACTTGTAGTCCAACAAATAAAATACCGTAATTAACCTTGCTCTGCCATCTGAGTTCCAGTGGCTCAATGGTATAGCATTCAGAAGGTTACGGGTTCGAGTCCTGTCTGGTGCTCAGAGTTTTTCTGAGTGTTGACATTTTAACTTGAGTAACATCTTCAGAGTGAAAGGAATTATTTACAGTGAATGATTAGAATTATACGTACATTATTACGATCAAATTTTTACCGAACGATATTTTTACGTATTTGTAAATATTGCTCAGTCGAAACCTTTTTGCGATTCGACGATAGCAAGTTTGCCATTAATCGATCAATTGTTTCTGACCAGCGTAAGGAAGTGACGTCAGACTCTTAACGCGAAGACTCCACATATCGAGGTCCTTTTTTTTAATTCTTCGTCAGGAAGACTGGACATTTCATTACCTTTTGAAATTGCGGGCTGACTTCACTTGGAACACATTCTTAGTAATGCTGGCCTAATTAATAGTAGTGATCTCAGAGCTCAAAATACTTACTTCAAAATACATGTTTTAGTTTTTTTACATCGATGATCACTTTCGACCCTGAAATACTATTCTATGCTAAAGAAAATCTAAAAAACGGGCCGGGTGAATTTTCATCGTAGTGCCACTTTAGCTGATACATACAGTAAATAGATAATGACGAAAGTCTGTCACTTTCGTCACTATAATTGTATAAATTTCTGTATCAGTTATTAAAGCTATTTAATCTATTACTGTAAATAATTCCTTTCACTCTGAAGATGTTACTTGTCTAGTAACGAAACGTCAGTTATTAAAATCTATGATATTGGTTTCTTGTTGTGATTATTCAACAATGCCTGTTCTGAAAATAATTTACAGGGCAATAATTTTCCTATAAACCAGAATTCGTCTCCCTCCTGGTGTCTGAATTGCGTCTATTTCATCCATTGAAAGTAGCCATCCATAATACAAATTGAAAACTCTAAAAAAGTTGGTGTACTGCTATATATTGTTATCTTAAAGTGTTTATGAAACGAAAATTGAGATGACTTTTTTATTGATTTATTTGAAAGAACTCCTCAAATGATAAAGAATGGCGTTTGTAGTTCTTCCATACCTTATCTAGTTCTCGAGTTATTCAAGATTGTGTAATATGACCGATGACGTCACCAGTTGTACCCACCATTATGACGAATCAGAAAATGAAGGATATCTTCAAAACTATTCCTTGAAACTTTGCACAAGTATACAGGTCACTAAATTTAATAATCCACGTAAACATCGTTGCCATGGTAACAGATTAGTTCCCAGACTCCTTTACTCCTCTCATAAAACTTGTTTATATTCTGCCTTTTCTAAACCAATATTTAACTGTTCATCAGTGAGGTATATTTTCAATAGTATTGCCAACAAAACAGAGCAACTTCGAGTCAAAATCTTTGTAGGGCATGGTGGAAAATAGAAAAATTTTTTTGCAGGATGAAAGGTCTGGAAACTAATATATATTGCTATGGTAACAATAAAGTTGACGTGGGGATATTCAATTTAGTGACCTGTATACTTGTGTAAAGTTTCAAACAATTTTGCTCAATATTTTTGAAGATATGCTTCATTTTCTGATTCATCATAATGGTGGGTACAACTAGTGACGTCATAGGTCATATTACACAATCTTGAATAACTCGAGAACGAGATAAGATATTAAAGATCTACAAACGCAATTCTTTATCGTTTGAGAAGTACTCTCAAATAAATCAATAAAAAAGTCACCTCAATTTTCGTTTCATAAACACTTTAAGACAGGGGTAGATGTGACTGTGGTAGAATGTAGAACTCCCGCTCTCTCCTCCGTCACGCTTGTCCTACGATTTTGCTCTCACGCTCAATAGGTTCCCCAGGGGTCCCTCTTCCCTAGGTCCCTCTTCCCTTCTAAGCAGCCTCTACGGTGGAGAGAGGAACTTCCGTAACGCTTCGTGCGAATGACGCACGAGAATAATTCTTGAAATGAAAAACCCTTGCAATAATTAAAAATTCACAGAAACAATTGTTAAAATATTATGTGCACATCTACCCCTGTCTTAATATAACAATATATACACCTCAGTCTCAAGCTAGAGGAGTATGCAGATGGCAAATTCAGCAAAAACCAAAACGTGCAGTTTTCATAAATTGCTATAACATTCAGTAACACAGTAGAGAAAACAAGAGACACGTAATGTATGGTTACTCATTAACACATCGTCAATTCGTGATCTTTGTTAAACTATTATCATTTTCTGCTATTATGTATATATCTTACAGTTGTATATGCTTTTAGCTGCATTACATATAAATCTAATTCTGTTCAAAAATTATTAATATCGCTCATTATCGAAAATTAATTTTCTGGAAAATTCCTCACTGAAAATGCAATTCTTGAACTTCAAAAAGTTTTCTATATTAAAATTATCTATATAATATTTTCCATATTTAACAATTAGACAACGAGCCCGCGTTTTCTATGAGCAGATAGTCAACGAGGCGGAGCCGAGTTGACTTAGTCAACGAGGCGGAGCCGAGTTGACTATCGCTCATAGAAAACAAGGGCGAGTTGTCTAATTGTTTTAGTATAAATTTACAACTTTCTAACCCAAGAAATAACTTTTATTTCGCATTTTTCATGGAAAAAAAGTAAATATTCTTTCGAAATCAGGCGACTTTTCCCCCAGAGGTTTATATCAGCGGATAGTAACTCCTGCGATAGCCAATCAAAATTGAGGATTTGTGATATAAACTTGTCAATTTATACTAATATTAAATATTAACCATCCTCATGTCTTTATAAGTCTGAAACTCGATTTTTGTGAATCTCTTCCTTTTTCAATTGAACCACGCCATTTTGTAATTCATTCCGCGGAAACTCGGCCAGAGTACACGTAGCTTCATCATCAGGGTGTGACGTCACCAATTAAGCTAAAGTTTTACATGACAGGGTTGTCACAATTGGTGTTGTTCTTTTGTACAAGAGTAATTTTGTTTAACTGTGAACGTTTTCCGCGCATTTTATTACTGCTATATACCGTAGAAACGCACTATGTTCTTCAATCGCGCGCACCGCTTGAAAAGGATTTGAGTGTCACATTACTGTATGATATATTATACAGGCTTTGTTGTTTAGGACCTTACAATATAAAACCAGCTGTTGTGGTCTAGTGGTTACCACACATGTCTATGAGCTGGGAGACACAGGTTCAAATCCTGGGTCGGACCTCCACTCAGGGTCTTAATCGAGGAGAAAGTGTTGCCTTTGCTATAATATCAGCAAATGGTAAGACTTTCGGGAACGACCTTAAATCGTAGGCCTCGGAACCCCTATCAATTGGACTTCTAGCCTGTTGGGGTATTCCGTTCACCAAAGAGTGAGAAATCTAATAAACTAAACTAAAACAACATCTTGTCGTTGAAAACCTTTTACTGAACGCTATTCCGACGTTATAGATAGTTCAGTGTTTAATTGTTGTCAATACTAGTGACGTTCCATAAACCTAGTTTGAACGTCTAATGGCAACGTTACTTCGCAACATTGCTACAACGTATTTTTACCTCCTCTGTGATATCGTATATCATGATGAATCAAAACAACGTCGCAGCTAAGTTGTAGGAAAGTTAGGAACGTTGCGATTACGTTGTGTGATAGCTGGAGTCCTTTAATCTTAGTACACCTTATATTTATATTTCAGATTATTTAAAGAATCTTCACAGACCAGAGTACGAAGTTGGACTGCTTCATTCTTATGAAACACCTGATCTTGTGATACACGCACCAAGTAATTATAAGAAGTGTTTTATCTCAGCATGTTTCGTTTGACTAAGGGACCGGTCATTATTTATTGCTGGGGTGGGGGTCAAAGAGAAAATGGTTGGGTAATTGAAAATTCTAAGACCTAAATTGTTGGGTAAAAATTTTCATGACGATTTACATAAATAACGTCGTATGGCTACCTCGAAATCCTTTGTTTCATGAGGGACGATTAATCTCTAAATAACCTGATCAATCACCTGCATAAAACATTAGGTACGATTAGTAACTAATCTTACCTAATGTTTATGCATTAGGTACGATTAGTAACTAATCATACATATATGTTATTTACCGGCTGGGAGGTCCGTACTGGAAAAATATTTTCCCGAAGTCTCAGAAGCGGCCCGAGACCGAATACGGACCGACCAAAATGGTAAATAACGTGTTTATTTTTTTCGAGCAAAGTCAAAAAAATTGCAATTTTTTGGCGCGAAAAGTTGCGAGAGGTCCGTAGTGGTGTGATACGGACCTCGTACTCAGCCAATCAAAAGGCTCTATTTTAGTTACGGACCTGAGTTACGGACCTCAAAAAAAACAACTAATGTTTATGCAAAAGCCTGTTTTATTTTACTCAAATTGCACTGCGAAACACGCTACTCATCCAACTTATATATATGCTAAACACTCTAAACATTTCAATAGAATAACTAACGAAGACATGAAGTGAACCATTACTTCATTGTCGAATTCCCAATACCATCAATAGCAACTCACAAAGTTTTATTCCATTTCAACTTGTTGAATTTCTTATTGTCTCGGTAGCCATAATAATATTACAAAGTAATAGCATGGCATTACGGTTGATTAGTGATTAAATGTCCCTCAAGCCTCGGGAGGTTTAGTAAAAGTTTACTAAAAGTTTACTAAACCTCCCTCGGCTTTCGGGTACATTTAATCACTAATCAACCTCAATGCCATGCTATTACTTATAAAAATTAAGAGTTCATCATTTAAAATTGGAATCTCATTAATAGTTATCCTTAGTCATCATTACACATTAGCTTTTGTTATTGCATTCCTCTCCTTGTTTTCCTGCTCTGTATATAGGGAATTAATAATCTGAAAGATAGAGTATACGATCTGACTGTATATCTATTTGGGTTTGTTATTAAAACTTGTATCGACCTCGATATTGATGAAATGCTGGGAATTAGGCTTTTTATCTAAATTTTCTTCGTGGGTTGGGTAAAAGATTTCCTTTACCCATAAATGGTTGGGACGGTTAAATTTCTTATCTTAATATGATCGGGTAAAATGTTTCAGCACCAAATCTATTTCTCTTCGGCACCCACCTCGACCATTAATATAATGACCGGTCCCTAACTGATTTGATCGACAACACCTATACCAAAACCGTTTCGAGGTTCGGAGATTATGTGCACACGATGTCGTGTTCGAGAGTTTTAAATATGTCGTTTTCAATTTTGTCGTTTGGCGCTCTATAGTCATACGCTTCGTAGAAAAACGTTGCCATCATATGGAATAGAATAGAATAGAATAGAATATTTAATGATATGTTCCCGTTAGGGCTTTTCAACATAAAATTACATGAGTTAAGTTAAAATATTTAAATTACAATTTGTCAAATCTAAGATAGGTGTTACAAATAGATATGTCTTATTAATTATTTACAAGTAAAAATTTCTTTAGTCCTAATTTAAAAGTTTTAATATCCTTTTTTGATCTAAGTGTTGGATCAAGTTTATTCCATAGTCCTACAGTACGATAATGGAAAGTTCTTTGCCCAGTACTTGTCCTAAAATTAGGAATATTCAAGTCTTGCATATTTCGGGTGTAATGATCATGGGTTTCACTACGATAGCGAAATTTCTCGCTAAGGTAAGCAGGCGCTATATCATTGATGCATTTAAACATCAATAATGTGTCTCTATACTGTAAATGTTGATCGACGGTAAGCCATCCTAAACCAATCAACGCTGGTGTTATATGATCATATTTATTTGTGTTCGTGATTATTCTCGCAGCAAAGTTCTGGATCTGTTGTAGCTTCTTGATGTTCTTGGCTGTAGTGTTTGCCCAAACAGAAGAGCAGTAAAATAACTTATTTAAAACTAAGGATTCTAAGATAAAGGTCAGTGAATGTTGGGCAAAAACATGCTTTATCCTATTTATTTGACATAATTTAGACATGCACGAAGATACCAATTTGCTGATATGTTCATCATATTTCATATGTGAATCTAAGATGACACCTAAATCCTTAGCGGAGGATACGGATTCTATTGTTTTGCCAAGAATGTTCAATGACAAACTTCCTGTTAAAACATTCATAAGTTGTGGTGTTCCAAATAGAAGAAGTTTGGTTTTGTCGGGATTTATTAATAAAGAGTTTGTACAGCACCAGCTGATTATCTTGTTTATGTCATTTTCCAATTTAACCTTTGCCTCTATTACATTCTCAACTGGGAAAGACAGTAGGGCTTTGGAATCATCTACATATGAATCCACGGAACAATATGTTGTGATAGATGGCAGATCGTTAATATAGATGCAGAATAACAATGGAGAGAGGACTGATCCTTGTGGTACGCCATGTGTAATGCTTGTGGTACGCCATGTGTAATGCAAATTTGTTGCCCCCTTTTGTGTCAGAAAATACATATCTTATGACGCGGGCATATAGCCTCTTATTATCATTTCTTTTCCAGACAAATGCATGGCGTCTTAGGCTTGTCACACAATTCCATAAAATGTCTTCTGTTCATTCTATTAAAGTAAAGCAGTTTTGCACTCTCCATTCGTGATTCATATTTTTGTTATATTTGGCACCTTGTTACAAATAAAAACGCTCGGAAACGACATCTTGTGCACATAGTCTTAGGACCTGGACGAGAATTGGAATAGTGCGCTATGCGGAAAACCGCTGAGGCGCGAAACACGGGCGAGAGGGGAGAAGGGCGGATTTTCCGTCTCCCTCAGAAGCCTGTGCGGAGGAGAGGTGTCGGAGAGGTGTTCGACGAAGAAGAACGCATTCTAATCTTGCATGTTATGGGTTACTTGTGCTTTACAGCTAAAAGAAATCAAGATAAAAACTTTACCCTTTTTGAATAAATTACCGTTTTGGAATTTGGAATAAATTATGGCATTAGTCGGGACTGACACAGCAGTAGTGGATACGAGGTTGCCTGTAGAAGTGTTCAGGATTCGGCATGCCAGCAGAATGATGCTAGAAATTTTTTATAGCATTGAGGATCAAATAAATAGAATGTAGAATATAAACCACGTATAAAGGCGATCATATAGCCTTGTAATATTAAAATAACATACGGTAATCATATGGCGCATTTATAATGTCAAAATTCAATATAACCATTTGAACGCCATACATCTAATTCGAACAACATTTACTCGAAACGAGCAAGCCTCGCGAAGTCATAAATTTCCCATTCAAGCGACACTTCAAATCGAACTTCACGTTTGTAATATTTCTGAATTGAACGATTTACAGGTATCTGGCGGTCTAGAGGTCATATTTCAAATCGAACAAACGAACGGGAAATATACCCTTCTAATATTAAAATAACATACGGAAATAATGCAGGATGTCACCGTTGTCAAAAACATTGAGGCTACAGTGTCTGCTCAGACGCTGTAATATATTTATTAGCTTTATTTATTTTCATAATTCGTTACAGCGTAATTTTATGTTTGTAAAACAATCTTCATTCACCATTTGCTGGTCCACATTCGTCGAACGCACTTACATAATCTTCGATTACTCCCAGTTTAATAATAATAATAATAACTGCAGGGGGTTAATCATCCTTACTCGCAGCCGGTGGCCCGGTGGCTGAATTACGCCTTCGTAAGCGCAGGTCGAATGTGGCCGAGTCGAAGGTATATTAAATGCGCATCTGGCAGCAACCATACGACCCATGTCTGACCACGGAGCACAGTTAAGATCTAAGTGTTGATTTTACGGAAGGGAAACCGGATTTAGAAAAACCCTCGAAGCACGGGAGAGACCAACTACAATAACTCTACTCACATTAGTTTCAAGCTCTAGAATCAACACGAGGTTATTCCCAGATGGTCACCCATCCAAGTACTAACCGCTTCCGACCGAGGGCGCCCTAACAAGCACACGCCATCCGTGCTTCATGCCTTCATTGTTGGTTTAAAAAAAGAAAAGGTGATACAATTATTTTTAAAAACTCGTTACTTTCAAGTACCTCGGTCATCGCTAGCTTGAACTCTTAGACTCTCCATATAATTTCCAAAGTTTGTGCCAGTCTGAAGATACTCGTTTCGGTTCAGCTGCCGCAATGATGTCAATCCAGTCTGAGTACTTTTTCATGCCGATATCACGGTTTTTATTTTTTTTTAGCTAAGCTGTTTGCCAGTTGGTTTTAAAAAGATAAAACGCAATACGTTGTTGAGCTTTCTTTTCAAGAATTTTTAGCGATGAATGTGGCTTAACAAATAATATATCCGTCAAACTAAAAGGAAAATGTGGGCCGAAATTTGAAAAGAAGACAGGTTTCTTTTGATTTTCTTCAACTTCTGAAGATTTTTTGTGTGTGTGCATGTTACTTCTAAATCCAACGTTTTACGACACGAGCTCTGGTATTCGAAAATCAGAGAGAAAATTACCAAATAGACCCAAATGCATCATATCGTATATATTTCATATACATTTCGACAAGAGAGTGATCCGCAGTTAAGGTGGGGGCAGCTGGGGATCGGTAAGGTGACCCTCGGATTAACTGCTAGATATCCGTTGTGTTGGAGGTAGGTGCCATATGCGGCCAAGGCTAAGTAATCTAGCCGTATAGGCAATTGAGCTGAGCAATAGAGTAAGCAATAGAGCAAGTAATACGAAATAGAGCAAGTAATACGAAATAGAGCAAGCAATGGAGCCATAGCGGGCTCGGTAATAGAGTAAGCAGTTGAGGGATAGAAACACAATAAGAGGTCAGCATGACAACTATGCCAAGGCAGACCTCAACTCACCTGTCACACTGTGAAATCAGTGGGATATATACAAGGTATATATAGCTCTTGTCTATATATCATCTACTCACCTGAGATTGGGTGGGGTAAGGGTGAAAGGGTGAATTAAGCAAAGATTACAGTGCAACAGTGACTGCTGAAGCCAATGCAAGCAAAGATCGCGGAACAGGAAGCAATGCTGAGGTACACGCTGCACTGAGATGTCGAACGTGCTAGCCCTTTGGCTAAGAGGTTGTGAAATCTGCTGGCCAACTAGATCCGCAGCTAACTTTGCCTAAATTCATTTAACCACATTAAATTCCGCCATGAATTTCGAAATTTGGAGCAGACCCACTATAATGGCGATTCAGTAAGCGGTTATTTTTATGTTAACGTAAAACATGTGTACCACATTACGAAATGCATTCCTTCATTTCCACTGAATACGCGATTACTGTAGTCTATATATAGTTGTCAAAATTATCATTTTGAAGATACATAATCTTGTACCAGGTTACTAGCCAAATATAAACCAATTTTTAATAAGAATATGATCTGCGAAAAAAAGTCCCCCACAAAGGTGCGCCATGGCGGACCGCAGTTGATAACGGAACTGGACTTGAAGACCCACAAAGAAGTTTTGGCCTTGCTATTAAAAACTTTATACGAAATTATCTTCGTTAATCTTACTTTTTCTTGTTAGAAAAAGTTCATTATTTATGGCTGCGGTTGGTATCGAAGAAGCAGTAAATTACACTGATTTATTTTATTCTATTTCTTTTGTTTGTGTTAAAATTTGTTACCCAATACACGAATTGTTTAAGTATTATACTGTATATACATGTGTAAAATATTACTACATACATGTATATATATATATATATCATATATGTATATATACACTGTCATAGACTTCAATGTTTAATATTTTACAATATATATATATATATATATAGTACAATATATATATAGTACAATAATATACTATATATTGTAATATATACAGTAATTTTTTTGGTAAAAATCGTGTTTAAATGTTCTGTTGTGCAATAGAGATGCAAAAAAAGCCCGAAAAGCCTGCGATGAACGATGAATGAAACTGTCTAGCCTGCAAAACCTGCTAATTTCGAACAAACCTTGTCGGAGCCATGACGTCACTATTGTATTTGGCGGGAATTGCAGAGAATGCGCACACGTTTCTACGTGGACCTACTTCATGTCTGCCTATTATTTTGTCTCGATTATTTTATTGTTGGGCGAAATTTGGTAAAATTTGTCTAGATTTAGTAAAATTTGAACACAAATTTAGTAATAACCGCTGGAAAAATCTGGTCACACTGCACCTGACGCTATATACAAGTTTACGCGGCGTTCGCGAGGCGTGGGAAAATATTTGATCAATCTTTGTTTTGATTCTCGATGGCTTGTGTTCTCGTTTCTGTTCTGAATGCAATATAAACACTACGTCCGATGATTTAGTTGGAGAAATCAAGATACTTTTTGGTCGCATTTCCTAAGCCAAGAATAACTGAGGCAATTTTTTGCACCATGGATGGATAACTCTCTGGATAATGCGACTCATAATGCGACTTGAGAGTCTTCTTTAACTTAGACCAGGCGCTCTTTCTTGCATTTCGCGTAGAATGTCAATCCATTTAAACGTGGACAAGTTTTTTTGAGCTTTTCTGGAAACACGACACGATGTCCGAAGATAACTTTTTTTTGTGTAAACTCTGCCATAAGAACGAAGTACAATACCGTTTGAACGAAACACTCGCGTAAATATTAAGAGTTAATCTAATTAAAAGCAATCGTTAGTTAACTAATCAAAACACTTCCGGTGATGGATTATCCCGAGCCTCAGTTTGCGTGGCGCGGCGAAGGCTCTGGGAACGAGATTGTCATGGAGGCTGACATGTAGGTATGCCCTAGTACTTTTTTAGTTGACCGTGTGATAAAGAAATTAAATTTGATGAAATATAGGTTGTAAAAAACAATAATATCACACTATTTCAAGTTTAGATTTATTGCTAGTCCACTGTATGTAATTTCAATGGTGAAATAGCCAGTAAAAGCAATAAATACAGGAAAGATTAACCCACAAAGAAATGTAAATAATGCAAGGTCACAACTTATTTTTTGATCAAGAATAATTGGGGAAAAAACATCGAGATTCACATTGACACATTTTCAAACTGAAAGACATTTTAGAGGAACAATAACAGAAGAGCACTGTCAAATATCTGTTGCGAAAAATAGTTACTGGAGGTACTGAGTTATTTTCCGTGTCGTCAAATATTGGATTTAGCAGTAACACACACAAAAAGTAACCTTAAATTGTGTTTTGATATTTATCTTAATAAATCATTGTCATAAAAGTCTTCAAAAGTTCAAAAGACAGCAAAGAAAATCAAGAGAAACCTGTATAGCTCCAACTGGGAAACAGCCTAGCTCCAAAAAAGTTGAAAATTTTCCGTTCAACCATCCTCATTAACACGCGTGTTTTATACCTACAACGTCGCCGAGTGGCTGTTTCGTACACTACACGCGGTCAACACGCGTGTTTTATACCTACATGTCAGCCCGAGTGAGCTGTATATATATATATATATATATATATATATATATAAAAATTGAAGATTAAAGATTAAAACCTAAGATTGTTCATTTAAAAAAGCACTACAGTTCTGTTTCGAGAGACCCTTCAAGTAGTATAGCAAGTAGGGCTGCGAGCTCAATCGACCTCAACCGTGAGTATAAACACCAAAACGTCACCAAATTTGGCCAAGTCGCGACTCGACAAATTTGGTGATGTTTTGTTATTTATATTCCCGGTTGAGGTCGAATAAGCTCGCAGCCCTACTTGCTATACTACTACAGCGGTCGTTAGTCAATCTAGACACCCCTCCCACATTTTCTACTTAATTAATGTCAAACACACGCGAGACTAGCGAAACAATACCAAATTTATACTAAATCGTGATTCTCGCTAAATTTAACACCATTTCAGCCATATTTAAAAAAATAGAAAGTGTCGTTTCAAAATTCTCACAAATTACATTTAGGAAAAAATAGAAAGTGTCATTTCAACATTTTCGCGTGTTAAAAAAATAAAATGTGGAGCGAGCCCACTTTCGCATATTAAAAAAATAGAGAGTGCCGTTTCAACATTTTCGCATTTTTGCTCAACAAACTACGACCGACGCTGTCTCAACTCACGCGCGAAAAAAAAGCCACCAGATTTTGATTCTAGTGGCGATGTTATCCAAATGGATAGCAAAATAGCCACCCGTCATGTTTATTTATTTGCTTAAATACTCTAAAATGATAGTGAGTTGACTGTGGGTGTGGCGGCCTGCGGGATAGATTTCGTGCTCACAATCAGAGCGCTCTTCCCAGTCCACCACACCCACAAGCTTGACGAGGTTGAGGATGTCATAATAAAATACGGCGAAAGCTTGAGGACGTGCGTGATAGCATTAAACCTAAGGTATCGATCCTAGAAAAAGCAGACCGATATGACACCAGGTTATAAGCATCCATGATGTGAGAAAAAAATAACTAGAGGCGAGAAGTAAGTCCTCAAGGTGTTACAATAAAATACGGCGAAAGCTTGAGGGCGTGCCCAAAAAGGTAGCTTGCATTGATCCTAGAAAAAGCAGACCGGTGTGACATCAGACTCTCAAGCAGGGCGCTCATAGTGAGATTTGCAAGGGATAATCCACAAATGGCTTAGGGGCCGGATTGTCTCTCCCTCAATGGCAGATCTCAAAGTAGTCGCCCGTTTTGCTGCCTTTTAGCGTTTGTTTTGCGAGATCGCGAGTAGCCACCTGTTAGTGTGTAGATTAGTCCACTTGCTCACTATTTTCAGCGTCGTCTACCGTTTCTTTCTTGAAGTGGTGATCGTACACATATTTCGACGTTGTGATTCCTCCCGACAACAAGCCTAAGAAAGGCACGTACGGTGTCACAATCGCGACAATGCTTTCAACGTCTTTTTTTAGTAGCGGGTCTTTTTGCAACTCGTCATTTAGTTCGTCAGGATTCTCAATAGCGTTCAACCCATCCAGTAAGCTAGCGAATTTGCTGATTAACAAGTCGGTGAGAAAAGCGTTTGCGATTTCCATTCTCTTCAACTCGTGTTGACGCCATATCTTATCGATAACTTTTGCGGACGCTTTTTTAATGTACGCTTCGGACTGACTTACCACACCGTCACCGGACAGTCTAATAAGTTCGACTCTCCTAACGTCAACGTTGTCTTCCACAGTCGAAGTGTCATCAGCGTCCTCGACTAATTCCTCAATCGTAGGATTTTCCTCACTTTTGCGTTTCACCATCACGTTATTACTTATACCCATATTTTATTGCGGAATAACAACTTCATGACTGTACGGGTAGCGTAGTGAGATTTCTAGTCTAGCGTACTTATTATTTTTTAATGCGGTCACAATCGCCAACGATTTTTCTCTGCTAATGTTTCCAAGGTAATCGTCGATAACGACCTTCATATCACTCCTACTTGGGCAGTAAAAGCAAACGAGCTTACTAATATTTTCTCTGTACGGTTTTGCGATCGACGTCAGTTGTTGTGTGATGACAATAACGCTCAACATAAAATGTCGCGCACTAAAAGCTAAGTTGACCAACTGACTAGTCCTATTCTTGACGTCTTGAGAACTCGCACAGTCGTCCAACACAATCAGAGTGTTAGTGCCTTTAAAAACATTTGTTACACACTTGAGAACAGCGTCGACACTGTCTTGCGCGCAGTCTATTGCTAGCACGTCAGGGTCGCGTACATATCTCCAATCTTGATATGCTTTGTTCCACTCGAAAGTAGGGCAAATCAACACAATGTAGTCAAATTTACTAAAGTACTCGGATTCCAGTGTTTCCAGCAAATAATGTGTCTTACCACAAGCTGTCATACCAACAATTAGCATATTAAACGGAGTCTCCATTAACTCACGTTTGATTTAATACCCGATTGAATGCAACCCATTGTTCACGAAGTTGACCAACCCATCACTCATCACAAACACCCTGCACATAACGTTTGCAGTCGTCACTTTCTTAGTGATCTCAAGAAGCACACCGGATTGTGTGTTTACAATGTTCTTGCCAGTGGCGATATTGCGATTATCTTGGACACTCCTCAAGTCGATGACTAACGCAAAGCCATCTTTATAGAATTTCTGTATGGTCATGAACTGAGCGTGTTCTTCACCCAACCCAAACAATCGTTTCGCTTCTGCGTAGAACTTCGACTTTGGAATACCCTGTGAGTACACACTATTTGGCACGCCTTCAATTGTGACTCTAACACTATCAATATTTGGGTAAAGAAACTCCTCGCTGTCTGTTCGCACCTTATTCGTGAATAGCAACACGATTGCCTTCATGCTTTTTCTTGGTAGATTAATGTTTTCATTCACAATGGTTGTGCCTTTGTCCCATTCGGTGGTTTTCATCAACGTGACGTGCTCATACGACAAACTACGACCACTTGCATAGCCCAACGCTATTTCGTCAGCAAGCTCCTGGTTATCAATCGTTTCGTACTCAAGCTCGAGGTTCTCCAGAGTGTATCCGCCCACAGCGCTACCGGATTGCGCCACCATGATGTCTGTGGCCTTGGGAAGTGTGATCACATACTGCAAGTTGTTGTTCATGCTAAAAGGAGCGTACAACCCGTGGTCATTCATGATCTTGCCAAGCTTAATCCGCTGCTTTGTTCCAATCACACCAAACATCAACGCGTCACTAACTTTAGCGACGTTCCCACTCGCCGCGCCACTGTCGTCCTTAGAAATTAACTTTCTCAAGTTCTCACCACCAATACCATAGTCAATCATTTGGTCTCGCGCAGTAACACTTTCCCAAAGGTCGCGATAAACACCAGTGTAATTTTCCCCATTGTTGTCGTACACAGTTTCTCCAGCTAGTCTCACAACAAGCTTCTCAACCAACAACTTGCTAACATTGTTCAAGAACCAGCTTTTGGCGTTTGCATTCTTAAAGTCGAACACTAAACCTAACGATCCAGGCACCAAACAGCTACTAACCTTGAGCTTTGGTATATCAATGTAAAGTTCCTCGCCAGGACTGACTTTGTTAGGGTTCAACGTGATCACATGCTGCGTTCTCACCCCTTTTATACCACCCATGGTCGCTCGTCTAAAACCAGGGCTCAACTCTGCCGATGTGACGTTCATATACTTTACATATGTTTTATCACTACCGTTTTAGCTTGTAATAATCATAAGCAAACCACGCAAGTACCACCGCGAGCACCCACAGATTTTGGGCCAACCAAGCGAGACCCTTCGCACCCAACGTCAGCACATTGTAAACTAAATTAGCCAATCCGACAGCCCATGGACCCATCTTTGTGATTGCATTCTTAACAGCCTGTGCGAATGACCTCGTGGCCATAGCGCCTTTCATAACAGCAGACCTCCCAGCGATAATAATAGTTGTTATAATCCCAGCCATTGAAATCGCCACAGCGCTCAACCCAACCATATTTTCTTTAGCCCATTCCTTAAATTTCTGAAACCTGTCAATGTCGACTTCTTGTTGCTCTCTAACTTCTTCAAGCTTGCGCTGTTCAAGGACTCTCTGTTTAGCCTGTTTAAGTCCAATCACTCTTTCAGCTAGATCAATATACTCTTCGTTCTCTGCAGTCGTGAGGCCTTCTCTGTTGAGCTCTTCCAATCTCCTACCCGTCTCATTTATCGCTTTTTGAAAATAGTCTGCTTGTATTTGCAACGCGCCAGTGTCACCTATTCTTGACTCACGCAACACACCATCACCTGGATTAAGCACACCATTCAGCTCACGGTTTTCGTCTGGTGTTAGCCCAGGTATGTCAACATAACCCACTTTTGTATCAATTACTGAGAGGTTGTCTGGTGTTAGCCCACGTATGTCAACATAACCCACTTTTGTATCAATTACTGAGAGGTCGTCTGGGATCACTTCTGTTGTGACAACTGCTGTTTCTGTGCTCTCAGGGATTTGACTAACTAACTTTTTGAACTGTTCAATCGCGTTTTTACTACTCGCGTCTCTACTGTAGATCAAGTTTTCTTTTTTCCCAGGTACTAGAATTCGTTTGGGTTTTCCATATTTACCATCTTTGTTTATTGGTTTGAAAAGAATCACCTTTGAGTCCGTAACCCACGACCTGTTGACTATTTCCCTTGACGCGTCGTCGTGGCCGAGTCCCTTTTTGTTTAACTTACGTATTTTACTATTTATTAGCTTGATTCTTTTTACATTGTTTTCTGTTAGCTCTTTGTTGGACGCTTTTAGCTCACCCAGTCTTTTCTTAATTTCCTCCTCCTCTTCAAAAGCTATACTAAAACTTACGTCATTGACGTCACCATATGGTTCCTGTTCGACAAACTCTACTGTTGGGACTTCTGTGTTAGTCCCCCTTATTGTCACCGTCTTACCATCATCAGTGTCGATAAATGACGTCTCTTTTTCTAGAAACCTTCTATCATATTCATACTGTAATTTATTCACTCTCTCACGCAATTTGCCATACTTGACACGTATGATGTCTGGCATGTCGTCGTCGTCATCACCATACTTGTTGTTAATTAAATTATAATCAAGAGTGAGTTTTTCGAGTTCGTCATTTATTTGATCATCGGTGTACCTATCAAGTCTATCGAAGTTGTCCATCTCAATGTCGTTGAGATCTCCCCCACCTTTAGCCATATTACATTAGCTCACATTTTGAATATCGCTTTCTGGTATCCACGAATTATGTTTGCTCTCGTAACCCAACCATTTGACCAGCGCCATCTTCTCCCCTCTGACTTTCTTTCTTTTCAACACCTTTTCAACTCTGTACACATCGTCGCCATGTTTCTTATTAACCAGCGATAATTCCTGTTCGTAAAATTTACCAATAATCTGTTCACCGGTGTGATCCTCAATCTCGTACACGTTCGGATCACCACGAATAACCTTTACCACTTTAAACAGCTCCTCAGTGAAGTTGGCTTCGTAGCCCTTTGTGAACACACTCTTGTATTTACTAATTCTCACTGACTCACCAACTCTAAACTTTGGCAATGGGTTGTCTGCAAATTGATGACCAAACAAAGTGGTCCAAACTTCGCCTTCGTTTGACTTATTGACATCCTTTGGCTTCGTCATAATGCTTCGGTTCACACTGCTATTGTAATTGCTCACAAACTGATCCAAAGCGTCAATCCATTTGTACGTCCCACGAGTATAAAAGTACTTCCACATAATACTCTTCAGACTTCTATTAAAACGCTCAACAACAGCAGCCTTCTTATCGCTCTTAGTGCTGAAATATTCAACACCATGTTCTTTCAACAAATTTTTCACACCAACATTGTAGAACTCGAGTCCATCATCAAATTGTGTTAACTTAGGCATGGCTCCAAACCGATCTTTAAAGTCACTCAATAGCTCCCCAACAGCCTTAGTCATGTTCTTAGTGTCTTTTCTGTAAACTGCAATTCCAAAAGCGTATCTACTCAATATTTCAATGCCTGTCAATATCCAATAATACCCTCCATTCTGTTTTGAGTACTTACTCATGTCCACTAAGTCCATTTGGAGCTCTTCACCAAGAAACCCAACAAAGGTCGCGCGGAACTTATGTCTTCTCACAATGGGTTTGTACCTAGTGTAGGTGTCCTGCGCTGTCAACCATTCTTTCACTGTTTTTCTAGTTACTTTCAATCCGTCTCCCAATGCGCTTCGATACAGTCTCTCTACACCACTGTACCCTGTCTTAGGATTGTAATAGATGTCTCTCAACCCCTGCTCTGTTTCCACACCAAGTTCCATATAATTCACACAATATACAGTTCCAGTAGCACCGCGCCAATGTCAGCGTCACCATTGTTTGGTTTGACACGAAACGTCATACTTGAGTAAATACCTTTTTTAATTCTCACCTTGGAGTCAACGTATGCGTAACGTTGTATCCCTCCATCAAGAGACTGCTCGGTGGGTATTGGCAACGTTGTGATCACATTACTACGCTTCCCATCAGTGCCCACATTGCTCTCCGTCTCAACAGCGTCGCACGAGACTTCTACATACTTTAGACCTCTGCTCATGTCAATCTTGTTTGGACTGTCGTGCCACCCACCACTTAACGTAATCCCCGCATCCTTCGCGAAACCAAGCAAAAGCCCAATGCCACCTAGCCTAAGTTCTATTGTGCTGGTGGGTCTAACCCTAATAGAATGAGCTTTGGCCCTACTTCCACCTGTGGCCGCCAGTCTCTCCACCACGAAGTCCACATTAACCACCATGAGCGCGCGTCGTAGAGCTCTAACCAACATGTCGAAGTCGTAGCGACCCCCACTCAATCGAGTTGTCGCGAGTCCTGAATACGGTGCTCCTGATCTAGCAAGTAAGAATCGAATATCATCACTACCAGTCACGTTATTGTAGCTCCAAAACACAGTGGCTGTCTTGACTACAATGTATGGGTTATCATATGTGGCCACTACACTGTAGTCAAAAGTTACAACTTTCTCCACACCTTCAATAAGCACCGTCAACTTCTGAGGACTGTCGTCTACACGTCGCTTTTCAGTGTAACCACCAGAGTCATACCCATAGTTTAGACTCATTACTTTAGCGCACGTTTAGCTACTCAAGCGTCGCATACAAGTCTAATAATATGTCACCAACGTTGACACCACTACCATCTTGGTCAGTCACATTAAACACTAGCTGTGTAAAAACGCCTTTGTTTATCGACACCTTCGACTCAATATTGAAGAATTGTTGAACAGAGCTCTTCAGTGGTTGGGTGGTGGTCAATGGCAACTCAACGATAACCTCGCTTTTGATACCATTAACAATATTCTCAGGTCTATTCACAATACTACAACCCACTTGTATGTACTTCAACCCTTTGTTAACGTTCACAACATTAGGGCTGACCAAACCACTACTACTTATCGTTGTGTTATCGTTGAACCCTAAGAGTTCTCCAAATTTAAACAGCTCTAATTGTTGGTCAGTTTTTATCTCACACTTCGAATTATGTTTGTTGGCTACTAACCCAATAGCCCCTAATCCTTTCAATTCGTTAGCGATCATTTCAAAAGTGTGGTACCCAGACCCAAAAACGTGTTTGTTGCTGTTGTAGCTTATTTCATCATTCACACCGGTCTCCACGTTAACGTAGTCCCAAAAGATGGTCGCTTTTTTTACTAGTAAGTGAGGATCTGAGCCAAACGTCAAAAGTGCTTCTGGTAGATCCACAGTCTCCGTTGAGCCTCTAATCAATACTACAACCCTGACCATATAATATAGTGTGTGTTATGTAGATGCTAACAAAAAGAAAGCAAGGTGAACTAATTCTTCTTAGTGAATTTCCAAACGCGCAACTAAACAAGTTTGAGTTTGGGTACAACCTCGCAGACGACAATAAAACAGTCAAGACCGTCGACATTTACTTCAAGTCAGGTCCAAAGTATTCTGACATGATAAACATAAAGTCGTCGAAGTTCACGAAGAATGAGGGCTTTACGAAATTCCTTAGCAACACACCAAGATTCCCAAAAATATGGTCGAGCGATGGGCGTGTCTCAAAGTTACTACTGACAGAAACCCATAAGAGCTACAGAGAAGTCGAGACGTTCCCACCATATGTCCTAAATTACCCAACCCACAATTTTGACGTCTTTGTTGACGACAGTAATTCCTTCAAATCAAATCTACCGAAAATATTCATCGACACCAAAAGACGTCACGATGACAAGGCAATTGGTGGTAACGTTAACACAGTTTGGACTCTAACGGAGAGTTACTATCAAGCGATCGCAGGTATGTACATCGCTACATATCGCTCAGGGGTGTCTCTACAGAACTTAAGTTATCACGTCGACGTTCCGAAGCAAGTCGTAGGTCTCATGAGGTTTCATGTGTACTTCACCATTCGTCGTGTGATGTTCCGTTTGAGTAAGAGCCAAGTCGACATTAACAACATCTTAAGACTGTACCTCCCTGACTGGCGACTTTTGAAAGGTCACCTACCATTGACTGATGTTGACAATAGATACATCAAAGACATCCAAGGTGATTATCGTCGGTATTGCCCAAGACACTCTGACGGGTTCACACCATTAGGACAAGAACTACTAAACCAATCGATTGAAGTTTACATGTATGCCATTCTTGGAGCCCAAGCGAAGTCAAAGCAAAGCATCGTAGGAACTAGAGCTAGTGCTCGAGAAACCCAACAAATCTTTAGAGACATCGTTGAAAACGCTGTGGTTCAATATTCACCGAGTGTTTGGATCAACCTTATGAACAAAGCGATTAGTACCACCAACGTTAAGCTAGACACAGCTGTGACACCTAATACTTGGCTTATCCCCAGAAGCATGGTCATGTTAAAGGACCCCATTGTCGGTTACAATAACGTGCTAAGAACTTCGTCTGAAACTGGGATGACGTTTGGGTATAATGACGGGTTGAACTTTCGAGCGTCAAAAGCGAAGCATAGAAAAGTCCACCAAGCGGTAGGACTTCACTTGGAAACTCTAGTTACACCACCTGCGAAGAAAACAGTGGTCACCACCAATCAAATAACTACGACCACCACAAGTAAGTCAGACACCACGACAACATTGGTGATAATCTTAGGGTTCTCAGCAGTCTCTGGCTATCTACTAACCAAATACACCTTGAAGTAGTAATGAGTCTAAACTATGGGTACGAGTCTGACGACCCTCACGATAAAATACTAAAGAGAACGAAAAGGCATCTGGACGAAGATCCTAAATTAAGCGCGACTGGTGGAAGGATGTCTGGAATAATAGACATGCAAGGCTCAGCGATAAAAAACGTAGCAGACCCAGTCGATGACTCAGACGCTATCAATGAAAGAACTCTAGAGCAACTACTATCAGGTTTCCTCAAGAGTCAGTCCTACAACATTGTGCTTGACTTCAACGTTAGCACACACGCCTTAAAAAATGTGGAGTTTCACACCAATGGTTCAAACAAAGTGAAAGCCATTGGTGAAACAAGTAAATTAGTGCAAAACAACCCGGCTTATGGTCCTATTGTTGGCATCAGCGGTGTGAGTCAAAGTTTTCTATCACCCGTGTTAACACCAATCCCACTTGAGTCAGGTCTCCATTTTAATTGTCCAAGTATGCAATGGTGTGATCTCTCCATTTTTGTTGTGGTGAGGTTACCAATGAGAACCGCTGGATCAAATTGGGAGACAATTATATCAAACGACGATGGTAGTTGGGATAAGTTCATAGGGTACAAGACTGGTGTGACCAACAAGCTCGCGTATGGTGGTAGCATCCCAGCGATGGAGAAAGTATGCACTATTCCGAGTGGTGTTGACCTCACAAAAATGCATATGATATCGATACACTGGCAAATGAGCAATTCACATGTCAGAGCCAACAACGTTAAGTCAACCGATTCAGACTTCATAGCAAATATGAAAAAGATAGGCGCACCCTATGGAACAATTTTTGGAATACATCGACCAAGAATACCACTCGCACCTTATGCGCACCCATCGTTGATAGAATTCTACGGTGTGAAAATTGTGAGTGGTTACATGACAAACCGAGACATCATAATCATAGGTGGAGAAATGATGAAGGAATATGGTGTAAAGTAAATGGGAGCATGTGTTTCAAAAGAACGTGAAATATATAAAATAAATAAAACGACTGATCACATGTTCAAAGCTGGTGGATCGTTTGGCCGCGGCGACGTGACTCTCGAGCTCCACGCTGAAATTGGTATGAGGTCTAAAAAGACTTATGGCGAACCTATTACGCTACCAGAGTCAGACAAAGTAGGAGTGGTAGGAGACGTGACCTAAGTTATGTAATGGGTTGGCTTAGAAAGCTGATTCGTAACATTAGAAACTTTTTCAGACGACGTAGAAAACTGAGGGCTAATAAAACACACCTGCTGCATTGGTACACAACAAACCAGATCTATAAAAAACCTGACACCTATGTCGAGTAGTTTTTTTTGCAGGAGACTATAATATAGTGATGACCTCCACAGCGCTTCGATTATTCGACTTCGATGGCCACCAAATCACAACGGTCATGGGCAACGGTGAAATATGGTTCAAAGCAAGAGAAGTCGCAAGTGCTCTAGGTTACGCTCGACCAAAAGACGCAGTTAATGACCACGTCGAACCCGATTGCAAAATGAAGATGGAACAAGCCTCGTTTATCAACGAACTTGGGGTCTACTCATTGGTGTTCTCGAGTAAAATGGAACGTGCGAAACACTTTGGAAGGTGGGTGCACTCAGAAGTCTTACCAAGCGTTAGAAAAAGTTTAGCTGACGTCGGTCTCAAACACAACCAGTTTAAAATGATCACTGAGTTCGACCTTCATACGAAAGTTGTTGGTTTTCTTAGGAAACGTTATCCAGAAGCTATTTTGATAGCCGCTTGTGGTGAGAACCAAGACACTTCTGCGAAGAGAATAAATTCGTGGAAAAAAGGTTACCAACGTGGGACACCTGACTTAGTTATTGCCAATGCAAACCGACAGCATAGCGGACTCGTGATTGAGTTCAAGAATCCAGGTGGCACAGGCAAGACGTCCAAAGAGCAGGAGTCTCTGTTGCTCAGATATAAATCCGCTGGTTATCTAACACTCTTGTGCGACTCATATGACGACGCTATTACCACAGTGATAAAATATCTCTTTGACGTTGGGTTTCAATGCTCTCACTGCCTTCGCAAATTTAAAAATAAATCAGCGTTGAGTAACCACGAGAGACGCTATTGTAAAGAGACTTTTTAGACAGCGAGTAATGAGTCGAATTAGCACTCGTTCTCGTTGTTGAGACGACGCTTGAGGTGACAACTGCTCTAACATTTTTTAAAGACGTTTTTAACTCAGTAAAAAATGTCTGCGAAACTTTCTCTACTTATTTCACAAACCTTCTGACCACTGTGTGAAAAAAATGTTTCTATTTACATTGGACGCTTCATGTGACCAATGTCTAAATTTAAAAAAGTGGGGTATCCGAGAACACCCTTAATTTTGTGTGGAAGGATGATGACGTCTGCACACTGCACGATATTGCTCAGCACCACCAACGAATGATGGTCCTGGGTTGTATCTCCAATTGAATGGCGCTTCAACAGTTGTTCCGTAAGTGTCGCGACAAACGGCGCAATACGCTTTTAGAAATGTGATGTCGTCTGCCATTGGGAAGAGCGTGTCGAGTTCACCAAGTCTTTTTAAATGCTCTGTTGTTATGAGACCACAAATAATGACGTGAATGCCAGCTTTAATGTACTCACGGGTAATTGGGAGTAACCCAGAGTACCAATGGCCCTCATCAATGCCGATGACGTCATAGTCAGCTATCTCGGAAGAACTTGGAAGGTTGGTGATTAACTTCGCAGGTAAACTGTCTGATCCAACAACAATGGTCTGACGATGTGTGGAGAACGCGTGGTCAGTTCGCCTAGTGTCACCTGTGTTGTTCATGTAAAGGACTTTGAGTCCTGACTTACTTAACGTGAGTAACCTGCGAAGAGTCTCAGTTGTTTTTCCTGCAAACATGGGACCAATCACGATTTCTAGTTTACCGATTTTCTTCATGGTTACTATACCTCCAGAGAAACGCTCTCCCCTCTTGCGGCAACTGTTGCTCGTTGTTAAATATCCGCTGAAGCTCTAAGTTTTTAAGATGAGACCTCGAGCTCTCGTGTCTTGAGCGATGCATTGGGTTGTTGGTAACCACACCACATGGGTAACAATTGTACGACGCGCCGCCGTGCGCAAAATCCAGGTGAGTGTGTGAGAGTATGTGGCTCATAATATCGCCCGCACCCACTATTTCATTACATCCCACCCTACAAACGTTGACGTCACAGTTTGCGGCGAGCTCTAGCCACGCTTTGGCTTTGGTTGAGCATGGTTTCCATAGAAGGGTCGCCAAGAACACTTCGAGGTAGTTACCGAGTAGTGTAGCGGCGGACTCGCAAGGGTTGCTCAAGTAGTGGCCACTTGCTAACGTAAGACGTTTGAATGGTGGGTAACACCACACAGGGATCATCTTGGCTAGTTCGTTAACCATCCTGTTGACTCTAACTTCATCAAGCCCGACCCAAGCCTCATGAGCAAACTTTGTATAGAGAATCTGGGCACCAAATTGTCTTGACACCTCTTCGTTTCTACGATCGGGGTCGCACAACTTGAAGACTTGCGAGTACCCTTTTAAGACGTTGGGTCCAGAGGCGCCTTGCGGGGTAGACGCATCGACAAAGGACATTCTCCGCATCGCGTCGATCTCCTCTTCTTGACGGGCTTGGTCTTGAGTCATCTCTTCTGCGATGTCTTGGACTTGAGTCATTATGTTATACCCCCAGAAAAAATCCTAATTTTTTTAGCGCGTTTGGTCTGGAACTGTGAGATACCTGTGAGGTCAACTGTGAGACACCTGTGAGGTCAACTGTGAGTAAGATAATATGTGATAGTGTATTAGATGGTTGAAGACTCACAGACGGTTGTTGACGCTAAGATCACGGCTGATGTGAAAAGTGTTAAGGTGAAGGACCCAAAGCGTGTCGCTGCTGGTAAAAAGTTGGCTGAGATATCGAAAGCTGCGAAAGAAAAGAAAATGCGTGAAATGATAGTCAACGAAGAACAGGGTGGTGAGTGGGGTTATGGATATGTTGTCGGAACACTTGGCGTAATCATCGCTGGTGCTTCGTTATGGTACACAATTAGCAGTGAAAAAGAGACACGACTAGAGCCTGTGAGTACTGCACCAGCTGTGTCAGAAAGTTGTAGAACTCGTCGTCCAACACTTGACACATTTGATTCTTAAACAAAACACACGACAATGTATATATGTCCGCGATCGATCGAAAAGAACTTATGAACGAACTGTACGATGCGCTACTTGTTACGACTGGCGCTGTGGCAGTGAGTATGATCTCTAAAAAGGCTTTGGGAGAACCATTGGGAACACCAGAGACAGTTAAAGGCACAGTGAAACTTGCTGCAGCTGTTGGTGCAGGAACGCTGTTAGTAAAATGGATGCAATCGAAAAAGTGGATACCGACAGATCCATTCAAATCAACGTAAGTTAATGGCGAGTGTTGTGGCTGGAGGGATTTTTAATGCAGTGGCTTTTGCAGGCGCTGGCTTTATGTTTTCGAAGTTTAATCACTCGGGTTATGAAGCTGAGATGGAAAGACACAACCATGCGTTGGAACAGTTAGCCAGCGCGAAAGAAGCGTGGTATGAAAATGAAATCGCTAAGAAAGATAAGATCCAGCGTTTACGGCAAATGCTCTCAGATGCTAACGCTGACATCAATGACACAAACCACGCGTTGGAGGAACTTAGAAGCGTAATGACCATACAGTACAGCGGACGAGTGTTCACTGACTCCCCGAGGGTTGCGGATTACTACCAACCGAGTGCGGAAATGAGGGAATACCAATTGTTGTTTGTTAGCGCGCTAGGTTTGGGTAGTGGAATAGCGGTGTGGGTACTCACTCGGTGAAAAAAATGTTGGAGTAGTATAAGAGTGATGGACAAACTTATGAGGCAGATGAGTTATGGCTTAACAATTGACGAAATCGCGAATGAGACGCAAATTGAGTGTGGAGGCACCTTCAGGCTTTACTACTGCTCGGATTGTGACGTTGTGAAACATGTGACTGACTGTGGTGGGTATGCATGTCCAAAGTGTGGCGACACCGAATGGGGCTACACTCAGAGTTACAGCGACATGAGACTCACACGACTAAAAAGCGTTCACAAACGGTCTTGGTGGATGGGGAGGAGACTACGGAACGTTGTGAAGTACGAGCACCTTGAGTTGATAAAGGAGGACTTCCTGAAAGTTGTCAATGTGCTGCACTCATGCAATTTGATCAAGGGTAGAAATGTCAGCAGATATGGGTACTACATTATTAGGTTGTGCCACAGAAGACGAGTCGAGACACTCAAGAAGGTGTCAGACCTCAAAGACGGGAAGGTGAAAGACTTGTTTGACGACAACCTGTTTGGGGTGGTGTACCCAAAGCTGGGATGGTGTGAAAGTGGTGATCGTTATTACAATGAGTGGCTTAGGAAAAAATAAATAAGCGTAGTGTATATAGAAGCCAATGAGTCGGACTGTGAAAAACCCGCTGAAAAAAAGACGGGCGCATAAGACGAGTGCAGCCGTTGTCAATTCACTAACAGATGAAGCGACCAACGTTCACGGCTTCTTTAGAGATCAAGAAACACAACCTGTAGTCGAAGACCTCACACCGTCAACACATCTGTTGGATCGAGCACTGAGAGGGTTCACAAGGTCCTATGGAGTCGAAGTAATTGACGACAGAGACATCAATCAGGTAAATGGTAGTAGAAGCGCTGTCACTAACCTTTTGAGACGTGAACTAGGTGAGACCAACGGAATGAAAGTGGTGGAGACAGTCAAGGTCACTTTTGAGAAAGTTTTAGAACTCGATAAGACCACATACAAAACTGCCTACTTTAACAGCGAAACGTTTGTCGTCATTAATGACCACGACATCGAGGGTGTCGCCAATCGTGGGTCGGAGCAGATTTTGACGCGGATAGCTGGGTGGTTGTCTGAGGGGTCTGGATGGACTATCGACAAAATAGATGCACACTACGTTAACGTCGCTATTTACAGACCTTTGCATGGGAGTAGCTACATTGTGTTGCCAAAGGAGCTGCGCAACAGTATGAAGGGTCTGATAAACGTAAATAATGATGATGACAACGAGTGCTTTAGATGGTGTCACCTTGCACACAAATTTCCTGTTGGAAAAAACTCTGACAGAACGTCAAAGTACGCCAGACATGTCAGTGAGCTGAGTTATGACGGAATTGACTTCCCAGTCACACTCAAAGACTACAACAAGATCGAAAAGGCTAACGAAATTAGCATTAATGTTTTTGGGTACGAAAATAAGCAGCCATTCCCTGTGTACGTTTCTAAGGAGGCGTATCCTGACCATATGGACCTATTGTTGATAACTAATGACGTGGGCAACAAGCATTATGTGTACATTCGCGATTTCGACAAATTCATGTACCGTCAGACAAAGTATAAGGCGAGAAAGCACTTTTGTAGGTATTGTTTACAGTGTTTCACCCGTGCGGACGTGCTTGAAAGTCATATTGAAGTGTGTTTGGTCATTAATGGGAAGCAAGCTATTAAAATGCCACAAAAAGGCGCGAAAGTAAAATATGAGAATTTTAGCAGACAATTAAATGTACCATTTGTGGTGTATGCAGACTTCGAGGCTATCACACAGAAGGTGCACACAGCGACGCCATCAAGCGAGTGTAGCTACACAAACGCCTACCAGAGACACGTTGACTGTGGTTATGGGTATAAATTGGTTTGTTGCTATGACAATGCGTATAGTAAGCCAGTGAAGGTGTATCGCGGTGAAAATGCAGTCAACAAGTTCATTGGGGAGATGTTAGAAATTGTCGAATATTGTAAAGAGACATCTGAGAGTCACTTTAACAAAGAAATGATACTGACTGACGCCGATAAGAAGAACTTTGACGAGGCTAAAAGTTGTCATATTTGCAGTGTTGAGTACACTGGTGCTGACGTTAGAGTGAGAGACCACTGTCATGTCTCAGGTAAGTACAGAGGGTCCGCACATCGTCAGTGTAACGTGAACTTTAGATTGACTGATAAAATTCCTGTGATCTTCCATAACTTACGTGGCTACGATAGTCATTTCATCATGCAGGAGATTGGCAAGTTTGGTCAAGACATAAATGTGATACCGAACAACATGGAGAAGTACATGGCGTTCATGCTTGGAAAAAACTTGGTATTTTTGGACAGCTTTCAGTTCATGAGTAGCGGTCTAGACAACTTGGTGAAGAACCTACCAAGGGACGCTTTCAAGTACACGTCAGAAGTGTTTCGCGATGAGGGGTTGGCACTCATGACAAGAAAGGGAGTCTATCCCTACGATTATATGGACTCCTTTGAAAAATTCGACGAGCGCGAGCTACCCTCCAAAAAAGATTTCTACAGCGTTCTGAACGATGAGCACATCACGGAAGAAATGCACGAGCGCGCCATCGATGTGTGGGACTACTTCGACGTTGAAAGTATGGGTGGGTATCACGACCTGTATTTGAAAAGTGACGTGCTCTTGCTTGCCGACGTTTTTGAGAACTTTAGAAAGACATGCCATCGTGAGTATAAATTAGACCCGTGTCACTATTTCACGTCGCCTGGATTGGCTTGGGATGCCATGTTAAAGATGACTGGAGTAGAACTCGAGTTATTGTCCGACATCGACATGTTCCAGTTCGTAGAATTAGGTATGCGTGGTGGTGTGAGCTACATATGCAACAGACATGGTGTGGCGAACAATAAATATATGAAGGGGTACGATAAAGCGCAAGAGTCGAAGTATTTGATGTACCTTGACGCCAACAATTTGTATGGATGGGCGATGAGTCGAAGTCTACCTACGGGTGGCTTCAAGTGGTTGACTGAGAAAGAAATAAAAAAGGTTAATTTATGTGACTATCACGACGGTAGTAAAAAAGGTCTACTGCTTGAAGTCGACTTGGAGTACCCAGCCCATTTGCATGACCTACATAACGACTACCCGCTGGCTCCTGAGAAGATGGAGATAACTGTTGACATGTTGTCGAAGTACTGCACAAAAATCAAAAATAAGTTTAATGTGAGTGTTGGCGGCGTGAAGAAGTTGGTGACTAATTTGATGGATAAAAAAAAGTACGTGTGTCACTATAGAAATCTGCAGTTGTATATGGATCTTGGATTGAAAATCAAAAAGATTCATAGGGTCCTACAGTTTGACCAGTCCAAGTGGTTGGGCAAGTACATCGACTTTAACACAGTCAAGAGAACCGCGGCTAAGAACGCTTTCGAGAAGGATTTCTTCAAGTTGATGAACAACAGTGTGTTTGGAAAAACAATGGAGAACTTGAGGAAGCGTGTGGACGTAAGATTAGTGACCACCGAGAAAACGTTAGAAAAGCTTGTCTCAAAGCCTACGTTTGTGTCTTGCAAGATATTTAGCGAGAACTTAGTTGCTGTCCACAAAGTCAAAGAGACGCTGACATTAAATAGACCCGCATACGTGGGTATGTGCATACTAGACTTGAGTAAAACGCTGATGTATGATTTTCACTATAATTATATCATGAAAAAGTACTCTAGCGACACCTGTAGATTGCACTTCACTGACACTGACAGTCTGTTGTACACAATCAAAACTGACGACGTTTATTCCGACTTCATGGAGGAGCGCGAAAAGTTTGACAATAGCGACTACCCCACAGACAGCCCATTCTTTTTTAGAGAGAATAAGAAAGTTATTGGGAAGATGAAGGATGAGTGCGCTGGAACACCAATTATTGAGTTCGTCGGGTTGCGCAGTAAAATGTACAGCTATTTGAAAGAGGGTGGGGGTGGTGGGAAAACCGCTAAAGGTATTAGAAAAAATATAATTAAAAAAGTAATCAGACACGAAGATTACAAAAGTGTGTTACTTGAGCAGAAACAATTGCGACACACAATGAAGACCATTAGAAGTGTCAAGCATCAGATTGGTAGTTATGAAATTAATAAAGTATCGCTATCCTGCTTCGACGATAAACGATACCTTTTAGAAAATGGTATTGACTCCTATGCATATGGTCACAAAAACATTGTAGTGAGAGACACCACTGAGAGTAGTGAGCAAACGGACTAATTCGTAGAGTAGTTGGCTATTTGTTAGCTAACGTTGTTAGCCGATCAAAAGAGCACCATTTTGCTATCCATTTGGATAACATCGCCACTAGAATCAAAATCTGGTGGCTTTTTTTTCGCGCGTGAGTTGAGACAGCGTCGGTCGTAGTTTGTTGAGCAAAAATGCGAAAATGTTGAAACGGCACTCTCTATTTTTTTAATATGCGAAAGTGGGCTCGCTCCACATTTTATTTTTTTAACACGCGAAAATGTTGAAATGACACTTTCTATTTTTTCCTAAATGTAATTTGTGAGAATTTTGAAACGACACTTTCTATTTTTTTAAATATGGCTGAAATGGTGTTAAATTTAGCGAGAATCACGATTTAGTATAAATTTGGTATTGTTTCGCTAGTCTCGCGTGTGTTTGACATTAATTAAGTAGAAAATGTGGGAGGGGTGTCTAGATTGACTAACGACCGCTGTAGTAGTATAGCAAGTAGGGCTGCGAGCTTATTCGACCTCAACCGTGAATATAAATACCAAAACATCACCAAATTTGTCGAGTCGCGACTTGGCCAAATTTGGTGACGTTTTGGTGTTTATACTCACGGTTGAGGTCGATTGAGCTCGCAGCCCTACTTGCTATACTACTCCTTCATAGATCCTCTCTCTTCAGGCGCATAATCAGATTTAACTAAAAATATCCCATTTATATACCGTTCATAGTGGCGTAAAACCTAACCGTTTTTAATTAAAAATTTGTTTGCATGCCGGCATGCACTAGCTAGTTCGTTTCTTTTGTTTAAAGTACAAGTTTATCTAAACTACTCGATGATGCTCTCAAGTTTGCAGAAGCATACACAGATATTTCAGCTCAAGAGAAAGAGATAATATGGCATGCAAAGCAATCCCTCCTATACAACAACAATACCGCATGGACCAAAAAGAATTCATCAAATTCATTCGATGTAACGATGGGCTCGTTTGACGGCGCAGAAACATGTGAATTAGTGGGATCGTACTTACTACACCAGCTACCCGAGAGCATTAGAAATCAAGTTGGCTTGTATAGAGATGATGGCCTGGGAGCATTTGAAAAGTCACCTCAATGCCTCGAAAGAATCAAGAAACAGATTTGCAAAGTGTTCAAGGACAATGCTTTGAAAATAACAATTGATGCCAACAAAAAGATCGTTAATTTTCTGGACGCAACCTTGGACCTTAACAAAGGAACCCATGAGCCGTACCTCAAACCCAACAATAAGCCACTCTATGTTCACAATGGGAGCAATCATCCACCAAGCATTATAAAAAACATCCCTCTAGCAATCAACAGAAGGCTTAATGAACTTTCCTCAAACAAAGAATCATTTGACAAAGCATCACCTGAATATCAATGCGCATTACAGAAAAGTGGCTACAATTATGACCTAAAATATGAAGCAACTAACAACCAAGCCCCAGAGAGAAGATCTAGACGCAGGAATATTACATGGTATAATCCCTCATTTAGCAAAAACGTCGCCACAAATGTAGGACGCAAGTTTAGAAATATTGTGAAAGAATCCTTCAAGAGCGGACACCCACTGCAGAAAATTTTTAATAAAAACACCTTGAAAATAAGTTACTCGTGCATGCCCAATTTAGAAAGACAAATCAATATCCACAACAAATCTACCCTCAGGGAAACTCCACAAATACCTGAAAGAATGTGTAATTGTAGATCAAAACCTGATTGCCCGCTATAAGGAGAATGCCTAAGCAATAATGTCATCTACCAAGCCACTGTAAAAACCAACGACACAAAGGAAACATACATCGGCCTTACTGGGGATCGGTTCAAAACACGATTTAACAACCACACGTGTTCATTCCGAGATGATAACAAGAGAAATTCCACAGAGCTAAGCAAACACATTTGGTCCCTAAAGGACAATGACATCTCATATGCTGTAGACTGGAAGATAATGGCCCGTGCAAAGTCGTATTCAAATATTGGGAAAAAATGTAATTTATGTATAATGGAAAAATATTTCATCATTTGTAAACCAGAAACTTGTACTTTAAACAAACGAAACGAACTAGCTAGTGCATGGGATATTTTTAGTTAAATCTGATTATGCGCCTGAAGAGAGAGGATCTATGAAGGGTCTCTCGAAACAGAACTGTAGTGCTTTTTTAAATGAACAATCTTAGGTTTTAATCTTTAATCTTCAATTTTAACTTAGCTCCACTTTGGTGTAGAGCACTATACGGCTGAAGGAGAAAACCAATTTGTATATATATATATATATATATATATATATATATATATATATATATATATATATATATATATATATATATTATTATTATTATATATATATATATATATATATATTATTATTATATATATATATATATATATATATATATATATATATATATATATAGCAAAGTGAAAAGGTGGTAAACTGCCAAGAATTTAGTGACGAGATACTGACGTTTCGAGCGGAGCCCTTCATCAGAGTAAGACGAGATGAAATGAAATAAATAGGGCTTATATATATGCCAAAAGGGTGTCACAAGTAGAAAGAATGCACGGGAGATAAACAAACTAATAATTAATGAGATGGGAAACGTTAGATCATTTGCTATTTTTAACAGTCGATCAGCAAGCAGACTGAGGGGGCGGGAGAAATGACAGGTCCAATATTCAAGGGGATTAGGCGATAATATTAGCATAAGAAACAAAAACTTGAAAAGGAATGAAAGTGCATACGCGAATAATAAAAAATTAATAATAATAAAGGTTCCAAGCAAACTAAAATAACCAAAAACTTGTAGGAAATTAAATAAAAGAAAAACGTTCGTTAAGACCAAGAGGATGTGTGGTGCCAAGTTTAAAAATGAGACGCTTCTCTTGACGCTTGCGGTTATCGTTGCCACCGGAGATGGGAAGGATGGCACAGACTTTCATGTCTGAAACCAAATGGTTGGAGCTGTTGAAATGGCGGGCTACAGGTTTGTCACCATCATTGATCCTCACGGAACGAAGATGTTCAGCAAACCTGTCTGAAAGACGTCGCCCAGTTTCACCGATGTAGATTTTAGGGCATTTATCGCATGAAATGCAATAAATTATGTTGGTGGACGTGCATGAAAAAGCATGACGGATTGTGTGGTCGAATTTGGGGGCAGTAATAACTGTAGTGGGATTGAGAAAAGCGCATGTGTTACAGCGGGAACGGCCGCAAGAAAATGTTCCCGCTGGTGCCGAGGTATTTTGTTTAAGGGCACTATGTACTAAGGAGTCACGAATGTTTTTATTACGGCGAAAAGATACCAAAGGGTTGTCGGTGAAAATGGCTGACGTCTCAGGATCATTTTGTAAAATGTGAAAATTCCGATTAATAATATTTTTAACTTTAAAATTGAAAGGATGAAATGTTAGAACTAAAGGAATTTTATTGTTTGAAACTCGTTCCAAAGATGGTTCAAGGGCGTCTAAACGGGGGACGAGAAAAGCTTTCTGAACGGCGAGGTCTAAAAGGTTGGTAGGGTAACCACGTTGGACAAAAAAAGATCTCATTTCCATTGATTTGACTTGAAAATCTTGGTCGTCGCTACATAAGCGGCGAAGACGCAAGAATTGAGAGTAAGGGATGGATTGCTTAGTGTGGTTGGGATGAGAGGATGAAAATAGAAGATAACTATGGGAGTCAGTAGGCTTGTACGAGACCGACGTTTTCAGCGAATCACCATTAATCGAAATTAAAATATCAAGGAACGACACAGAGGTCTCGCTGATTTCCCACGTGAACTTCAGAGCAGGATGAAAATCATCAACAAAGTTGATGAACTGCTCTAAAAGGACACGTGAACACGACGCTGTTCCTAAACAGTCATCGATAAATCTTCCGAAAAAATCAGGCAAGGGACCCGTGTATTGTTCAAAGATCTGTTTTTCAACATAACCAACAAATAAATTAGCATAGCTTGGACCCATTTTGGTGCCCATCGCAACACCACTTATTTGTTGATAATGTTCACCATCAAACGAAAAATTGTTAAGGGTAAGCACTAGTTCTGCTAAGCGGAGTAACGTGGTTGTGGAGGGTTCTAAATTAGTGCGCTGATCAAAGAAAAACTTCAGAGCTTCAAGGCCATCACATATATATATATATATATATATATTATATATATATATATATATATATATATATATAATATATATATATATATATATATATATATATATATATATATAAATATATATATATATATATATATATATATATATAGAGCTCACTGGTCAGCCCCAGTGATCCTAGTTACGTCATAAAACGTCATAAATCTGTGGACATACATAGTTGAAAATCTAGCGTGATTTTAATGTCGATCGACTATACATAGTTCCGCGAAGAGGTCTGGGCACGAGACACAGAACAAGTCAAGATTAGTGTGCTGCCTAGTGTTGAAATAGGAATCGTAATTACTATATAAAAGGTTGATGAACTGCCGAAATAGAGAATAGGAAGTCTAACAGCGTTTCGAGCCTAGGCCTTTTGTTAGATAGTGATATACGTAACACTATAACACCATTCACGTTTATGATATCTTTAATCAAAACACTTTGGGCTAAAGAATTACAGTGTTTTTTTACAAGTTGCAAAAATATAAATAATGATGTAATGAAGTTGATCGTCCAGGTTGTTGTAGTCTTAGCAAGACTACAGTCACCAACAATAGTCTTTCTCAAGATTACAACAACCTGGACGATCAACTTCCCACATCTAATGATACTCTTAGGTTCAAACCATTTACTTTAAAATGATGTATGTTGAAAGTTATAATACAGTATAAAAATATGTAAAAAAACTGAAATAGAGACCAAATATCCTACATGCTCCTCGTTTAAATTTTGGACAATCTTAAAGCCCTAGGAATAAAAGATTGTCTATTTAAAAGATTGTCTATTGTCACATTCTGATGAAGGGCCTATGCTCGAAATGTTAGACTTAATTCCTATTTTTTTATTTCGGCAGTTAACCAAATTGTACAGTTTTTATATAATATAGTGCCAAGTTATACACAAGCTTACGCACACATTCATATTGGCAAACGTGAGTGTTGATATGATGATTTTTAACAATGACTAGATGATGGTAAAAGGGAGCCGTAATATCAAACAAGTGAGCAGGCCGGAAGGCCTTGATGTTAGACTTGCCACAAGTCGATCTCTATATGAGCGACAACTAGTCGTTAGCATCGAGCGACGCCGGGACTGGGAAGGACTTTGGGAAAGTCTACCTTGATGTTTGCATTTTTCGCAACTGGTTCCTGTTTAAAATGGATATATTTCAAAACTCGAAATTTTCCTTCACTGCACAAATCCTTATAACCATGTAGTTTAATCGAGTGAAATTCCAAATATTACTTGTAATATACCCAAATCTTCTCCCACCATTATATATACAGAACTCGTGACGAGGCTCTCGATAACGGCCACCGTAGCTCAGTGGTCAGAGCACTGCACTAGCATCGCAGGATCGCGGGTTCAATTCCAGCCGGAAGGCCTTGATGTTGCATTTTTCGCAAAAGGTCCCGGTTTGGTCTTAGAATGTATATATAACACTCGAAATTTTCCTTCACCACAAATCCCCTTATAACATGTAGTTTAATCGAGTGAAATACCAAATATTACACTGAACATTGGTCGGACAAACTGTAATTTGGTCGGAAATTGTCCGATCGTTATTTCAGGCTGTGCTTTAACCTTTTTAAATACAAAATTGTAGATAATAATATGAAGCTGGATGTTGATGACATTGAGAAGAAATTTCGGAGTGCTTGGGATAACGTTGATATGATCATGGATAAATATAAGATTATATGTAAAGAACATGGGGTAAGTTTAGAAGAAAATATGCATGTGTACTAATATATAATTGAAGTTTATCTTCTTGAGAACGATTGGTATCTATATTTACCGCACACTATACATTCTGATGTGTCCACAATTCAATCAACAGATCACATCAGATCAATTGCTTCCGGATAGCAAAAATAGACCCTGAGACGGTTAGAGTTATTTCTATAAGGTAATAATTGAGGAGGCAAAGCCCGAATAACAAATTGGCAACATGAAAATGCTCGTAATACATTTTAAAAGTTAAATAAAACATCAAAAAAGAGCCTATTGAACCGCCATTTTGAATATGACTGTGACGTTGTGTGTTACCTATCGTGGAGCCAATGTATTGCCCAGTTGTGGTTGTATAGCGATTACAAACATAGGCACGCTGTAGCGCACATGCGGATACTGGCAATTGCCAATTGGATTATTGAACCTGTAATTTAGGAAAACCTTTAATTAATAAGAAAACAATACAAGAAACAGCCTGCGCCACAGACGACTAAAGCGCGGGTTATATGGGTTTTAGTCGTCTGCGCGAGCACAGGCTAGACCGTGCGGGGGGGGGGGGGGGAGGGGTTGGGGAGCGGAGATAAGAGATAAGACCCTGGGTACGAGGTTGAGGCTAGACAAGAAACAGCTTGCTCCAGCTTCTGTTCTAGATTTCTCTAAGTAACTTGCAAAAGATCGCAAAGTTTTGTTATCAAAGCCGTTTCTACACTGAGATATCACTGAGAAATGTTTATTAAACTACGCTTTGTTTAAAAAATACAATATAGTTTAAACTCATATATTTCTAGTATTTTGATACCAAATACTTAAAGTAAGATGCCCATATGGCTTGATCCATATGGCTTGATCGTCACAAAACGTCATATTTTGTACCACGTGATTGACGAAACATCGTTAAATAGTCAGGTACATCCTGGGTCATGACATAGCGGAGACTAGTTTAGGAAACCAGTATCCGCAAAAATAACACTTAGAAGAAAATTATTTCTTTGGATTTCCGCCAAAATTGATCGCTTTACCCAAAACATGGTGGTGTTGAATTATCTTTGATTGATAAATAATTTCCAAACGCAACCAGTTGATAAATCAAACATATTGGATCCTACTAACAGACATTGCTGGGATCCGGGCTCGCTGGAAAGAATATACTGAGTATCTTTTTACGGCAGAGCCAACAGTTAGTGCTCTTGAACGAGAAGATCAAGTATTACTGTACATATATAACAGTCTTGGTCCAGTTATTCCAAGAGAGGAAATGATGAGCATAAGAGCACGATGAGCTTCAAAGATTAACGATCAGTCTTAACGAAGCAAGTTATTCTGCGAGTCTCCAAGAGAGCGAACATTAAAGTTAACATCATCATTGAATGAACCAAGATTGGACACGTCATCAAAACAACGCCACTGCCGATAAAGAAACACTCAATGGCGTCACATTTTCAAAACAAATATGGCGTCAAAATCAACAATTACTTGATTTTCGCAATTGCTTGAAGAAATTGGAGAGGAGAGACAACTTGTCAAAAGAATTAGGATGCCACAACACAAATGGATTGGACATATTTTAATAGACGACACTCTAATTAAAGTGCCCCTAACATCAAAATTTTTTATTGTCTTATTTGGAAGAACTTTTAAAATGATAAAGTAAGTTCTTTTGAAGATTTTCGTTTCTTCGCTTTCTTTTTGAGATATATCAGTTTGTTTGATATGCAAATGTATGGAATTTACGTCAACATGCATAACGTGTTATATATAATAAAAACACTAAAGTGTGAATAACACGTGTGCATGTTTCTCCCACAACACCAAACTTCTCGATTTTAAAGGATTTCGTTCGAGAATGAAGAGATACACACATTTCTCCAATAAGTCATTATGCATGTATGACGTAAATTCCGTACATTTGCATATCAAACAAACTGATATGTCTCGAAAAGAGAGCGAAGAAACGAAAGTCTTCAAAAGAAGCTACTTTATCGTTTTAAAAGTTCTTCCAAATAAGACAATAATTTTTTTTGATGTTATAGGCACTTTAAACTTGTATTGGAAGGAAGATATTCCCGCAAAACATTACGAAAATTCCACATGGACTGTTCCCAAATCACATGTGATCACATGTGTGTGATCACATGTGATTTTGAAACACGTTCATGTGGAATTTTTGTAAGGGGAGGTCGTAAGAGATGTGTTTGCCGGACCATTTGAAAGATAGAAACAGCTACAGTGAGCTGAAGAGGACAGCAGAACAACGTTACGAGTGGAAATGTTGGCTGCCATGGACCTGTCACGAAGAGGCAGATGACTAGACTAGACTAAAGCGTGATATTTGGTGAAAAGGAAGAGATAATTGTAAACGACATTTTTCTAAGGAGAATTAAGATCCTTAGTGGGGGGACAAAACAAACGATCGAGAAAAACACGGGTACAGCGATCAAGAAAAAACCTCAAGATAACTAATATGTCGAAATATAATTATGTAAAAGGACGTTTCGCACGATGTGTTCTGTGTCCTTCGTTTTGGACGATGTGTCGTTCAAGAACACATCGCCTGAAACGTCGTCAGTGGAAATGCGTAAGTACTTGTACTTAAATGGGTACTCTAGTCAAGAACTCATACTCCAATTTAGTTTATTTTCAAAGTTTCAGCATTCAAAATCAATTAAGATATCACACAAGTTGAAGTTGGAGTGTTTGTGCAATTTGGACGCCATATTTGTTTTTTGAATATGACGTCACTGAAGAAGCTCTTCTACTTTCCCGCATGAGGAACTAAATAGATTATTTCGACTAATTTTCATCCAAAGAAGTGAAGAACAGTCACAATAGCTATACCTATGAGATCGCCATCAAAACAACTCCACTGCCGATAAAGAAGCACTCAATGACGTCATATTTTCAAAAGAAATATGGAGTCAAAATCCTGATATCTTCTTAAAGTGCCTATATCACTTGTGGGATCTTTACATATTTATAGTAATTGGAACATTCTAAGAAGATTTGTACTATATCTTCTCAGGCGAAAATTTCATCTTCATGGACTTTTTTGCAGTTAAAGTTACCGGATATGACATCAAAGGAGGAATTGCAAATCAGTTTTCTTTTGTTTCTTGCTTCAAAAATTCCTCCTTGATGTCATATCCGGTAACTTTAACTGCAAAAAAGTCCATGAAGATGAAATTTTCGCCTGAGAAGATATATTACAAATCTTCTTAGAATGTTCCAATTACTATAAATATGTAAAGATCCCACAGGTGATATAGGCACTTTAACTAAATTTATAGGAATGCTGAAATTTTGGGAATAAACAAAAGTCAGTGAGATCTTTCATATGAACTACATTATTTTTGGTGGAGTACTATTTTAAGAATTTTTCGATATATTGAAGTTCTTTTACAATTTTGAGATCCTATAGCAGCTTTATTATTTATTCTTAATGATCAAATTCTGAGGATATTGGCCAAAAAAGTCGGGCTTGCCTTCGACAGTTATTACTTTAACATACAAAGGTTTTCTGTGAATTACAATTGAATTACAACAGCAGATTGGATGTTAACCATACATGTAATGATGCAGCTGTCAGTGCAGGGGTGGTTACATTCTCCATCATTGCAAACCCATAACATAGTGTTGGCCATTGGCTTTGATTATATGAAGGTGAGTTGGCTCAGTATCTCACGCCATGTAAGCTCCTCTTTTCACAAGACCAGCCGGCTGTGCTCTGATGTTCAGCTAGTGTCAACTGTGGTATCGATCAAACATTGTTTAGTTTAATTGGTGTTTTGTTGTAATTATTTTTTTTATATTTGTGTGATAAGGTTGACAATCCAAGAGAGTTCGTTGAACACGGGAAGAAACCAGGAGAAGCGATTTGTTCTGTAGCCAAGAAAGAAAATGCTGCGTTCATTGTGGTAGGCCACCGTGGTCAGTCGCTTTTACGTCGTACAATCCTCGGCAGCGTCTCGGAGTATGTCCTGCATCATTCGAAAAAAAGCAGTTTTGGTTGTTCCTTGAGTTCGTTGATAACGGAATATAATTATTTATATAAAAAAGCCATTTTGTAATAATAATTTGGTTTGAAGTAAAATAATATTTATCCTGGTTAAAATGCATTTTAAGTAAAACTTTATATGTAATGTATCATTCACGAGTAGGCGTTTATTATCTGATTTCCAAACACCGAGAAGTGTGTTGAAAAACGAGGCGATAGCCGAGTTTTTTAACCAACTTCGAGGTGTTTTGGAATCAGATAATAAACGCCTTTGAGGGGAAGTTGGCTTAATTTATGGACGTTTATTACCACATTTACAAACAACGTCTCGGTTATGATTTTCCTTTGTGTTTTCCTCATGAATTATTGAGTTTGAGAAATACACATCTCAAACTTATTATAATTCATGAGGAAATTAACCAATAATAAAGGCCCATTTGATTGGATATCCTGATGAAACGGTTATAATTTCATGTTACGAGGTTCCAAATATATTAGCATATATTAACAGAACGATAGATATATTAGCATATATTAACAGAACGATAGATATGTTATTACTCGTTCTTTAAAAAATCCCGCTTTAAATTTCTGTTTTTATTCCGAAAGTTAAGCGCGTTTTTAAAAGAACGAGATTCGTTCTGTTTCTAAGATATGCTAATATATTTGGAACTCGTTACATGACATTATAACCGGGAAAACACCCTCAAATATCTTAATTACGCATGCAAAATCATTCTTAAACCCATTTCGGATTTCCCACGAGATAATACAGAAACCATTAAATTATTACCTATATTCAATTTTAGTATCAACCAACTAGTGGTCTATTACAAATTCGGCATTCTGATTGGCTGAGCTACTCACTGTCTATTGGTGATAGACGGTGAGTAGCGTTACCCAATCACAAACCTTCTTATGCTGGAATATTCCTATCCTGACCAATCAGAAGGCACGACATATTGAAGCTGCACGGCCAAACCTGGAATCTAGGCCAAACATGGCGTCCGCTAAAATTTATATACGAGTGATAAAATCATGAAAAAATTGGCCCGAAAGTAATGGGAAATTGTTTAGTTTGACATTTTCGAATAAGAAAATGAATTCGCTTATGCCTATGGAGTATATCTATACCAAATGTGAAGCAAAGTAATTACAATCTCGTTTTTTGTGAGCGATTGTTTATCATGTGTCATCGAGCAACTCTACATTTTGAATGGGAGACTTCTACAAACAAAAAGGTAAAACTATCTGAAAATTTGGAACAATGTTGGAAAGGTTGTTTATGGTTGATACTAAAACAATTAGACAACTCGCCCTCGTTGTCTATGAGCAGATAGTCAACTCGGGCTTCGCCCTCGTTGACTATCTGCTCATAGACAACTCGTTGTCTAATTGTTAATTAGTATCAACCAACTAGTGGTCTATTACAAATTCGGCATTCTGATTGGCTGAGCTACTCACTGTCTATTGGTGATAGACGGTGAGTAGCGTTACCCAATCACAAACCTTATGCTGGAATATTCCTATCCTGACCAATCAGAAGCCACGACATATTGAAGCTGCACGGCCAAACCTGGAATCTAGGCCAAACATGGCGTCCGCTAAAATTTATATACGAGTGATAAAATCGTGAAAAAATTGGCCCGAAAGTAATGGGAAATTGTTTAGTTTGACATTTTCGAATTAGAAAATGAATTCGCTTATGCCTATGGAGTATATCTATACCAAATGTGAAGCAAAGTAATTACAATCTCGTTTTTTGTGAGCGATTGTTTATCATGTGTCATCGAGCAACTCTACATTTTGAATGGGAGACTTCTACAAACAAAAAGGTAAAACTATCTGAAAATTTGGAACAATGTTGGAAAGGTTGTTTATGGTTGATACTAAAACAATTAGACAACGAGAACGAGTTGTCTATGAGCAGATAGTCAACTCGGGCTTCGCCCTCGTTGACTATCTGCTCATAGACAACTCGTTCTCGTTGTCTAATTGTTAAATAGCCAACAGCGTTCTCAAATGTGAGAAGTCATATGAACAACTCGAGCTCGTGTCCCACCAGGATATCCAAACACTCGAAAACAATTAACAAAAAACACTCGCACAATGGAGGAGGGCCAGCCCTTTTGGTAGGGCTAGCCCTCTTTGGCGAGATCAATTTCATCCCTTGTTTACATGAGAATTTCTAGCCCTCCTAACCGAGCTGGCTCGCTGCCCAAGCTGACTCGCTCGAATGGCTACGGCTGCATTTATTTTCGCACGAAACCCAGAATCTCACTTTTCCGGACAAGTGATCAATTTGTAACTTAAACACAAGCAAACAGGTCGTGTGAAATATAAAATTGTCCAGAAAATACTGGTAAAGATAAACTTTGTCGCTTGTACGGAGCTTTTATTTCCCAGCCCTCTTCAATGCGTTTATATGGAAAATTTCCAGCCCTTTAGGCGAGACCTCGGTTTGTCAATAGCGAGATCTCGCCTAGGAGGGCTGGCCCTCTTGTCCTTGTAAAAATTTGTTTGCGTTTACATGAATTAATACGCTGAGACGCGGGTCTCGGCAAAGAGGGCTAGCCCTACCAAGAAAGACTGTAGTAACAAAAGAAGATTACGAAATTGATGACTTGCACGTTGCGACACGGCTGCCATGTTGGTGGAACTTAAACAAAAGAATTCATTAACTTCTATTGTTTGTGGCACCAACATGGCCACCAAACCTTTGTCTTCGGAGTCTCGAGCGATTGGTTGCAAGTCAACAATACAGTAACGAGGGAAATACGAGACGCAAAGGAGCTATACCATAGAAATCTTTTGGAAGAAAATTTAGATAAACCAAGCAAATTTTGGAAAGCAATCAATAAAATGGTAAATTGTTTGCTACTCAAGCTTTTTAACGCAAACTCCGAAAAATGTTTCTGAGCCCCAGACGGGGAATCGAACCCGCAACCTTCATGATACCAAGTCACATTTAATATATTCTGATAAGATATACAGACATATCGAGACTGCTGAATTATCAGTATGCGTATGTCGCACGTACGAACTAGTACGCAACGTATAGTCTTCGTTCTGCCATCTGAGTTCTGGTTAGAGCGTTTAACCGGAGATCATGAAGGTTGCGGGTTCGATTCCCGTCTGGGGCTCAGAAACATTTTTGTGAGTTTGCGTTAAACAAGCTTGAGTAACAAACAATTTACCATTTTAAAATAACCAAGCTGCAAGTCACATTTAAATACAATCAATAAAACTTGTTCCAAATAAAAACATATTTGTTAGAAATACTACAATACAAATTAAAGATGATGATAAAATAACTGATAATAGTAACACAACTGCCAACGTGTTTTGCAAATATTAGAATCTATGCTTCTAACAATGTGATTACTTTACAAAAAAGTAAGAATGGATTTAATTTTTGTTCCTGTGCTTGTTTATAAATGTGCTAAAAGTATGTAAATCAGCTGGAATTGATGGTGGTATCCCAGCAAAATTATTGAAAGTCGTTGCTTCGGAAATATACATTTATCAACTCGTCACTATCTACTGGTAACATCCCTGATGAATGCAGGAAAATGGCCAAATTGATTCTTGTATATAAGTCTGGTCCTTATAATAATCCCGAAAACTATCGGCTATTTCCATATTACCGGTACTACGCAATTATGCAAATTATTGACAAACATAATCCCCTGTCGCCATTCCAATGCGGATTTCATAAAAAATATTCATGTGAAACAGCTGTTATTTATCTCACAGATTCAGTGAGGAAAAACGCGGACAGAGGTTTATTGTATTTTCATTACTATATTGGCAGCTAATGTTGGTGGCACTTGAGAAAACGCCGATTTTCAGCCGGCTATTCAGCATAAAACTGAAAATGCCTTTGTAGCACATTCTGTGCTAAAACAACTTCTCCAGACTCTGTGAGAGCTTGGGCTAGGGCTTTTCGGGAGCCTTTCCGCTTTTGGTAATCACACAACATCTCCATCCCTTTTAAATTACCATCATGATAAAGTGTGGAACTGTTAATGTTAGCTAACTCGTGCCTCTTAAAATATCCCGTGGCGAAACCAACTGTATACCATTTGTCTGGAATTCTTCGAGCGATTCGAGTAATTTCTTGTGGTATAAATGGATACCAATCCGATGTTTCTAGAGGCTGTACAGGATCTGTTTGTGAACAAAATGGATGGTGGTTAATTGTTGAACTGCACGGCGATGATTCATAGCTTATTTAAAAAATTAAATATACTGTACCGGTAATGAAAATATAGAAACAAAATCAAGGATGACTTTTTTATTAGAAGCAAACAACAAAAATATCGTCTTTCCATATTGTTCTTTCGAATGTATGTTAAGAAAAATGAAGAATCTTAATCATGATTCTCATAATCACTTACCTTTGTGTCACAGGCTATCTAGATACGAGCATTTGAAATTTCAATTTGATGAACGTTTTTAGGAATAAGTGAAATCATTTTCTTCTATTTGAAAGAAGAACAATATGGAGAGACGAATTTTTCGTTGGGATAAATCGTGGGGTCGTGTCGCGGGGACATGTTGCAGGGACAAATCAAAATTTTGTCCCTGCAACATGTCCCATCGTATAAACAGCAACTAGTCCTTGCGACAAAATTAAAATAAACCAATCAAAGAACGTTATTTTAATTTCCTTCTCTGACATGTCCCCTCGTGTGTCCTCAACAGGGGAAATGTTCCGCAACATACCCCCGCGATTTGTCGCCTCATGTATCCCTCTTGATCCTAACGCCCTAACCGTAGCTAACCCTATAACCTAACGAAAAATAAAGACCAAACAAAAACAGAAAGGTCCTTTTCAGTCATCCCTTTTAGCCTAAACCGATAGCACAAGTGTGAGGGGTTATTGCAGAACGTATTTCTATAGTACCCGTAAACCTCCGATTATTCACCTAAACTAAAATGGCGTCCAGTCGACTGTTTAGAGCAGCGCGTCATATCTTACTTATCCTCGTTATACAACTGTGTCTCTTCAACCTAAAGATTCCTCGAAGTTTAATAACGTACCGAAGAAATGGCTGTGAGTATTTTCAAGCTTCTCACAATGTTTCCCAGCCTAAAATCTACTGCTCAGTTCCATCGAAACATTACACCAAATCGCCAACTCTGTCAAGTTCTAAGGTACTGCACGCTGTTTGCCGTCTTGTCCAGAAGTCACTATTGGCTGTTATCCTCGTCCGTCTATCTAACGATGTGGAAATTAATCCTGGCCCTGAATCTAATTTTCCACGATTACGTGGTTTGAAAGTTGGCCATTTAAATATACGAAGTATTGCTGGAAAGATTGACGCCGTACAGCTCCTTCTTAAGGAAAAGCCGTTTGATATTCTCACATTCTCAGAGACTTGGTTGAATTCGAACATTGCTGATAATGAAATTAATATTTCTGGCTATGAATTCGTCAGAAACGATAGAGTTGGAAAATCTGGTGGAGGTACTCTGGCGTTCGTACGAGACGGTATTCCTTACACTAACAGAATTGATTTGTTAAATGGTAATATCGAATCGAACTTAATCGAAATCGTTCGCCCGAAATGCAAAAGGCTCTTTGTATTTACTGTGTATAGGGCTCCTGATTTTTCTCTAGACAGCTTTATCGATGATCTAAACAACACTCTTTCGGCGATTCCATCAGAAGCTGAAGTATTGTTGCTTGGAGATTTCAATGTGAACTTTTTGGCGAAGAAAACTGATCACTCTTATGCATCGAAACAAAAGCTTATTAGAATTGCAAATACGCATAACCTTGATCAGCTAATTGTGCATCCCACAAGAATAACCGAAGAATCATCTACAACAATTGATTTATTGTTCGCAAATAACATCCATCGTATAGTGGACTCGGGAGTTTTGCATGTCCATTTGAGTGATCATTCACTCATTTATTGTATTGTTAAAGCAGGCGTCCCTAGAGCCCCAGGCAAGACCATTGAATATCGGTCATACAAACATTATTCGAAGGAATTATTCTTAAGTGACCTGAAAGAAGCCCATTGGGATTTGATTAATGAAGAAGATGACGTCAATGTTGCTGTTGAGAAGTGGAACGAAATGTTCACTGAAATCGCTGACCAGCATGCGCCGATTAAGAAATCTCGGGTAAAGGCAATTCAAACACCATGGTTAACTTCGGATTTAAGTAACGCCATGCAGGAACGTGATTATTATCACCGAAAGGCTATTAAGACCAACTCGCCTTATCAATGGAAGATGTATAAGAAAATGAAGACATATGTTAATAAGTCTGTCAAAAAATGTAAAGCTGACTATTACCAAGATCTAATTAATAAGAACAAAGGAAATCCAGGTGAACTGTGGAAATCGTTAAATCAAATTACCTCTCGAAAATCAACTTCCCCGCCATCCTGTATTGAAGTTAATGGTGTTTCTCATACTGACCCGAAATCTATTGTTGAAATCCTTAATGATCATTTCTCAAATATTGGAACTAAATTAGCCGCTAAGTTGAACATTGTTAGTTTTCTGTTATGTCCAAGATCTTCGTCTAATCAAACAACAAATGTTAAGAACGAGTTCACTTTCCAGGATGTCGACGAGAGCTTTATTAACAGTCAACTGAAACAACTAAAGACGAATAAAGCTATCGGCCTTGATGGAATTAGTGCCAGAATGCTCTGCCACTGTTTTGGCACCTGTTCTTACTATGCTATTTAACCGCTCACTAAATTCTTCCATTTTCCGTGCCATCTGGAAATCGGGAAAAGTAATAGCCCTGTTTAAATCGGACAATCGATGTGACCCTAACAACTATAGACCAATTACCATATTACCAACAGTCAGCAAAATACTCGAAAGGGTGGTCCATACACAAGTTTACAACTACCTAAACGAGAACAAGATATTAACACCAAGGCAGTTTGGCTTTAGACCTAAGCTTTCAACAGAGATTGCCCTTGCTCACTTTACTGATACCATCTTGGGAAATATGGATAAAGGCTTGGTAACAGGTGCTGTCTATCTTGATCTTGCAAAGGCATTTGATACTGTTGATCATGACTGCCTTTATCAAAAAACTTATTACTGTTGGTCTCTCGAATGAATGTGTAAATTGGTTTAAATCATACTTGTCTAACAGAAGCCAGGTCACTGCTCTGTCCAGCTGTATTTCATCTTTAAAGCCAGTCCCTGTTGGTGTTCCCCAAGGAAGTGTTCTTGGTCCACTTCTCTTTCTAATTTTTGTGAATGATCTTCCACTTTACACCAATAACTGCGAAATATCACTCTACGCTGATGACACAATTATATATTGCTCTTCTAATTGTGCGGATGATCTTCAAGATAAATTGAACTCTGACCTACAAAGACTGTGTCAGTGGTTTAATTTTAATCGCTTGTCCTTGAATACATCCAAATGTAAATTTGTTATTTACGGTAGCTCTCGTAAACTTAACAAGTTTCATAATGTATCTTTTTCAATCAATGGTTCCACTCTGGAGAGGAAAGAGTCCTTTAAATATCTTGGAGTTAGCATCAACCAAAATATGTCATGGGCAGATCACATAAATGTTCTAAGTAAGAAAATTAATCAACGGCTGGGTCTTATCAAGAGAGTTAAATACATGCTTCCATTACATGCCAGACTCACATTATATAACAGTTTGATCCTCCCCTTATTTGACTATGGGGACATCGTTTGGGGAGACAAAAATAATACGGTTTTAATGGAGCATTTACAAGTTCTCCAAAATAATGCAGCTCGACTTATGCTAGACCTTCCCCGTTTTCAATCGTCTGCATCGCAAGCTCTTAATAATCTGAACTGGAAGCCTATAACTTTTCGCCGGCGTTACCACCGTTTGCGTTGCAATTTTTAAGTGTCTGAACAATATGGTCAACTTTGATTTTAATCTAAAGAAAAATAAGGACATTCACGACCATGACACACGGCGGCGTGACAATCTCCATCTTCCCTTTGCTCGTACCAATTGGGGCAAGCAGAGATTCGTTTTTAGTTCACTTGTTGACTGGAACTCATTAGAATCTGATGTTAAATCGATTAAAAATTTTAACATTTTTAAATCGAAACTGAAAACCTGTTTTTAGAACTTCTATATCTCTAGTCTTCACTTAATTGTATATGTATATTTATCTACATATAAGTATGTTATTTATAATTGTTCATAATTTATGCAGGACCTCCCTGAAAATCACCTCGGTGAGTTGGAGCTTTCCTGATTAAATATTGTTATAATAATAATAATTATAAGCCCCCCCCCGAATATAAGTCCATCAATTTACTAGCGCTCACACCATTCCAAATATAAGCCCCCCCCCCCGAATATAAGCACACTATATTTTATACTATTAGCTATTGCACTCAAAAAATTCCACATAGCGGTAACTGAACAAAAACATTTTATTGCAGTGTGTATTTAATAATGTTATAAAGTATTAATTTTACAAAACGCTTGAATGTTCGTCCTGATGGTGTTTCAAGGCATTACGGACGAATCTTTTGTGTAGCTTTGGCCCGTAAAGGAAGTATGTACACGGAAGTTCTATTCCCCCTCCGAAGGACCCATGTTCCCTCTGGTGCTCTTCTTTGTTGTCCTGTGATAACAAGCCCTTTGTTGTCCTGTGATATAGTTTATATTAGACTATAGCTTGTTTATTTTAACACGCGTTATTAATTTTTGTTTATTTTCGTGTTTATAATTAACAATAAATACTTGGTATTGTATCACTAACATTTATAAGCCCCCCCCCCCCCCGTATATAAGCCCCCCGTTTATAAGCCCTAAGGTTTACGGTATTATAAGAAACGTACGTTCGGAGGCCAATTAAAGGAGAATTTGCATGCTGAAAACTAGCCTAGAAACAAATGAATGAAACATGATAAAAAATAATAGCTTACCACCATTAACATGATCCAGAATTAAATTTATTAAAATCCCTTTGTTTGCTGTACATTGCTCGGTAGTTGTGGCACCACCTGTTTTGTGAAGAGCGATGACACGATATGTTTCATTGTGAGGACAAAACACAGGTGCACCCGACGAACCAGCATCAGTGTCGGCGTCATAAAAAAATACAAGTCCCCTGGAATGCAGAAACACAACCTGCACTGAACCTTTTTTCTTTCCCTTTTGGATGTTGAACAATCTGTATTATGTCAACTTTTTTCAAATCTGCAAGTGAAACCCCTGTCAGGTTGATTGGGTATATGTTGAGGTTTTCCTTCAGGTAATCAACATCTTCTTCTTTAACACCGATCATTGTATAGTCTAATTCCTTTTAATGAAACGTGAGAATGTTTATTTTCATTTAGTATTTTGCGTACAAATTAAAGTGCTTATGAAATGAATATTAAGTTTGTCTTATTTATAATGCACTCCGAAAATGAGTAGGAATGGTAATTTACAGTTCTTTCGTATCTTGCTTAGTTCTTGAGATATTTCGACTATTGTAATATGCAAATATATTATTTAAGAAATAGAAAAACATTTTCCGTGTTTACATACAGTTATATAAACACGAGTGGAAGTTTGGGAGAACGAGAAATCATAGTGGGAACACGAGCCCGTAGGGCGAGTGTTTCCACGCGATTTCGAGTTCTCCCGAACTTCCACGAGTGTTTATATAACGTATGGGAACACGGCTAAAAATGTTTTCTATTTCTTTTATAAAATAACCCGTAGAAAGCAAATAAAATGTACAAATATCTTTTTTATAAACACATAAATTCTCCTTACTGCGTATGATGGCGCCGTGATGTCTAATTGATGGCGTATGATGGCTAATTGATGGCGTATGATGGCTAATTGATGGCGTATGGTGGCTAATGATGGCGTATCATGGCTAATTGATGGCGTATCATGGCTAATTGATGGCGTATCACGATGGCGTAATCCATCCATGTTATATTTAACAATTAGACAACGAGCCCGCGTTTTCTATGAGTAGATAGTCAACGAGGCGGAGCCGAGTTGACTATCGCTCATAGAAAACAAGGGCGAGTTGTCTAATTGTTTTAGTATAAATTTACAACTTTCTAACCCAAGAAATAACTTTTATTTCGCATTTTTCATGGGAAAAAGTTAATATTCTTTCGAAATCAGGCGACTTTTTCCCCAGAGGTTTATATCAGCGGATAGTAACTCCTGCGCTAGCCAATCAAAATTGAGGATTTGTGATATAAACTTGTCAATTTATACTAAAGCCTGATATAAACACGGTAACTGACCAATCACAGCGTGCGTAAGACACGACTTATTTTATAAACTCAACTATAAATTGTCCAATCAAAGTGCTAGATTTGTACCACGTGACCAATCAATTTAAACTTGAATTCTGGCTCTGTGAGGGGTATTCGACTCGAGTATCACGCGCGAAACCAAATACCACGCGCGAAAACCAATTAAATTATACCACGCGCGAAAACCAATTAAATTATAACACGCGCGAAAACCAAATAACACGCGCGTAAACAATGGAGGAACAACAAGACGTTTCTAGACGTTTCAAGAGAGCATTCAAGATTGTTTCGGTCTAATATATAATTTATTGACCCTCCGCTCGGGGAATTCGTCGAAATATTACCCCTCGGGATATATCATCTCTCGGGGTAATATTTCGTCGAATTCCCCTCGCGGCCGGGGTCTATAAATGATAAGAATAACCTATGACGTCAATCATTGTCAAAATTGTTGGAACAAAGGTATCCTAAACAATGTTGTAAAAGCCCAAAACGTTAAAGGATTTTTTTCAGTCGTTTCCCAATAGATTTCCATCATTGTAAAAGCAACATTGAATAGGGGAGTGGGGTATCCTGATAAAGTAACGTATTAAATGTCCCAAACATTTATTAGGACATACATTCCTCAATTTGTTGCAACTAATTTTGTCAATGATTGCACATTTTTAGAAAATCAAGTATATATTTGAGATTATTCAACGAAATCACTTGAAACGTTGCACAGTACGACACTTCGTGAGACCTAACATCATTACAGCGGAATTAGCCTCCTCCACAGGCAACTCTTTGTCTTCCTAGCTGCAACGTTTTCAGTTTTGCAAACGTTTTTAGTCCATAATGTTTTGGCCGAGCCAAAGAAATAAATAAGAGCATGGGCCGATTTATATAGCTGGCTCGGCCAAAACATTATAGACTGAAAACGTTGCAGCTATTGCAAGACACAGAGTTACCTGCGGAGGAAACTACATCGGAATAGCGATCCCAAATTAAATTTACTATTTCTAATTTCTTAATTTTTAAAAAAATGTAGAAACATCTTGACGTACGTAAGTAAGTAAGTAAGTAAGTAGGTAAGTAAGTATGTAAGTAAGTAAGTAAGTAAGTAAGTAAGTAAGTAAGTAAGTAAGTAAGTAAGTAAGTAAGTAAGTAAGTGAGTGAGTGAGTGAGTGAGTGAGTGAGTGAGTGAGTGAGTGAGTGAGTGAGTGAGTGAGTGAGTGAGTGAGTGAGCGAGCGAGTGAGTGAGTGAAGTCTTTATTAGGGTAGCACAAAATAGTTTTACAAAACTAATAAACCTATGGCCCTAGATAATAAATATTAGAATTTAAAAATAAAGTTCATTGATATACACTAAAAATATACAAATAAGATAAAACTAAATAACAGATCAACAAAATTAAACTAAAAAATGATTTAAAAGCTGTTGTTCATTAAAAAGCATGGACCAATAATAATTTCTAAATCCAGCAACATAATTAATATTTCTACTATCTAAAGATAAAGCATTCCATGCTTGACATGCAGTAACTGTAAAAGTTCGTCCACCTTCGGTCTTTCGATTATATTTTGGACAAACTAAGTTAAAATTACTGTATCTAGTGCTACTGTGTGTCGTTCGCTATTAAGCTTTAGCATGTCCTTAATATAATTAATAGGTACTTGATCTTTCAAACGTTTATATACCAAGCAACATTTAGTTACTTTAGCCTCTTCATAGAATGGTAACCACATAAGATCATTAAATAGCTGCACACTGGGCGCCCGACAGTCAGTGTTCATGATAACTCGCGCTGCTCTCTTCTGCAACTTCAAAATCCTACCCAAACTTTCGTTGCCACAGGCTACGTCATAGGCTACGACATTTGCATATCACGCAAGTCTAAATATCTCAAGAACGACGTGGGATATGAAAACGATCTAAATCACCATTCCTTAGTTTTAAATTCCCATTCCTTAATTTTCATTTTATAGGCACTTTAATGCATATACAATACAAAGCAGGACGTGTTCGTAAATTAATCAGATTAGCGCACCAAAAATTAAGTCCTAACGAAGGCAGAAAAAATAAACTCGACAATCTTTACCTTGGATGTCCGGAAGAAAATCTCTGGATGTAATTTTATAACTTTGGGTTCTGCCATGCCATCAAAGTTGAACGTGGCAGCAAAATCTCTCGCCATTTCTTCACTATTTACAACATGGTTCATGGTCAGTATAATTATTTCTTCCTGGCCATTAATGTTACACTTGCCAAGAAAACCACTGGCTTTCCTATATAAAGATTCGCACTGTAGTTAGATATCTATAATCCTCTTTATAAACATTCTATATGTGTTATATAAATAGTGTTTAGGAGGTCTAACGACGTTTTGTGAGATAGTGTGAGAGAGCGACAGTCTGGAAACTAAACTATCTACATGGAGACGGCAATGAACTGACCTCGAAGAGATACCAGTTTTTATGAGTTTATTGTTTATATTGATCGGTTGAATCAATACCTTTTACATGTAATGTGTTGTGAAATGTATGTGTTAAATTGTTAATAAATCGCAAAATCAAGAAGCTGAGCCTAAGAATTTCTACATGGTCCTTCGAGCCGGATATAACTGGAAGTCCGTAACCTCCACATGCCGGACTGGTTCTAAAGTCTTGTTTTATTGAATAACGCAACTTGATAAAAAATGGAGACGATTTGTCCAAAATCGAGTAAACGAAATTCGGAAGCTTATCCCACTGACGTCGTGGAGCCATACGAGAATCACGCAGAAACGAGAATCACGCAGAAACGAGAATCACGCAGATTTACCATCGAGAGGAATAGCGCCCTCAAATCTTATTCTCTTTGAGTTGTGGAACCGTGGACTCTCGCGTGGACCAGAATGGTTAACTAACAAGAGCAATCTGGAAGTAGTGTCCGTATTTTTTTGGGGGGAGTTAATTTTTGAAAAATATTTTTATTAGGTGGACTGAGACCTTCTAGGTGGGTCCAGGCATGCTTCCCCGGAAAATTTTGTATAAAAAATAGGTAGTTAGACCTCTACAGGCGTTGTATTACCAAAATGGTTGCAGTGTAGTAAACATGAATAACACAGTGGGAACAAAAAGAAAAACTGATTGAATACGATAATTAATGCAATATGGTAGCTGCAAATAATGGGTGCAACTACTGTGGTAGTACTATAGGACCTTTTCTTTTTGGACGTGATCTCTTGCTAATTCCCTTTCTAATTCGTAAGTTGAAAGATCTACTGGAGGAACTTCTGCCATTGAATTGATCGGGGATAATAAAAGCTACGTGTCGTACATAATTGTTGCAGGCTCATGTGATTGAGCAGGTATGGCTAAGAGACTGGTACGGTGTCAGCACACTAGCTTGAGAGACCAAAGAAGGAGAGTCGCTATAGCTGCTGACGGGCGAAGACAGCAGTAAATACAAGAACTTATAAGTTGAACTATAACAGAACATTTAATAGAAGTAATGGCATGTTAATATTATTGTTGTTGATCGATTTAGTTTTTTGTGAGATAGTGCGAGACAGTGAGAGTCTGGGAACTAAACTATCGCCATGGAGACGGTAGTGAACTGACCTCGAGGAATCTTTGGCCGGGGGAAAAGTGAAGTCTAACAAGGCGGACATGGAGGTCCCCTAAAGGTCTTTACGTCAGTTTCAGTCTCCCACGCAACTTTTCTATTTTTCTCAACTATGTTCATTTTGAAAACATACATAAAACATAATATCAAGAGGCAGAAATAAACCAATAATTTCAAATTTGTATTATCAGAGTCAAGCAGAGTCAAAATGATCAATTTTTATAGAAACAAATTACAGAATTAACCCTCAAAAAAAACAAGTTAACGAATGATTTCTTATTACCGTTACAGAACAATACTAAATCCTTTTTAAGTACTCGGTTACTCGGAATATGTTAAATTTGTGGGTTTCAATTCGTTCGAGGCCTTCCGTGCTTGTAAATGATTTCGTACCAATTAGGTTTTGTTTGACCGATGGTCCCAACTAACCCCCCATCTCATCGACGCCCTGGTTGCTTGTCCATGCATGTTGGACATAACTTGTGAGATGTGCAGAACACATAAACCTTATTGTGGGATATGCAGAAAATTGCTCGTCTATCCAATGTTGTTACTCGTAATCCGATGTATTTGCGATTCGGCCACTCCTTATATAGAATACGTACTTGATATATGATCTCCGTAGAGTCAATCTCGTTTTTGACCAGCGGTAACCAACCCTAAACCGGAACGACTGAAACAGCCGTTCCTCACGTTGTAACCAATAAATTATTGGCATTATTTTAGCATTGTACCCAATAAATTATTGGATTGTTAGCAACCCCAAAACAACAAAGATCCTAACCCCCGCCTAACGAGTTTTCTAACCCTAACCCCCCGCCTGGAGTGTCTTCCTAACCTCCCCGACCGGAACATAGTCCTCCAGTTTCTGTTATATATATATAGAGAGAGAGAGAGAGTTCACTGGGATATATCAGTTTATAGTTCATGTTCATAGGCATATGTCTAAACATTATTATACATGCATTTAATTTCCGTTAAAACATGGACATGCATTAGAAACATGTAGATTAGGGGTCGGGGGCATGCCCTCCCCCAGAACATTTTTTGAATTTTTGATTCTCTGAAAGTGTTTCCTGCAATTTGAGGGCACTTTTCTCGTTTTTCGCGTGGATATCTCGCCCGCGCATGGCAGAGTGCGCGCATGGGTAATACGTTGCACGACGGCAGAAGAGAAGGAAGACAAGGAAGGAATTAAAGCAATTAGCCACAAAACCAAATTTATTAGGATATTCAAGTTGAATATACGAGATAACATTCAGACAATGCCCGGACCCATGCCTGGCTATGCCACTGACCATTGCTCAAGGAAGAACAGCAATGAAATCCCAGATTAATTACCTCAATGAGAATCCCTAATAATGTCATTAAGTTGCATTCAAATATTAGAATAATTGCAGACAGGGTCCTTTTTGCCCGAATGACAAGACCATTTTTGCCCGAATAAAGCTAATTTTTACATGTAATGTGTTGTGAACTGTACTGTATGTGTTGATAAATTGTTAATAAATCGCAAAATCAACAACCGAACTTCTACACTTTCTAGCTAGAGAAGGTTCTTCGTCAGAGAGTGAATCGTTAGACACACTACAGTATTTCGGCAGTATACTGTATACTCGTACAAACTCTAATGTTGTCAGTAATTATTAAAATTAAACCTACCGAAGTCTCGGAAGCCGTGCAGCGTAACTTATTCAAAGAAGGGGAATCCCAGATCCAAGATGGGGAATCCCAGAAGGGGAATCCCAGGCCAAGACGCTATATTCGATTTGTAATTGCAACATATACAAGCTGGAGTGTTGTTAATAATTTGTTCAAATTAAACCTACTTGCGGCCAACCGAAGTCTCGGTGGAAGTTGTGAGTTGAGTGAGCTGGCAAACAGCATCAATACATTCCTTCATTTTGGAGCAACGCACAATGTTTCCTCCGCTGTTCAGGTACGCTTCGTTGTGCTCCGCAGACATGATGGTAGCTCCCAATATAATTCCAAACACAGTTATATATATTGCAACATTTTAATGAAGGGGGTGTCCCGTTTTTATTTATAAGTAGTTACGTATCTTATTCAAAAAAGGGGGAATACCATAAACATGCATAAACCTAAACCCTGGTTCTATACTTTTATTTGGTGATTCTTATTCGCAACATGAGTCTCAGTCTGCTGACTCCGAGACCCATATCCCAACCAAATAATAACCCGAAACAATAAAACTAACCCTAAGAAAACACTAATCCTTACATAAAAAGAAGAAGGACAAAATGACGTCACGTCAGTTTGATAGATGGAAACTAGTATTCATCCAGCCAATATGTAAGGACGTTTCATTATCAAGAAAATATATCATTACCATTCCATATTTGATATTTTAGTACTTGGCTTAATGATGATTTTACTCAAAGCAGTCTTACAAGGTATAGAGTGATAATATTTTTTGATGGCTTGGGGATTCACCAAATATATATTGTTTTTGTGTTTATTTTGCAATTCCCCCATTACGTAGTTTTTAAACATAGTTCTCACGCCATTTGTACTACGTGACGTTTTACAAAAAGTATGTATTGAGAATTGATTATATAGCATATTTTTTATCTTATATTTATATTAACAATCATCGACATCATCGACCTTAGAATCATGCTCAATTCTAATGCCGTGATTCATGCAATTATGATCGTAGAGAATGGTAAAGTCATTATACATATACATGGCTACCAATAAAAAGTGGATTGTTTCGAATTCAAAACAATTAGCCCTAATGCTTTAATAAAGCAACAAAATGAGATATAAATAAGATATATGCACATGTAATCTGTCAATCTGATATAACATTTGGATAAAAAATTGACAACCCTTACCTGCTTACCAACCCTAGCTACATATATTAATCAAAAATTATCTAAGAAACTGTAAAATTACAGTAAGATCTTACAACATCTGCAGTGATCAAGTGACTGTCATTTTTGTGTAATTTATAAAGGCAGTTTATAACCTGCTTACACATGGTTTCCCTTACAAAAAATCTGGCAATAAGAAGGCTAATTAAATTTCATAGGAAAATCAATGGGAATTGCACTAGAGATTTCTGTAAGATTTAAGTGGAGGGGGAATTCTTATAAAGCTGATAGGAATTCTTATGGATAACCTATATGAACTATGAACTCTGGAACCACTTGAAATGCCTTTTAAAACCACCAGTCCGCTCACTTTCTCCCGAAACCATATATTTTATGATCAAGTATATACCTATTTATCTCAGGCAAATCCATTGTAACAGTCAGACAGTGGTGTAGCCAAGCCCGGGCACTGGTCTGGGCAATGCTCAGCTGTGCCCAGGTAATTATAATCAGTTTTAAAAATCAGTACTGCATGGAACATTCTTCAGGGGGAAATTGGACAATTGTACGTTACGACACCATAAAAGCAAGAAATGATAAAATGTATATATATATATACTCTTTTTTGGCGTACTTATGTCATCATGGCGTACGGTCATGTTATTTTGAGCTCTTTAAGACTTCTTGTTGTTTGCTTATGCTTCTGCTTCTTAATACATTGGACTGGGCATTTGGTCAATCAGGAATATGGAGAACATGGATATGATATTAAAGAAGTGATTTTGACCGCATGTGGCCAAGATAAAGGTCTGTATTATCGCGTTGAATATTCGAGCGGTGATCTAACTGTTTGCGGCTGTGAGCAAGTCTTAAGTGGAAATATCTCGCTTAACAAATCGAGACATGAGGGATTTGTCTATGGTGTCGTCATTGAGTTTGTGGAGGGTGTGGATAACCGAAGGATTGAGTCGGACTGTTGTTTTCAACTGCCTCCTTTGTGTAGAATGCCATATTTTAAGGATGGTCATAGTTTGTCGAAGGTTGAATTTGCTCGCTCCGATGAACACGAACCTCCTCATATTTGCATACGATTGCACGGCATTATCCTCTGTGAGTATCGAAGAAAGCGTTTCTTGAAATCTAGGTGTATTTATTCATCGAATGGTATGGCGACGTATAATCCGGCTGTTAACTCGTTAATCTTGGTACGATGTGGTGACATTGAATCCCAACCAGGTCCTACTCTACAAATGTCTACATGTGATAAGAAAAAATTGAAGTGCCCTAAATGTTCAAGAATGGTGGCAAAAAATCAGAGGCTCTTACGTTGCTGCGAGTGTGGCCAGTATTCCCATATCAAGTGTGTTGGTATCAATAGGAATACTATTGACTTAACAACGTGGATTTGTCACTCGTGCATATGTATAGATGCTTTGCCGAACTTTTCTGATTCATTCTTCAATCAATCGGTCATTGACTCGGGAGAAAGCGCGATTGGACCGCACGATGAAAACACCGAATCGGTAACCTTGGGCGAGGAGTTATCTATAAAACTACAGAAATATTCAAAAAACATTCGAATTGCCCATCTGAATGTAAATAGTATTGCTGGATTCAAATTTGCGGAAATAAAGACTTTCATTCTGGAAGACTTATTCGACTGACATTATTGTATTAAGCGAAACTAAAATCGACGATGCTTTCCCTAATAGCCAATTCTACATCAAGGGTTTTAGGATGTTTCGCAAAGATCGAAATCGGCACGGTGGGGGTCTTGTGGTATATTTAAGAAGAGGATTAATCGTCAACAGGTTGAGTGACCTTGAATGCAAGAATGTCGAATGCATAACTCTTAGTGTACAGCAGAAAAAAACAGCCAAGAAAACTATTATAATTGCTTGCTACCGACCACCAACCTTACCTAAATCTGTTTGGGTAAAGGATCTTGGAGATATCTTGCTTCACTCGCACAACCGCTATGAGAACATAGTGGTCGTTGGTGATCTAAACTGTGATTTATTGGATCCCGATAAACATGGGAAGGAAGGACGTACTCTCCTAGATCTTATGGAGGTTTATAACATGGTGAATATGATCAAACATCACACACGAGTTACGACTGCCTCATCTTCGCTTATTGATGTAGTTCTAACTAATAGGCCTCGTCTCTTCCATACCTCGGGAGTATTTGACCTGGATCTGAGTGATCATCACCTCATATACGTGGTTATGAAGGCATATTGTCCTAGAGCCCGTCTCAGAATCATCACCAAGAGACGTTTTAAGAATTATGTTCCCGAGTTATTCACTAACGATGTTGGCAGGATCCCTTTTGATACCGCCTATATATTTGAAGATATCAACGATATTTGCTGGGCCTGGTCCAAGTTGCTTATTGATGTTATCGAGGATCATGTCCCCATGAAACGAAGTACCATCAAACGCGAGCATGTACCATATATGACGCCGAAGTTGTTGGATGCAATTAGGTCTCGCAATAAGCTAAAAAGGATCTCTGTCAGAACTAAGGACCCTGCTGACCTGGAAAATTATAAAGTACAACGTAATCTTACATCTGGTCTGAGAAGAAAGATTATTTCAAACTATCTCCGGAATAAAGCTGACAGTGCTAAAGGTAACCCAAAAGAGTTTTGGAAAACCATAAAGCCCCTGATGCACTGCAAAAAAGATAATTGTCGTGAAGCCATACATTTAAAAGATGGAGAGGATATAATTACAGATAAACAGCATGTGGCACAGATCTTCAGTGAGTATTACGCCGAAGTGCAATCTCATGATAAAACCTTAGAGGAAATGCCAGCTCATGAGCATCTCGGACCTAACCACCCGAGTATTCGTGCCATACTAAAGGAGAATTCATCAGTATTGCCATTTCAATTCAGGAATGTCACTGCTTGCGAGGTAGGATCTATCCTTAAATCTTTAGATCCTCAAAAGGCAACTGGTCATGACACTATTCCTGCAAGAGTCCTTCGAGACTGTGCTATAGTCCTAGCTCATCCACTGGGCTGACTTGATTAATGAGATCATTAACTCTGCGTGTGTCCCTATAGAATGGAAACTTGCTGAAATCTGTCCTATATTTAAGAAAGATAATGTTTTGGATAAAAAACAAAATATAGACCAGTGTCTATTCTGGTTTTACTGGACAAAGTATTTGAAAATGTTTAAAACTATCAGCTTACTGAACATTTCTTCACAATATTGTCCCCACTTCTGTCAGCATATCGCGTGGGTTATAATTGCGAAGCAGTTTTACTACATCTTACTGAGAATTGGCGAATGGACCTAGATAACAGAAGAACTGTTGTTGCTGTAGTCTCGATGGATCTCAGTAAAGCCTTCGATCTCATTCCCCATGATCTTCTGTTGGCCAAACTTTCAGCATATGGACTCTCCCAGCATAGCATAGCCCTTCTACAGAGCTATCTACAAGACAGGTACCAACGTGTGAAAATAGAAGATATTACATCTGAAAGGGTTTCTGTTACCAGAGGAGTTCCGCAGGGATCTGTATTGGGGCCATTGTTGTTCAACATATATTTAAATGATCTCTTTTACTTTGTTAAAGTGGCTAAGCTGTCTAACTATGCTGATGACAACAACCAACTATATTACGTAACTCAGACCCTATTGTGGTACAAGAAATCATCAACAAGGAATTGATCGTTGTCCGAGAGTCCGAGAGGCTCTCTTAATCACGACAAGTGTAAAGCTATGTTATTCCAAATAGGAATGACTTAATATTTAATATGATAGATGAGACATAATTCCAAATGTCGATAATCTGGAGTTTATTGGGAGTGGTAATTGAAAGATCATTGAACTTCAGTCAGCATATTTCAAAGATTGCCAAGAAAGTGGGAAAGCAATTGGATGTTTTACGTCGATTTAAGAAAATATTTTCTACATCTACAAAGCTATGCCTGTATAAGTCATTCATCCTGCCACATTTCAGCTATTGTTCTTCTATATGGAGCACTTCCTGTCTAAAGACCGACAGTAACAAATTGGAAAAAACTCACGAACGAAGAGCCGTGAGATACATTTATAACGATTCTGCTACCAACTATGATGTATTGGCTAATCGTGCAGGTGGAACACTATATGAACGGACGTAATCAAGACATGTTATGTTATGTCTTGTATTCAAAGCACTAAATAATGACTTACCATCTTATATTAGACAATATGTTTAACCTACGAGATAATATTAAGAATTTAAATATAATTTATATTATATCTATCTAAGCTATTCAGAATGCCATGACAATCTCTGTGAATATTACACAATTGCGAAAGACCTCTCTATAGTGGTCTCTCGCTCATACAGTCGTAGAAGAGTTTGCCAAATTGCTGCCAGTTCCAGCTAAACTCCATGTAGTTTTCTAGTCCTTGCCACCACTGCTGCACGACTTCTCTGACACTTATGTCACCCAAATAGCAAGTGACTGCTATACATGTACATGTACTCCAAATGAATCATTAAAGAAAATGGGGAAAAATCATACAATTTGACTGGTAATTTTCTCTGTTGTATTATTAGGTTAAAGAAAATTATTTTGATTGGACAGAATATTGTTTTCCCATACCTATACATTTATAATATAATAATCCCTGCACTGTGCCGATGACATTTGGTGACAGAAGTGAACCATTTCAAAGATGTTTAAATGACTGCGGGCAAGCGTGCAGTGGGAACTCTTACCCTGCTAACTTACCACTTTATTTATTGCTATTTGGTTGGAGCTGTGAAGATGAATGCAAATATGTGTGCATGCACAATGTGACTGAAGATGCTTTGATGAAAGGTCAAGGTGTTCAACAATATTACGGAAAGGTAATCATTATTAAACTGTTGACTGAAGAAATAAAATTAAATACAAAATTTATTACAATATGGCCTCTACTTTCCTGCTTGAAACTTGATCTTCTGGCATTGATCTTCATTATTTCTTGCAGTTATATTTTTGCAATCCAGTATTTATTTTATAGGTGCTTAACTATTGTGTTAAAATAAATGTTACTGTACTTGTACTAGTTTAGTGTACTAGTGTACTAGTGTACTAGTGTACTAGTGTACTAGTGTACTAGTGTACTAGTGTACTAGTGTATAGTGTGTGTACCAGTGTACCAGTGTACTACTAGTGTACCACTGTACTGTACTACATACTGTACTGTACTGTACTGTACTGTACTGTACTGTACTGTACTGTGTGCTGTGCTGTGCTGTGCTGTGCTGTGCTGTGCTGTGCTGTGCTGTGCTGTGCTGTGCTGTGTGCTGTGCTGTGCTGCTGTGTTGTGCTGTGCTGTGCTGTGCTGTGCTGTGCTGTGCTGTGCTGTGCTGTGCTGTACTGTACTGTACTGTACTGTACTGTAAGTACTGTAAGTACTGTACTGTAACTGTACTGTACTGTACTATACTGTACTATACTGTATTGTACTGTACTGGTTCAAAATAACATAAAAATAAAAAAAAAAAAAAAAAATATTGAAACCTTAATAAAATAAAACAAATAATAAATATTTTACTTATATACTAGGTATATAAAAAAAAATAAAAAAAAAAAATAAAATAAAAAAAAAAAACAAATTCATATTCATCAAAATGGTGGGCCATCCAAAATTATAATTTTGAAAAAAAAAAAAATAACATAAAACAAATTTTGCAGCAGGCATTAATTAGTAACTAAGATATATACTAATCATTAATTAGTAACAAAGATACCCAAAAATCAAGAATATTTAAACTGGAGTTAAGGATACTTAAAATCATGTTCAAATTTAGGGCTATATTATCTAACATATTTTTGCATCTACAAAAGAATGTTACAAAATATTTTATCACATTATTGGGGGGGGGGGGGGGCTGCAGCCTGACTAGACCACCCTTCCGGCGATCTTGGTGATTATTATTAAAGTGAGCAAAATGCCAGATAGATGCCGTTGTTTTTGGGTGTTAAAGAAAAAGGAATTTCATTTCACTGCACCTCTAAAAGTCTATGTCACAGGTGACTTGTCCAGGCCTCTTTTATTAGCAGATTTTTCTATATCGATTTGGCCCACGAGAAACGTCATATGGACGTGTAATATTAATCCCCTCGCAAGCGAGGTCGCGAAGCGAGGGTGATAATCTCGCCGCGGCAGGGATCCATTTCTCACGAAAAATTTATATATATATATATATATTTCAGCGGAGTAAGGACCAACTCCTTATAAGGAAGTAAAAAGTCGTTTTGGGTGATCCGTTTGAATAGAACAATATTTGGGTAATATTTTCCCAAAGCGGCCATTGGCGATTTGTGATCTGACGAACTACATAAACAGGTTTTTACGAAGGGTATGTTATGTATTTAGATTCGCTAATTCCAAATCTGTTTTCAGAATTGAAAACGGTTAAATATTGATCGAGATAACGTTCAAAATAATATACGATGAAGCGGCAGCGGCAGCCTGATTACCGACTAATTTCTAAGTGGATAAACCGTTTTTACGAAGGGTATGCACGTTCTCGTAATATAATAGACACGTATGTTATGTATTTTTACTCGCTAATTCCAAATCTGTTTTCAGAATTGAAATCGAGTAAATATTAGCCGAGATTATCTTCAAAATCTACGAAAGATTACCTTCAAAAGATTACGAGATTACCTTCAAAATCGTCAAAATCTACGAAAATGTACGACGAAACGGCCTTTTGCAATTTGTTATGGTGCGCGGTCTGGGCCCTGTGGGGATAGAAAAGGCGGGCGAGTGGTTATTGCGGAACGTATTTCTAGTTTAAAATTAAATTAATAGGTTTAGTATTTTCCAATATGAACCTCAATATATCCAGGAGAGTGGAGATGCTGTGTAAGACCCTTGTTGCGGATCCGACTTTTACTGTCACGACGGAATAAGGAATACAAGACATGCACGTAAAAAGTGAGGCCACTAAGGCTAAAACAGACAGGGTGTTTTTTCTAGCTTATCCAATTTTCTTTCCAAACTCTGTTTACCATGATAAATGCATGTTATATCTGATAAATGTTATGATAAATTATATGTCTAAAGAAAGCTAAACTATACGCGATGAGTTCAGTTTCAATTCTGAGTTATTGTGTTTGATTAACTTTTTATGTATTGATGTACTTACTGTACATATGTCATATTATGTATATATTTTATAAATAGCTTGAGCCCTATTTTCGCAAAAAAATCGTTTCAGAAATTGCCGGAAATGCACTTCTGTGCCTTGCGAAATTAATTTCTTTCCGGGGTAAATTTCAAACATTGATTTCAAGCTCAATGACATGGGTCACTTGAGACATCTGTCCTAGAGGTTAACGCTTCAATGATTTTTCTGTAACAAAGATGATTGGGCTTTAGGAGAAGTGTGTAAGGATTTCTCTCTGTTTGCATAGATCAGTATAAATGCTTGGTTTTGGTCAATCGTTTTTCACACAAGAGATTTAATATGGACAGAAGTAAGCAACTTTACCAGTTACATTTTGACAACAAGTGTTTAAAAAGCTGTTTAAAAAGTTGTGTGATAGAGATATTTGGAAAAAATTTTCCTTCCACAGATGCGTCACTAGGGGGGAGGGGCTTCGAGGAATGAGGGACACAAAGCTAGAACGTTTGTAAAGAAGGCTAATATTATCTTGCCTCTCCTCCCTAGTGACGCATCTGTGGAAGGAAATTTGGTATATACTTCATGGTAACACTATAGACCGGGTTTCCATCTGTATTTTATAACCCTAACATTGATCCTAATCTTAAACCTAACCCTAACCGTAGCTAACCCTAACCTAACCAAAAATAAAGACCAAACAAAAACAGAAAGGTCCTTTTGAGTCATCCCTTTTAGTCACCCCCAACATGGGTTGAGTGAGTTTGAGCCGAAAGAAGTGTCAGGTGAGTAAAATCAAAATGACGCCAGTTGATCGCGCATTTTAAGAAAGAAGCTGTTTGTTGGCGATATACCAGCAAGGAATTGGGATTAAGGTGTGGCTACAGTTAAAACTGTGAATAATTACATAATAGAGCAGTTCTTCAGCTTCATGGTACCATTTTGAACAAAACACTTGAGAGAGAACTGATACCTATATCGACATTCAAATTGACTGATACAGTCAATTTGCCAATAGACGAGTTTCAAGGTGTTGCGCGTGCATCATTTTTCACAGAAACTGGGCGGACTCCGCGCGAAGTAAACCACGGCAGATGATTGTATAGTTCTTGTATAGTTTCGGGAAGTTTAGAAGTGTTATTCTGTTGGTTTTGGCGATAGCTTGTACCGATAGAGCAACTTTATCCGCGTGGAGCCCGCCACTGATCTCTAAATAAAGACTGGATCGAGCAACTATTGTTTGGATGCTGCGAAATATTGAAGCCGGGAATATTTCGCGGCGGGCATCTTCACGCTATTTTTTTCTTTCACGCTTTCTCTTATCTTTTAAGTTGTTAAAAAGAATCAGTTGTCAAAAGTTTTCCCGTAATTACAGTAATTATGAAGCCGGAAATATTTCGCGGCGACCATATTGGAGTGACCACGGTAGTTACTGTTATGGAACCGTAGTTTGTGTTCTATATTATGGGAAAACCTTGGACACTCACTGATTCATTTTAGCATCTTAAATTATCAGCGACAGGTCGCCTATAGTAAAACTATATAAGTCTCTGTCGCCTATAGTAAAACTATATAAGTCTCTGTCGCCTATAGTAAAACTATATAAGTCTCTGTCGCCTATAGTAAAACTATATAAGTCTCTGTCGCCTATAGTAAAACTATATAACGTAGGCCAACAAGATGGCGGTCACGAGCTACTTCCGGCTTCGTTTTCTGAATAATAGTTGCTAGATCCAGTCTTTATTTAGCGATCAGTGGGAGCCCGCCAGTTTCTGTGAAAAATTATGCACGCGCAACACCTTGAAACTCATCTATTTGAAGAAGAGTTTGGAATGAACAAGTGAGTTCACTGATCTAGCTACGCTGATTATCCGTTGGAAAATCTCGTACATCACACGTTGTCTGTGGACTTATGAACCAGTGATGGCAACACGCTACTAGTAGTGTTAAAGGCCCTGCTTATATGGGACCCTTCTAAAAGGATTACCATTAGAAGGTACATGAGCTTACACGAGCACTAGGATATATAGTTGTCAAAATTATCATTTTGAAGATACGTAATCTTGTACCAGGTTACTATAGCCAAATATAAACCAATTTTTAATAAGAACATGATCTGCGAAAAAAAGTCCCCCACAAAGGTGCGCCATGGCGGACCACAGTTGATAACGGAACTGGACTTGAAGATCCACAAAGAAGTTTCGTCTTGCTATTAAAAACTTTATACGAAATTATCTTCGTTAATCTTACTTTTGAAAAAGTTCATTATTTATGGCTGCGGTTGGTATCGTAGAAGCATTTAAATTACACTGATTTATTTTATTATGTTTCTTTTGTTTGTGTTAAAATTTGTTACCCAATACACGAATTGTTTAACTATTATACTGTATATACATGTGTAAAATATTAAACATTGAAGTCTATAACAGTATATATATATATATATATATATATATATATATATATATATATATATATATATATATATATATATATATATATATATATATATATATATATATATATATATATATATATATATATATATATATATATATATATTTATATATTTATATATATATATATATATATATATATATATATATATATATATATATATATTTATATATATATATATACATATATATATATATATATATATATATATATAATTTTTAATAAATATCTTAAAACTGTAACATCGCTACTCCGAGTTTCACGCCTCGTTTGTATATATATATATATATATATATATATATATATATATATATATATATATATATATATATATATATATATATATATATATATATATATATATATATATATATATATATATATATATATATATATATATATATATATATAATATATATATATATATATATATATATATATATATATATATATATATATATATATATATATATATATATATATATATATATATATATATATATATATATATATATATATATATATATATATATATATATATATATATATATACATGTATGTAGTAACATGTATATATATATATATACTGTCATTGTCAAAAAGGTTTGTCCAAGTCAAGTATACCAATATACTTATATACCTATCACGTGTTTCATTAAATATGCGTTAACGCGCGCGGGGATTATGCACGTGCAAGCAAATAACACTGAAACTCATACAAAACAAAAACTTTCCAGGTCAGACGGATCACAAATTTCCCCCTAGTCGATAGCGTAGCAGAAATGTAGTAAGAACTGCGGAATGTTTTACCAGATGTTACTGAATGTGGAGATACACAACAACAACAGTACAGATTACTTGTCACAATGCAAATGTTTAATTCCCAAAGGGGAAACAGATAAAGACAATTAGATTAACGTCACAAGGCTACTTCGCGTAAAGCGCTTGTATTCAGGCCCCCAACTTACATAGCTGTAATCTTTAACAACAGCTGGTGTTCCACTAGGACTATATCCATATAGCGAAGCGCGCGGTAATGATGTCAGTACACATGTCAGTCTGAGTTTGGTATAATTATTGCATTCCAAACAATAGAAAACTGAAGAGTCGTTAGGAATCCCTTGAGAGTCAATTTCGGTTTGTTTGTCTGAGTTTTGGTTCTATAAATAGTTAACGCGCTCCGCGGAAAAGAATAATCAGGACCGTTATCATGCACACACTGGAAAATCTGATTTCAAGTAGGTAGTAAAATTGATGTAACCATACAAGGTGACAATGCCTGTTTCATTCACGAAAACCAGTTGGTTAAAAATGCTAATTTCAGCTCTGAATCTTTGCCTGAGACGTTCATTTCGCTGATATGCAATTCGCTGCACCTACGTGGTGTTCAGCTATATGTGATTAGTCCTGTCCAAGAAGTTTGCATACATCATACATGAATGTTTTCATTCGTAAATAAATAGTTTACACCATCAGTTTTACAAGTACATTTAGTGTTCACACGAGAAAAGAAATGGCAAATACAGTACGACTCATAAGTAAGATTTTAGTAATTGTTGTTGCCTTCTTGCGTGTAATTCCAAGTCTGTGAATAGCTTTAAATTAAGTCTCTCGTGCACTAAATGCAGAACCAGTTGATTTTCAGTTGTTATTTCGTGTAACTGAAATTAGGATTTTGAAGGATAGAATCCACAATAACGTACTCCTCCTGCGGATATAATGTTATACTTCCACTTAAATGACAAAGGCAACAAGGCCTTACATCACATGTGTTAAAGAACAGGTACAGTAGACAGTTTTCGGACAAACAAATAACTCCGAATGTTGATAAACCATTTTCCATCTCAAGTCATCCGAGTATGGTCGTGGCATCTTGCGTTGTTTGTCAAATACTGCAGTTCCTTTGCCTATACGGTTGCCTACGCTAAAACGTTTAAATATCCACGCGCGTTAAACGCATATTTAATGTAACACGTGATAGGTATATATGTATATTGGTATACTTGACTTGGACAACCTTTTTGACAATGACAGTATATATATATATATATATATATATATATATATATATATATATATATATATATATATATATATATATATATATATACAGGTTGCATCAAAACAATCCATCTAGTGATGGTTGGGGGTAAAACGTTTTTTTGGTTTCAACTTGTTTCTCTTCTGTACCAACCCCTGCCATAAATAATGAACCCGCTCCTTATCATATCCCTCCGCAAGTACAGACCACATACTGCACATAGATTGATATATTGTCTGCATTTAACCACAAGAGCTCAAGCGTGGAAAACAAATGCGTAATACTTCATCTTCAGTGTTTATATATAATAGTGTCATGTAAAAAACTATGTAAACAGAAATGTGGACATAACACCACAACACAACGCTTTGGAATTTTGCTTTTATTTTTGCTAATCGCTACTCGGAGTTTCATGCTTCTCAATTAATTACAATAAAAATTTACTAAGAATGTAGAACTAATTACAATAAAAATTTCTGAGAATGTAGAACTAATTACAATAAAACTTTACTGAAAATCTTGAACAATGCATTCCTAGGGTGCGCTCGCTTTATTTAAAGTGCCTATATCACTTGTGGGATCTTTACATATTTATAGTAATTGGAACATTCTAAGAAGATTTGTAATATATCTTCTCAGGCGAAAATTTCATCTTCATGGACTTTTTGCAGTTAAAGTTACCGGATATGACATCAAATGAGGAATTTTTGAAGCAAGAAACAAAAGAAAACTGATTTGCATTGCCTCATTTGAAGTCATATCCGGTAACTTTAACTGCAAAAAAGTCCATGAAGATGAAATTTTCGCCTGAGAAGATATAGTACAAATCTTCTTAGAATGTTCCAATTACTATAAATATGTAAAGATCCCACAAGTGATATAGGCACTTTAAGTATGTATGTTTTATAGGTTTAAGTAATGGTTGTTCAACAAAAACTTCTTCGAATGTTTGCAGCTCGACATCACTTCATTATTACGCGGTTCATATTTGCCTTACAACTATAACTGACCTTGACCGTCCCTCGGTTAAATATTTTATGCAATAGGTTATCAGTTGGAAAGTGCTTATTAATCAGACTTAGAAATGATAACCTATTGCATAAAATATTTAACCGAGGGACGGTCAAGGTCAGTTATAGTTGTATGGCAAATATGAACCGCGTAATAAATAAACATAATTCAAAAGCCCTATAAGAAAGACGGAAGCATCTGAGACCGATAAAACCTGTAACTGCTGAATGAAACAAAACTGTCCACTTGAGGGCGCATGCTTAACACGAAACCAGGCCACTGTACTCCCCGAGAACCAAAGAACAAAAACGTATATCGGCATGACGGAAGGTGAATTCAAGACAAGATTTCGCAACTGCACAAGCAATCATTTAATAACAAGAAATATGCATCAAGTACAGCGTTGTCGAAATACATAGCATGGGAATTAAAATAAGCAAAAACGAAGTGTACAATCAAATGGTCAATTCTAAAACGGGAGAATGCATATATGGCAAATCCTTAGTTTAAAATTGTATATATATATATATATATATATATATATATATATATATATATATATATATATATATATATATATATATATATATATATATATATATATATATATATATATATATATATATATATATATATATATATATATATATATGTTAATTCTGACCGTCTTTGAATAGCTCAGTAAAAACGCTGGTACGTTAAGCCAGAGACCTTGGGTTAATTCCCGGTTAGGGAGTCAGATAAATTTTAATGGTATAAGTTTACTTTATGAAATACGCAATCTCTGATTGGTCGAACCTCATTCTCTATTAGAGTGCAGACTGGCACAAATGACGTCATTTTCGTTTTTTATTCAATTGCCTATAAAACAAATATAAAATGGCCTTTGGGTCTCTTTTTAGACAATACAATACACGTTTGCTCGGGTCTCTAAAGTAATTTTGAAGATAAACGGAAAGACACAGTAAATCAAAATGTGTCGAGTTTTTTACGTCATTGGTCATCTCACTTACATAAAACAAACTTAATTTTAATTTCATATACACTTCAACTAAGGCATGTGTAGGAAACCATTGAGGACACAAACTATAGAATTTCTTGAGAAACGCGAGCAGCTGCTGATATTACTTAATTTGTTCATGGATGCATTGTTTAGTGTATATTAGCGACTGTGGTTACTTGGTGATATATTCATGAATATACGCATGCTTATTTAACAGAGCCTGAAATAAATGTCCAAAATTGTACGAAGAAAATGTCCGACCAAAATCAAATTTGACCTGCCATTTCAAAATTTGATCTGCCATGTTTTTAGATTTAACTTTCTTGCGTTTCGACTTTTGCGAAGAGCCTTTGAAGAAAACTGATCGCGCAGTTTTTATATATACTAGGAGTTCTTATCAGAAGTGAAATGCTGCCTCGGAACATATATACAGGAGCAGTGCGTATATTAGAAGGGTATTCCCGTTCGTTTGTTTGATTTGAAATATGACCGCTCGATCGCCAGATAAGTCGTTCAATTCAGAAATATTACAAACGTAAACGTGAAGTTTGATTTGGCAAGTGTCGCTTGAATAGAAAAATTTATAACTTCGCGAGGCTTGCTCGTTTCGAGTAAATGTCGGGGTTTAGATTGTTATCGAGTGGAACACGGCAACAAACAACAGCGTCTTAATTCAAGGAGACATTATAACCTCAATGTTTTTGACAACGGTGACATCCCGCATGATTTCCGTACAAACGTGAAGTTCGATTGGCAAAGTGTCGCTTGAATGGAAAATTTATAACTTCGCGAGGCTTGCTCTTTCGAGTAAACATTGTTCGAATTAGATGTATGGCGTTGAAATGGTCACATTCAATTTTGACATTATAAACGCGGCATAAAATACAGCTAGAAGTTCAGCATAAAGTATAACACGTTAATTGCCGTTAACGAGTTCCGAACATTTGATTCGGATAGTTTCCGCATCCTAGTCAGTGAACTCTATAAAGACTGGAACGATAACTCGGGGTTGAATTTTGAAGCCATCATGGAGGCAATCTCGTTCCGCTTTCGCCGCGCCACGCAAACGGAGGCTCTGGGATAATCCATCGCCAGAGGGCCGGAAAACAGGGCGTCGATTGAAAAGAGCATGCGCCAGAAATAGGCCGAGCGATTTTCTGGGACGTGAGAATTATATCTGTTCTAATATCGAGTTCTTCGGCAAGAATCTTCCCTAGATACGTTAATAACTCTCGAGGATCTCTTCAGAGGTGAAAAAATTATTGTCTGGTGTTTAAATTAGCAACCAATTGGGAGTTGGGACAGAAAAGAATATGATTTTAGAATTTATGTAACTCGCGGCAATGAAATCAAAAAGGTCGATAAAACTGCATTGTGTATTTATTAATAGGTGTTGGCTGATTGTTGAAACTTCAAACAATAAAATACTGCATGACAGCACAAAAATTAACGGTAACATCTTTTTATAAACGACCATGACACACCTGACCAGTGTGACCAGATTTGGTAAAATATTTTACTTTTGGTAAAATTTCGTCAATTTTGGAAAAATTTTAGTAATGAAATGTTTTTAGTAAAATTTTCGTAAATTTTTAGGAATTTTAATTATTCAGTAATTTTTTTTGTAAAAATCGTGTTTAAATGTTCTGTTGTGCAATAGAGATGCAAAAAAAGCCCGAAAAGCCTGCGATGAACGATGAATGAAACTGTCTAGCCTGCAAAACCTGCTAATTTCGAACATGGAATAGGAAATTAACGTGTTTTCAGGCTAACCTTGTCGGAGCCATGACGTCACTATTGTATTTGCCGGGAATTGCAGAAGAATGCGCACACGTTTCTACGTGGACCTACTTCATGTCTGCCTATTATTTTGTCTCGATTATTTTATTGTTGGGCGAAATTTGGTAAAATTTGTCTAGATTTAGTAAAATTTGAACACAAATTTAGTAATAACCGCTGGAAAAATCTGGTCACACTGCACCTTAGGCTATATACAAGTTTACGCGGCGTTCGCGAGGCGTGGGAAAATATTTGATCAATCTTTGTTTTGATTCTCGATGGCTTGTGTTCTCGTTTCTGTTCTGAATGCAATATAAACACTACGTCCGATGATTTAGTTGGAGAAATCAAGATACTTTTTGGTCGCATTTCCTGAGCCAAGAATAACTGAAGCAATTTTTTGCACCATGGATGGATAACTCTCTGGATAATGCGACTCATAATGCGACTTGAGAGTCTTCTTTAACGTTAGACCAGGCGCTCTTTCTTGCATTTCGCGTAGAATGTCAATCCATTTAAACGTGGACAAGTTTTTTTGAGCTTTTCTGGAAACACGACACGATGTCCGAAGATAACTTTTTTTGGTGTAAACTCTGCCATAAGAACGAAGTACAATACCGTTTGAACGAAACACTCGCGTAAATATTAAGAGTTAATCTAATTAAAAGCAATCGTTAGTTAACTAATCAAAACACTTCCGGTGATGGATTATCCCGAGCCTCAGTTTGCGTGGCGCGGCGAAGGCTCTGGGAACGAGATTGTCATGGAGGCTGACATGTAGGTATGCCCTAGTCCTTTTTTAGTTGGACCGTGTGATAAAGAAATTAAATTTGATGAAATATAGGTTGTAAAAAACAACATGGCAAAAAGATAAAATAATATCACACTATTTCAAGTTTAGATTTATTGCTAGTTCACTGTATGTAATTTCAATGGTGAAATAGCCAGTAAAAGCAATAAATACAGGAAAGATTAACCCACAAAGAAATGTAAATAATGCAAGGTCACAACTTATTTTTTGATCAAGAATAATTGGGGAAAAAACATCGAGATTCACATTGACACATTTTCAAACTGAAAGACATTTTAGAGGAACAATAACAGAAGAGCACTGTCAAATATCTGTTGCGAAAAATAGTTACTGGAGGTACTGAGTTATTTTCCGTGTCGTCAAATATTGGATTTAGCAGTAACACACACAAAAAGTAACCTTAAATTGTGTTTTGATATTTATCTTAATAAATCATTGTCATAAAAGTCTTCAAAAGTTCAAAAGACAGCAAAGAAAATCAAGAGAAACCTGTATAGCTCCAACTGGGAAACAGCCTAGCTCCAAAAAAGTTGAAAATTTTCCGTTCAACCATCCTCATTAACACGCGTGTTTTATACCTACAACGTCGCCGAGTGGCTGTTTCGTACACTACACGCGGTCAACACGCGTGTTTTATACCTACATGTCAGCCCGAGTGAGCTGTATATATATATTATATATATATATAGAGCTCACTGGTCAGCCCCAGTGATCCTAGTTACGTTATAAAACGTCATAAATCTGTGGACATACATAGTTGAAAATCTATAGCGTGATTTTAATGTCGATCGACTATACATAGTTCCGCGAAGAGGTCTGGGCACGAGACACAGAACAAGTCAAGATTAGTGTGCTGCCTAGTGTTGAAATAGGAATCGTAATTACTATATAAAAGGTTGATGAACTGCCGAAATAGAGAATAGGAAGTCTAACAGCGTTTCGAGCCTAGGCCTTTTGTTAGATAGTGATACGTAACACTATAACACCATTCACGTTTATGATATCTTTAATCAAAACACTTTGGGCTAAAGAATTACAGTGTTTTTTTACAAGTTGCAAAAATATATATAATGATGTAATGAAGTTGATCGTCCAGGTTGTTGTAGTCTTAGCAAGACTACAGTCACCAACAATAGTCTTTCTCAAGATTACAACAACCTGGACGATTCAACTTCCCACATCTAATGATACTCCTAGGTTCAAACCATTTACTTTAAAATGATGTATGTTGAAAGTTATAATACAGTATAAAAATATGTAAAATATGAAATAGAGACCAAATATCCTACATGCTCCTCGTTTAAATTTTGGACAATCTTAAAGCCCTAGGAATAAAAGATTGTCTATTTAAAAGATTGTCTATTGTCACATTCTGACGAAGGGCCTATGCTCGAAATGTTAGACTTAATTCCTATTTTTTATTTCGGCAGTTAACCAAATTGTACAGTTTTTATATAATATAGTGCCAAGTTATACACAAGCTTACGCACACATTCATATTGACAAACGTGAGTGTTGTTGATATGATGATTTTTAACAATGAGTATAGATAGATGGTAAAAGGGAGCCGTTAATATCAAACAAGTGAGCAGGCCGGAAGGCCTTGATGTTAGACTTGCCACAAGTCGATCTCTATATGAGCGACAACTAGTCGTTAGCATCGAGCGACGCCGGGACTGTGAAGGACTTTGGGAAAGTCTACCTTGATGTTTGCATTTTTCGCAAACTGGTCCCTGTTTGGTCTTAAAATGGATATATTTCAAAACTCGAAATTTTCCTTCACTGCACAAATCCTTATAACCATGTAGTTTAATCGAGTGAAATGCCAAATATTACTTGTAATATACCCAAATCTTCTCCCACCATTATATATACAGAACTCGTGACTACGTTCTCGATAACGGCGTCCGTAGCTCAGTGGTCAGAGCACTGCATTAGCATCGCAGGGTCGCGGTTCAATTCCAGCCGGAAGGCCTTGAAGTTGCATTTTTCGCAACTGGTCCCGGTTTGGTCTTAAAATGTATGTATTCCAACACTCGAAATTTTCCTTCGCCATAAATCCTTTCAACATGTAGTTTGATCGAGTAAAATGCCAAATATTACACTGAACATTGGTCGGACAAACTGTAATTTGGTCGGAAATTGTCCGATCGTTATTTCAGGCTGTGCTTTAACCTTTTTAAATACAAAATTGTAGATAATAATATGAAGCTGGTTGTTGATGACATTGAGAAGAAATTTCGGAGTGCTTGGGATAACGTTGATATGATCATGGATAAATATAAGATTATATGTAAAGAACATGGGGTAAGTTTAGAAGAAAATATGCATGTGTACTAATATATAATTGAAGTTTATCTTCTTGAGAACGATTGGTATCTATATTTACCGCACACTATACGTTCTGATGTGTCCACAATTCAATCAACAGATCAGATCAATTGCTTCCGGATAGCAAAAATAGACCCTGGGACGGTTAGAGTTATTTCTATAAGGTAATAATTGAGGAGGCAAAGCCCGAATAACAAATTGGCAACATGAAAATGATCGTAATACATTTTAAAAGTTAAATAAACCATCAAAAAAGAGCCTATTGAACCGCCATTTTGAATATGACTGTGACGTCATGTGCTACGTATCGTGGAGCCAATGTATTGCCCAGTTGTGGTTGTATAGCGATTATAAACAATTGCCAATTGGATTGTTGAATATATGTAATTTAGGAAAACCTTTAATTAATAAGAACAGCCTGTGCCGCAAACGACTAAACCGCGGGTTATATGGGTTTTAGTCGCCTGCGGCACAGACTAGACAAGAGCTTCTGTTCTAGATTTCTCTAAGTAACTTGCAAAAGATCGCAAAGTTTTGTTATCAAAGCCTTTTCTACATTGAGATATCACTGAGAAATGTTTATTAAACTACGCTTTGTTTAAAAAATACAATATAGTTTAAACTCATATATTTCTAGTATTTTGATACCAAATACTTAAAGTAAGATGCCCATATGGCTTGATCCTCTGATCTACAACGTCACAAAACGTCATATTTTGTACCACGTGATTGACGAAACATCGTTAAATAGTCAGGTACATCCTGGGTCATGACATGGCGGAGACTAGTTTAGGAAACCAGTATCCGCAAAAATAACACTTAAGCCTGGTTTCCATATGGTCGCTACGCTGTCTTTACGGTCGCGGAAGTGAAGCAGTGAAGCGTGTTTCTTTTGTCATAACAAAAGAAACACGCTTCACTGCTTCACTTCTGCGACCGTAAAGACGGCGCAGCGACCATATGGAAACCAGGCTTAAGAAGAAAATTATTTCTTTGGATTTCCGCCAAAATTGATCGGTTTTCCCAAAACATGGTGGTGTTGAATTATCTTTGATTGATAAATAATTTCCAAACGCAACCAGGTAATATATAAAATCAGACATATTGGATCCTACTAACAGACATTGCTGGGATCCGGGCTCGCTGGAAAGAATATCTTGAGTATCTTTTTGCGGCAGAGGAAAAGCCAACAGTTAGTGCTCTTGAACGAGAAGATCAAGTATTACTGTACATATATAACAGTCTTGGTCAGTCCAGTTATTCTAAGAGAGGAAATGTGAGCATAAGAGCACGATGAGCTTCAAATATTAACGATCAGTCATTGGACACGTCATCAAAACAACGCCACTGCCGATAAAGAAGCACTCAATGAGGTGACATTTTCAAAACAAATATGGCGTCAAAATCCTCAAATTTTCAACAATTGCTTGATTTTCGCAATTGCTTGAAGAAATTGGAGAGAGACAACTTGTCAAAAGAATTAGGATGCCACAACACAAATGGATTGGACATATTTTAATAGACGACACTCTAATTAAAGTGCCCCTAACCTCAAAATTTTTTATTGCCTTATTTGGAAGAACTTTTAAAATGATAAAGTAAGTTCTTTTGAAGATTTTCGTTTCTTCGCTTTCTTTTTGAGATATATCAGTTTGTTTGATATGCAAATGTATGGAATTTACGTCAACATGCATAACGTGTTATATATCTTTGCGTTCATCAAATAAAAACACTAAAGTATGAATAACACGTGTGCGTGTTTCTCCTGCACAAACCAAACTTCTCGATTTTAAAGGATTTCGTTCGAGAATGAAGAGATACACGACGTAAATTCCGGACATTTGCATATCAAACAAACTGATATGTCTCGAAAAGAGAGCGAAGAAACGAAAGTCTTCAAAAGAAGCTACTTTATCGTTTTAAAAGTTCTTCCAAATAAGACAATAAAATTTTTTGATGTTATAGCACTTTAAACTTGTATTGGAAGGAACATCTTCCCGCAAAACAGGAAGAGGTCGTAAGAAATGTGTTTGTCGGACCATTTGAATGATAGAAACAGCTACAGTGAGCTGAAGAGGACAGCAGAACAACGTTACAAGTGGAAATGTTGGCTGCCATGGACCTGTCACGAAGAGGCAGTATGACTAGACTAGACTAAAGCGTGAGATTTGGTAAAAGGAAGAGATAATTGTAAACGACATTTTTCTAAGGAGAATTAAGATCCTTAGTGGGGGGACAAAACAAACGATCGAGAAAAACACGGGTACAGCGATCAAGAAAAAACCTCAAGATAACTAATGTATGTAAAAGGACGTTTCGCACGATGTGTTCTGTGTCCTTCGTTTTGGACGATGTGTCGTTCAAGGACACATCGCCTGAAACGTCGTCAGTGGAAATGCGTAAGTACTTGTACTTAAATGGGTACTCTAGTCAAGAACTCATACTCCAATTTAGTTTATTTTCAAAGTTTCAGCATTCAAAATCAATTAAGATATCACACAAGTTGAAGTTGGAGTGTTTGTGCAATTTGGACGCCATATTTGTTTTTTTGAATATGACGTCACTGAAGAAGCTCTTCTACTTTCCCGCATGAGGAACTAAATAGATTATTTCGACTAATTTTCATCCAAAGAAGTGAAGAACACTCACAATAGCTATACCTATGAGATCGCCATCAAAACAACTCCACTGCCGATAAAGAAGCACTCAATGACGTCATATTTTCAAAAGAAATATGGAGTCAAAATCCTGATATCTTCTTAACTAAATTTATAGGAATGCTGAAATTTTGGGAATAAACAAAAGTCAGTGATATCTTTCATATGAACTACATTATTTTTGGTGGAGTACTATTTTAAGAATTTTTCGATATATTGAAGTTCTTTTACAATTTTGAGATCCTATAGCAGCTTTATTATTTATTCTTAATGATCAAATTCTGAAGATATTGGCCAAAAAAGTCGGGCTTGCCTTCGACAGTTATTACTTTAACATACAAAGGTTTTCTGTGAATTACAATTGAATTACAACAGCAGATTGGATGTTAACCATAGTTTAATTGGTGTTTTGTTGTAATTATTTTTTTATATTTGTGTGATAAGGTTGACAATCCAAGAGAGTTCGTTGAACACGGGAAGAAACCAGGAGAAGCGATTTGTTCTGTAGCCAAGAAAGAAAATGCTGCGTTCATTGTGGTAGGCCACCGTGGTCAGTCGCTTTTACGTCGTACAATCCTCGGCAGCGTCTCGGAGTATGTCCTGCATCATTCGAAAAAAGCAGTTTTGGTTGTTCCTTGAGTTCGTTGATAACGGAATATAATTATTTATATAAAAAAGCCATTTTGTAATAATAATTTGGTTTGAAGTAAAATAATATTTATCCTGGTTAAAATGCATTTTAAGTAAAACTTTATATGTAATGTATCATTCACGAGTAGGCGTTTATTATCTGATTTCCAAACACCGAGAAGTGTGTTGAAAAACGAGGCGATAGCCGAGTTTTTTAACCAACTTCGAGGTGTTTTGGAATCAGATTAATAAACGCCTTTGAGGGGAAGTTGGCTTAATTTATGGACGTTTATTACCACATTTACAAACAACGTCTCGGTTATGATTTTCCTTTGTGTTTTCCTCATGAATTATTGAGTTTGAGAAATACACATCTCAAACTTATTATAATTCATGAGGAAATTAACCAATAATAAAGGCCCATTTGATTGGATATCCTGATGAAACGGTTATAATTTCATGTTACGAGGTTCCAAATATATTAGCATATATTAACAGAACGATAGATATATTAGCATATATTAACAGAACGATAGATATGTTATTACTCGTTCTTTAAAAAATCCCGCTTTAAATTTCTGTTTTTATTCCGAAAGTTAAGCGGGTTTTTAAAAGAACGAGGGTAATACATAACATATCTATCGTTCTGTTTCTAATATATGCTAATATATTTGGAACTCGTAACATGACATTATAACCGGGAAAACACCCTCAAATATCTTAATTACGCATGCAAAATCATTCTTAAAACCCATTTCGGATTTCCCACGAGATAATACAGAAACCATTAAATCATTACCTATATTCAATTATAGCCAACAGCGTTCTCAAATGTGAGAAGTCATATGAACAACTCGAGCTCGTGTCCCACCAAGATATCCAAACACTCGAAAACAATTAACAAAAACCACTCGCACAATGGAGGAGGGCCAGCCCTTTTGGTAGGGCTAGCCTTGGGCTAGCCCTCTTTGGCGAGATCAATTTCATCCCTGTTTTACATGAGAATTTCTAGCCCTCCTAACCGAGCTGGCTCGCTGCCCAAGCTGACTCGCTCGAATGGCTACGGCTGCATTTATTTTCGCACGAAACCCAGAATCTCACTTTTCCGGACAAGTGATCAATTTGTAACTTAAACACAAGCAAACAGGTCGTGTGAAATATAAAATTGTCCAGAAAATACTGGTAAAGATAAACTTTGTCGCTTGTACGGAGCTTTTATTTCCCAGCCCTCCTAGGAGGGCCCTCTTCAATGCGTTTATATGGAAAATTTCCAGCCATCCAGGCGAGATCTCGGTTTGTCAATAGCGAGATCTCGCCTAGGAGGGCTCCTCTTGTCATGTAAACGCAAACAAATTTTTACAAGGAATTACGCTGAGACGCGGGTCTCGGCAAAGAGGGCTAGCCCTACCAAGAAAGACTGGAGTAACAAAAGAAGATTACGAAATTGATGACTTGCACGTTGCGTCACGGCTGCCATGTTGGTGGAACTTAAACAAAATAATTCATTAACTTCTATTGTTTGTGGCACCAACATGGCCACCAAACCTTTGTCTTCGGAGTCTCGAGGGATTGGTTGCAAGTGAACAATACAGTAACGAGGGAAATACGAGACGCAAAGGAGCTATACCATAGAAATCTTTTGGAAGAAAATTTAGATAAACCAAGCAAATTTTGGAAAGCAATCAATAAAATGGTAAATTGTTTGCTACTCAAGCTTTTTAACGCAAACTCCGAAAAATGTTTCTGAAGCCCCCAGACGGGGAATCGAACCCGCAACCTTCATGATACCAAGTCACATTTAATATATTCTGATAAGATATACAGACATATCGAGACTGCTGAATTTATATCAGTACGCGTATGTCGCACGTACGAACTAGCGCAACGTATAGTCTTCGTTCTGCCATCTGAGTTCTGGTTAGAGCGTCTAACCGGAGATCATGAAGGTTGCGGGTTCGATTCCCGTCTGGGCCTCAGAAACATTTTTGTGAGTTTGCGTTTAAACAAGCTTGAGTAACAAACAATTTACCATTTTAAAATAACCAAGCTGCAAGTCACATTTAAAATACAATCAATAAAACTTGTTCCAAATAAAAACATATTTGTTAGAAATACTACAATACAAATTAAAGATGATGATAAAATAACTGATAATAGTAACACAACTGCCAACGTGTTTTGCAAATTTTAGAATCTATGCTTCTAACAATGTGATTACTTTACAAAAAAGTAAGAATGGATTTAATTTTTGTTCCTGTGCTTGTTTATAAATGTGCTAAAAGTATGTAAATCAGCTGGAATTGATGGTGGTATCCCAGCAAAATTATTGAAAGTCGTTGCTGCGGAAATATACATTTATCAACTCGTCACTATCTACTGGTAACATCCCTGATGAATGCAGGAAAATGGCCAAATTGATTCTCGTATATAAGTCTGGTCCTTATAATAATCCCGAAAACTATCGGCTATTTCCATATTACCGTTACTACGCAATTATGCAAATTATTGACAAACATAATCCCATGTCGCCATTCCAATGCGGATTTCGTAAAAAATATTCATGTGAAACAGCTGTTATTTATCTCACAGATTCAGTGAGGAAAAACGCGGACAGAGGTTTATTGTATTTTCATTACTATATTGGCAGCTAATGTTGGTGGCACTTGAGAAAACGCCGATTTTCAGCCGGCTATTCAGCATAAAACTGAAAATGCCTTTGTAGCACATTCTGTGCTAAAACAACTTCTCCAGACTCTGTGAGAGCTTGGGCTAGGGCTTTTCGGGAGCCTTTCCGCTTTTGGTAATCACACAACATCTCCATCCCTTTTGAAGTACCATCATGATAAAGTATGCAACTGTTAATGTTAGCTAACTCGTACGGCTTAAAATATCCCGTGGCTAAACCAACTGCATACCATTTGTCTGGAATTCTTCGAGCGATTCGAGTAATTTCTTGTGGTGTAAATGGATACCAATCCGATGTTTCTAGAGGCTGTACAGGATCTGTTTGTGAACAAAATGGATGGTGGTTAATTGTTGAACTGCACGGCGATGATTCATAGCTTATTTTAAAAATTAAATATACGGTAATGAAAATATAGAAACTCAAGGATGACTTTTTTATTAGAAAGCAAACAACAAAAATATCGTCTTTCCATATTGTTCTTTCGAATGTATGTTAGGAAAAAATGAAGAATCTTAATCATGATTCTCATAATCACTTACCTTTGTGTCACAGGCTATCTAGATACGAGCATTTGAAATTTGAATTTGATGACGTTTTTAGGTATAAGTGAAATCATTTTCTTCTATTTGAAAGAAGAACAATATGGAGACGAATTTTTCGTTGGGATAAATCGTGGGGACGTGTCGCGGGGACATGTTGCAGGGACAAATCAAAATTTTGTCCCTGCAACATGTCCCATCGTATAAACAGCAACTAGTCCTTGCGACAAAATTAAAATAAACCAATCAAAGAACGTTATTTTAATTTCCTTCTCTGACATGTCCCCTCGTGTGTCCTCAACAGGGGAAATGTTCCGCAACATACCCCCGCGATTTGTCGCCTCGTGTATCCCAACCCTATAACCTAACGAAAAATAAAGACCAAACAAAAACAGAAAGGTCCTTTTCAGTCATCCCTTTTAGCCTAAACCGATAGCACAAGTGTGTGAGGGGTTATTGCAGAACGTATTTCTATAGTACCCGTAAACCTCCGATTATAAGCCCCCCCCGAATATAAGTCCATCAATTTACTAGCGCTCACACATTCCAAATATAAGCCCCCCCCCCCCGAATATAAGCACAAAAAAATTCCACATAGCGGTAACTGAACAAAAACATTTTATTGCAGTGTGTATTTAATAATGTTATAAAGTATTAATTTTACAAAACGCTTGAATGTTCGTCCTGATGGTGTTTCAAGGCATTACGGACGAATCTTTTGTGTAGCTTTGGCCCGTAAAGGAAGTATGTACACGGAAGTTCTATTCCCCCTGGTGCTCTTCTTTGTTGTCCTGTGATAACAAGCCCTTTGTTGTCCTGTGATATAGTTTATATTAGACTATAGCTTGTTTATTTGAACACGCGTTATTAATTACTCGGGCTTTAGCCGAGTTTAGGTTCCAGTGTTATTAGTAGTTTTTTTGGTCATATTTTTTTGGTCGAGTTATGGACCCAACAGGCTTTGCGAAACTGAGGCACTGCCTCGTACCCAGGCGTCTCAATCCTTGTACGCGCACTGAGGCAAGGTGATCCGACAACTTTTTCGTGACTATAAAGCGAAGTGTTTTTGCCAGCGATTGCTTGGAAGTTTTCGAAGTTATGTGGCTGGGAAGTATCTTGTTGCATCATAGATCCCAACAGCTTTTTCGTCACAGCCCAGTGCAAACTCGAAATCAATCTCTCAAACAAGCTACATGCAATTTCCACGATAATCGAAGAAAAAGAAGCACGAAGAACGTTGTCGTTGATGAAGCCGACTTGATAGGTTATATGAATGCTGTATTGAAATCAGACGGTAATTGAAATACGTTAAATGTATTGAGATAACTGTAATATTTGTCATTTGTTTTATTTTTGCTTGTATTGTTTAATTGTGTTTTGTTGTTGCAAATATGCAAAATAAAGTCGATGTGATCATTAACCGTTATGCGATTCAACAGTTTATAGTTTGTAGTTATTTAGTATAACTGTCCTTGCACAGTCACAAGTTTTGCCTAATAAATCATCAAACAACTCTGTTTCAGTATTTCACAATGCAAAAAGTTCCCAGCTATCTTTAGAAGTTTATATTGATGATAAATGACTCAAACTCAAAGTCAGATACTCTTGTTTTCATTATAATTTCATCAAATCTTAATCTATATAATATGTGTAAGTTATTTAATATATTGACTTGGTAAATGAATGTATATTATATATACATTTTATTAGTTGTCTATTCACACATTTTGTAAATATTTAGACACATAGCTTTGGTTTTGATTGAACTGTCGTCATTGTTGAGTTGGCAAAATGAATTAAATACACGGTTGACCTATAACTATGTATCGACTGTTCATATCGAATGCAGATGCTTAATACAAATGAACATCTCGTATCTGACACCCAGACCAAATCCAATCCAGATCAATTCCGGCCAATCGATGAAGTGTTTGTTATTGTTCGCTGGTTTTCCAGTGACATCTTGTGCAGCCATGTATTTTCATTGTCCCTCACCCAACACAAATTGTTGTTGTTTGCCAACTGCATGTTAGTTGATCTGCACAGCCAGACACATAATTGTACACACCTTTAAAAGTGATTTTTGTCCTTGATTACATGGAGGGTAACCATGTCATCACAGTAATTTGTCAATTATCCAATACTAATTCAGGACCATGGTAATTATTTATAGGGTTTACTGGGTTGGGGAGAGAGCGCTATTAATTCAAATATTTTCTCGACCCACTATCCGGGAATAAAATTTTTGAAGCCTGTCCAAACAAGCATAATTGGTGAATTTAATAAGGTTGATCCTTGTGAGATCATGGGCACATCCGATGAAATATATGCATGTTGTTTTGAAAGTTGCATGACTGGTGCATTTCCACACTGATGAGACCTTTTCAGAACTTTTAAAATGCTGTTTCACACATGACAGAAAGAATGTAAGAAGAAAATTTATGGTTTTGTTTTTTCTGTCTCACTAAAAACACAAACACTTTGTTTTTATGTGTGCTTGTGCTCATCTTATTGTGTTTTACACTTTTTTATTATACACTTTTTAATTATTGTGTGTTACACTTGATGAACAAAAAAATGTCATAGCCCGTAGAAATGAGGGCAAAATATTTCATGACCCAGGGTGAATTTTACCCAACCCAATATATCGATCCATAAATAATGACCGGTCCCTAAATGAGGTGAGCATGCTCAAATTATAAATGCACTAAAATTATAATATGTTTCTGGTTCAAAATGTTGGTTTTGCAAAGAAATAATGTTTCTTCAAGCTGTTTAGCTTGTTACACCATAGTCTTCAATATACCAAAGAGTTAAAGCATAGCCTGCCCTAGCTTGCACAGGCTAGCCTAAAGTAGCCCGAGTTAACGCCTAGCGGGCGTCTTGTTTTTGTATATTTTCGTGTTTATAATTAACAATAAATACTTGGTTATTACGTGGTTATCACTAACATTTATAAGCCCCCCCCCCCCGTATATAAGCCCCCCGTTTATAAGCCCATCAAAAAACGCTTACGAACTTAAGGTTTACGGTATTATAAGAAACGTACGTTCGGAGGCCAATTAAAGGAGAATTTGCATGCTGAAAACTAGCCTAGAAACAAATGAATGAAACATGATAAAAAATAATAGCTATATATAGCTTACCACCATTAACATGATCCAGAATTAAATTTATTAAAATCCCTTTGTTTGCTGTACATTGCTCGGTAGTTGTGGCACCACCTGTTTTGTGAAGAGCGATGACACGATATGTTTCATTGTGAGGACAAAACACAGGTGCACCCGACGAACCAGCATCAGTGTCGGCGTCATAAAAAATACAAGTCCCCTGGAATGCACAAACACAACCTACACTGAACCTTTTTTCTTTCCCTTTTGGATGTTGAACAATCTGTATTATGTCAACTTTTTTCAAATCTGCAAGTGAAACCCGTGTCAGGTTGATTGGGTATATGTTGAGCTTTTCCTTCAGGTAATCAACATCTTCTTCTTTAACACCGATCATTGTATAGTCTAATTCCTTTTAATGAAACGTGAGAATGTTTATTTTCATTTAGTATTTTGCGTACAAATTAAAGTGCCTATGAAATGAATATTAAGTTTGTCTTATTTATAATGCACTCCGAAAATGAATAGGAATGGTAGTTTAGAGTTCTTTCGTATCCTGCTTAGTTCTTGAGATATTTAGACTATTGTAATATGCAAATATATTATACTCAACTATAAATTGTCCAATCAAAGAGCTAGATTTGTACCACGTGACCAGTCATCTCGGCTCTTGTGGAGGGGTATTCGACTCGAGTATCACGCGCGAAACCAAATACCACGCGCGAAAACCAAATTATAACACGCGCGAAAACCAAATAACACGCGCGTAAACAATGGAGGAACAACAAGACGTTTCTAGACGTGTCAAGAGAGCATTCAAGATCGTTTCGGTATAATATATAATTTATTGACCCTCCGCTCTAGGAATTCGTCGAAATATTACCCCTCTGGATGATATATCATCTCTCGGGCGAATTCCCCTCGCGGCCGGGTCTCTATAACGTTATCGAAACCCGAGTGACGTAATAAAAACACGAGAGAAGTGTAGGGAGAAGTACGAGCCGCCGAGGCGAGTGCTTTCCCAACTTCTCGAGTGTTTTTATTACTTCACGAAGGTTTCGATCACGTTATAGAGACCCCAGCAAACGTATTCTATTATTTTTATAAAATAATTCAGAAACAATTTCTTATATAACGCTTTTGATTTTGATTTACTGCACATTCTCATTAGTTACTGACGTCATTTCGGTCTCTGTTGCCTGATCAGTGAACTAAATATAACAATATATTTAACTAATATATTTAGTTCACTGAGCCTGATCGAGACCGGCAAGCTGACCAATCAAAGCGTGCGTAGAGTAAAATTATTTTATAAAAATGATTAGAATAACCTATGACGTCAATCATTGTCAAAATTGCAAAATTGTTGGAACAAAGGTATCCTAAACAATGTTGCAAAAGCCCAAAACGTTAAAGGATTTTTCTCAGTTGTTTCCCAATAGATTTCCATCATTGTAAAAGCAACATTGAATAGGGGAGTGGGGTATCCTGATAAAGTAACGTATTAAATTTCCCATAACATTTATTAGGACATACATTCCTCAATTTGTTGCAACTAATTTTGTCAATGATTTCATATTTTTAGAAAATCAAGTATATATTTGAGATTATTCAACGAAATCACTTGAAACGTTGCACAGTACGACACTTCGTGAGACCTTCGTGAGACCAAAACATTATAGACTGAAAACGTTGCAGCTATAGCAAGACACAGAGTTACCTGCGGAGGAAACTACATCGGAATAGCGATCCCAAATTAAATTTACTATTTCTAAGTAAGTAAGTAAGTAAGTAAGTAAGTAAGTAAGTAAGTAAGTAAGTAAGTAAGTAAGTAAGTAAGTAAGTAAGTAAGTAAGTAAGTAAGTAAGTAAGTAAGTAAGTAAGTAAGTAAGTAAGTAAGTAAGTAAGTAAGTAAGTAAATAAGTGAGTGAGTGAGTGAGTGAGTGAGTGAGTGAGTGAGCGAGTGAGTGAGTGAGTGAGTGAGTGAAGTCTTTATTAGGGTAGCACAAAATAGTTTTACAAAACTAATAAACCTGTGGCCCTAGATAATAAATATTAGAATTTAAAAATACAAGTTCATTGATATACACTAAAAATATACAAATAAGATAAAACTAAATAACAGATCAACAAAATTAAACTAAAAAATGATTTAAAAGCTGTTGTTCATTAAAAAGCATGGACCAATAATAATTTCTAAATCCAGCAACATAATTAATATTTCTACAATCTAAAGATAAAGCATTCCATGCTTGACATGCAGTAACTGTAAAAGTTCGTCCACCTTCGGTCTTTCGATTATATTTTGGACAAACTAAGTTAAAATTACTGTATCTAGTGCTACGTGTGTGTCGTTCGCTATTAAGCTTTAATATGTCCTTAATATAAATAGGTACTTGATTTTTCAAACGTTTATATACCAAGCAACATTTAGTTACTTTAGCCTCTTCATAGAATGGTAACCACATAAGATCATTAAATATCTCCCAACTAGGCGCCCGACAGTCAGTGTTCATGTTAACTCGCGCTGCTCTCTTCTGCAACAGGCTACGTCATAGGCTACGACATTTGCATATCACGCAAGTCTAAATATCTCAAGAACGACGTGTGATATGAAAACGATCTAAATCACCATTCCTTAGTTTTAAATTCCCATTCCTTAATTTTGATTTTATAGGCACTTTAATGCATATACAATACAAAGCAGGACGTGTTCGTAAATTAATCAGATAAGCGCACCAAAAATTAAGTCCTAACGAAGGCAGAAAAAATAAACTCGACAATCTTTACCTTGGATGTCCGGAAGAAAATCTCTGGATGTAATTTTATAACTTTGGGTTCTGCCATGCCATCAAAGTTGAACGTGGCAGCAAAATCTCTCGCCATTTCTTCACTATTTACAACATGGTTCATGGTCAGTATAATTATTTCTTCCTGGCCATTAATCTTACACTTGCCAAGAAAACCACTGGCTTTCCTATATAAAGATTCGCACTGTAGTTAGATATCTATAATCCTCTTTATAAACATTCTATATGTGTTATATAAATAGTGTTTAGGAGGTCTAACGACGTTTTGTGAGATATCTACATGGAGACGGCAATGAACTGACCTCGAAGAGATACCAGTTTTTATGAGTTTATTGTTTATATTGATCGGTTGAATCAATACCTTTTACATGTAATGTGTTGTGAAATGTATGTGTTAAATTGTTAATAAATCGCAAAATCAAGAAGCTGAGCCTAAGAATTTCTACATGGTCCTTCGAGCCGGATATAACTGGAAGTCCGTAACCTCCACATGCCGGACTGGTTCTAAAGTCTTGTTTTATTGAATAACGCAACTTGACAAAAAATGGAAACGATTTGTCCAAAATCGAGTAAACGAAATTTGGAAGCTTATCCCACTGACGTCGTGGAGGCATATATACGAGAATCACGCAGAAACGAGAATCACGCAGATTTACCATCGAGAGGAATAGCGCCCTCAAATCGTATTCTCTTTGAGTTGTGGAACCGTGGACCAGAATGGTTAACTAACAGAGCAATCTGCAAGTAGTGTCCGTATTTGAGGGGGGGGAGTTAATTTTTGAAAAATATTTGTATTAGGGGGCCGCGCTGAGACCTTCTGGGTGGGTCCAGGCATGCTTCCCCGGAAAATTTTGAATAAAAAATAGGTAGTTAGACCTCCACAGGCGTTGTATTACCAAAATGGTTGCAGTGTAGTAAACATGAATAACACAGTGGGAACAAAAAGAAAAACTGTTTGAATACGATAATGCAATATGGTGGCTGCAAATAATGGGTGCAACTACTGTGGTAGTACTATAGGACCTTTTCTTTTTGGACGTGATCTCTTGCTAATTCCCTTTCTAATTCGTAAGTTGAAAGATCTACTGGAGGAACTTCTGCCATTGAATTGATCGGGATAATAAAAGCTACGTGTCGTACATAATTGTTGCAGGCTCATGTGATTGAGGAGGTATGGCTAAGAGACTGGTACGGTGTTAGCACACTAGCTTGAGAGACCAAAGAAGGAGAGTCGCTATCGCTGCTGACGGGCGAAGACAGCAGTAAATACAAGAACTTAGTTGAACTATAACAGAACATTTAATAGAAGTAATGGCATGTTATTTAGTTTTTTGTGAGATAGTGCGAGACAGTGAGAGTCTGGGAACTAAACTATCGCCATGGAGACGGCAGTGAACTGACCTCGAGGAATCTTTGGCCGGGGGAAAAGTGAAGTCTAACAAGGCGGACATGGAGGTCCCCTAAAGGTCTTTACGTCAGTTTCAGTCTGCCACACAACTTTTCTATTTTTCTCAACTATGTTCATTTTGAAAACATACATAAAACATAATATCAAGAGGCAGAAATAAACCAATAATTTCAAATTTGTATTATCAGAGTCAAGCAGAGTCAAAATGATCAATTTTTATAGAAACAAATTACAGAATTAACCCAAAATGTCGAAAGAAGGCCTCAAGAAAAAAGGTTAACGAATGATTTCTTATTACCGTTACAGAACAATACTAAATCCTTTTTAAGTACTCGGTTACTCGGAATATGTTAAATTTGTGGGTTTCACTTCGTTCGAGGCCTTCCGTGCTTGTAAATGATTTCGTACCAATTAGGTTTTGTTTGACCGATGGTCCCAACTAACCCCCATGTCATCGACGCCATGGTTGCTTGTCCATGCATGTTGGACATAACTTGTAAGATGTGCAGAACACATAAACCTTATTGTGGGATATGCAGAAAATTGCTCGTCTATCCAATGTTGTTACTCGTAATCCGATGTATTTGCGATTTGGCCACTCCCTATAATCCCCTCGCCCGGCGCGAAGGCCTGAAGGCGAGGGTGCTAATATCGACCGGCGTTTAGTCCCTTATCACGCGAGATGCTAGCGGGTCCTGATCTCGCATCGTGTTTATTTGTTTATATATATATATATATATATATGATCAACCGCCGTCCGCGCGACATCGGAAAATTTGGTCCTGGTAACTAGATACTCAGATTTGAATTAATATTTAAATTGACCGTCACATGATTCAAAGGGTTTTTCCAAAAGAGACATAGTTTTTTGAGGAAATAGAAATCCGAGTCCGAGTATGTATTTTGACTCGATCCCTAATTCCAAATCTGTTTTCAGAATTGAAAACGGTTATATATTGATCGAGATATTCAAAATATATAATATACGACGAAGTGACCGGCTTATCATAGCCGACCAAGCCGACTAATTTCTAAGTACATAAACCATTTTTACGAAGGGTATTCACGTTCTCGTAATATAGTAGACACATATGTGATGTATTTTGACTCGCTAATTCCAAATCTGTTTTCAGAATTGAAAACGGTTATATATTGATCGAGATAACGTTCAAAATAATATACGATGAAGTGACCATGCAGCTTATAGTCGACTAATTTCTAAGTACATAAACCGTTTTTACGAAGGGTACTCACGTTCTCGTAATATAGTAGACACATATGTGATGTATTTTGACTCGCTAATTCCAAATCTGTTTTCAGAATTGAAAACGGTTATATATTGATCGAGATAACGTTCAAAATAATATACGATGAAGTGACCATGCAGCTTATAGTCGACTAATTTCTAAGTACATAAACCGTTTTTACGAAGGGTACTCACGTTCTCGTAATATAGTAAACGCGTATGTTATGTATGTTGACTCGCTAATTCCAAATCTGTTTTCAGAGTTTAAATCGGTTAAATATTGGCCGAGATAACGTTCAAACATTTCTTCGGCGAAACGGGCTTTTGGAAATTGTGAATTTTTGCAAAACAGAAATACACGGCCACGGCGTGCGAGGTCTGGGCACCATGGATGGAGAAATTCGCGTGGGGGGGGGGGGGGGGGGGGGGGGGGGGGGGGGGAAGAAAAGGCGGGCGAGATTCGTATTTCTAGTATAGAATACGTACTTGATATATGATCTCCGTAGAGTCAATCTCGTTTTTGACCTGCGGTAACCAACCCTAATTCAAACCGGAACTACCGAAACAGCCGTTCCGCGCGTTGTAACCAATAAATTATTGGCATTATTTTAGCATTGTATCCAATAAGTTATTGGATTGTTAGCAACCCCAAAACAACAAAGATCCTAACCCCCGCCTAACGAGTTTTCTAACCCTAACCCCCCGCCTGGAGTGTCTTCCTAACCTCCCCGACCGGAACATAGTCCTCCAGTTTCTGTTATATATATATATATAGAGAGAGAGAGAGAGAGAGTTCACTGGGAGATATCAGTTTATAGTTCATATTCATAGGCATATGTCTAAACATTATTATACATGCATGTTTAATTTCCGTTAAAACATGGACATGCATTAGAAACATGTAGATTGAGGGGGTCGGGGACATGCCCTCCCCCAGAACATTTTTTGAATTTTTGATTCTCTGAAAGTATTTCCTGCAATTTGAGGGCACTTTTCTCGTTTTTCGCGTGGATATCTCGCATGGCAGAGTGCGCGCATGGGGAATACGTTGCAAAGGAAGACAAGGAATGAATTAAAGCAATTAGCCACAAAACCAAATTTATTAGGATATTCAAGTTGAATATACGAGATAACGTTTAGACAATGCCCGGACCCACTGACCATTGCTCAATTGGAAGAACAGCAATGAAATCCCAGATTAATTACCTCAATGAGAATCCCTAATAATGTCATTAAGTTGCATTCAAATATTAGAATAATTGCAGACAGGGTCCTTTTTGCCCGAATGACAAGACCATTATTGCCCGAATAAAGCTAATTTTTCGGACAACTGGAGGGCTGCAGCTCCCAGCCCCCTGGCCCGTACGCCACTGTTCATGTTGATCGGTTGAATCTACCTTTTACATGTAATGTGTTGTGAACTGTATGTGTTGATAAATTGTTAATAAATCGCAAAATCAACAACCGAATTAACTTCTACACTTTCTAACTAGAGTGGGTTCTTCGTCAGAGAGTGAATCGTTAGACACACTACAGTATTTTCGGCAGTATACCAACCGTTTAGAGTATTCTATTTGTAGCTAATTATCTTGTTCAAACATCGTACAAACTCTAATGTTGTCAGTAATTATTAAAATTAAACCTACCGAAGTCTCGGAAGCCGTGCAGCGTAACTTATTCAAAGAAGGGGAATCCCAGAAGGGGAATCCCAGGCCAAGACGCTATATTCGATTTGTAATTGAAACATCGTACAAGCTGGAGTGTTGTCAATAATTTGTTCAAATTAAACCTACTTGCGGCCAACCGAAGTCTCGGTGGAAGTTGTGAGTTGAGTGAGCTGGCAAACAGCATCAATACATTCCTTCATTTTGGAGCAACGCACAATGTTTCCTCCACAGTTCAGGTACGCTTCGTTGTGCTCCGCAGACATGATCAGGTAGCTCCCAATATAATTCCAAACACAGTTATATATATTGCAACATTTTAATGAAGGGGGTGTCCCGTTTTTATTTATAAGTAGTTACGTATCTTATTCAAAAAAGGGGGAATCCCATAAACATGCATAAACCTAAGTTAACCCCAGGTTGGTTCTATACTTTAATTTGGTGATTCTTATTCGCAATGAATCAATTGTGCTCACCTGAGTCTCAGTCTGCTGACTCCGAGACCCATATCCCAATCAAATAATAACCCGAAACAATAAAACTAACCCTAAGAAAACACTAATCCTTACACTAAAAAGAAGAAGGACAAAATGACGTCACGTCAGTTTGATAGATGGAAACTAGTATTCATCAGCCAATATGTAAGGACGTTCAAAACTTATTAATTATTATCAATATAATATTATCATTACCATTCCATATTTGATATTTTAGTACTCGGCTTAATGATGATTTTACTCAAAGCAGTCTTACAAGGTATAGAGTGATAATATTTTTTGCTGGCTTGGGGATTCACCAAATATATATTGTTTTTTGTGTTTATTTTGCAATTTCCCCATTACGTAGTTTTTAAACATAGTTCTCACGCCATTTGTACTACGTGACGTTTTACAAAAAGTATGTATTGAGAATTGATTATATAGCATATTTTTTATCTTATATTTATATTAACAATCATCGACATCATCGACCTTAGAATCATGCTCAATTCTAATGCCATGATTCATGCAATTATGATCGTAGAGAATGGTAAAGTCATTATACATATACATGGATTGTTTCGAATTCAAAACAATTAGCCCTAATGCTTTAATAAAGCAACAAAATGAGATATAAATAAGATATATGCACATGTAATCTGTCAATCTGATATAACATTTGGATAAAAAATTGACAACCCTTACCTGCTTACCCTAGCTACATATATTAATAAAAAATTATCTAAGAAACTGTAAAATTACAGTAAGATCTTACAACATCTGCAGTGATCAAGTGACTGTCATTTTTGTGTAATTTATAAAGGCAGTTTATAACCTGCTTACACATGGTTTCCCTTACAAAAAATCTGGTGCAATAAGAAGGCTAATTAAATTTCTTATAGGAAAATCAATAGGAATTGCACTAGAGATTTCTGTTGGATTTAAGTGGAGGGGGGATTCTTATAAAGCTGATAGGAATTCTTATGATAACCTATATGAACTATGAACTCTGGAACCACTTGAAATGCCTTTTAAAACCACCAGTCCACTCACTTTCTCCCGAAACCATATATTTTATGATCAAGTATATACCTATTTATCTCAGGCAAATCCATTGTAAGAGTCAGACAGTGGTGTAGCCAAGCCCGGGCACTGGTCTGGGCAATGCTCAGCTGTGCCCAGGTAATTATAATCAGTTTTAAAAATCAGTACTGCATGGAACATTCTTCAGGGGGAAATTGGACAATTGTACGTTACGACACCATAAAAGCAAGCAATGATAAAATGTATATATATTTTTACTCAAGCTATTCAGAATGCCATGACAATCTCTGTGAATATTGCACAATTGCGAAAGACCTCTCTATAGTGGTCTCTCGCTCATACAGTCGTAGAAGAGTTTGCCAAATTGCTGCCAGTTCCAGCTAAACTCCATGTAGTTTTCTAGTCCTTGCCACCACTGCTGCACGACTTCTCTGACCATTGGCACTTATGTCACCCAGATAGCAAGTGACTGCTATACATGTACATGTACTCCAAATAAATCATTAAAGAAAATGGGGAAAATCATACAATTTGACTGGTAATTTTCTCTGTTGTATTATTAGGTTAAAGAAAATGATTTTGATTGGACAGAATATTGTTTTCCCATACCTGTACATTTATTTGTGCATAATAATCCTTTGCACTGTGCCGATGACATTTGGATCCAGAGGTGACAGAAGTGAACCATTTCAAAGATGTTTAAATGACTGCGGGCAAGCGTGCAGTGGGAACTCTTACCCTGCTAACTTACCACTTTATTTATTGGTATTTGGTTGGAGCTGTGAAGATGAATGCAAATATGTGTGCATGCACAATGTGACTGAAGATGCTTTGATGAAAGGTCAAGGTGTTCAACAATATTATGGAAAGGTAATATCATTAAACTGTTGACTGAAGAAATAAAATTAAATACAAAATTATACAATATGGCCTCTACTTTCCTGCTTGAGAACACTCAAGAACACTCACAACTATGTAATTACTGCTTGGAAATTCTCATCACTTTGTCTCTGGTCTTCTTGGCATCAATGATCTTGGCATTGATCTTCATGCTGTATTTCTTCCCTGTTTCATTATTTTTGCAGTCCAGTATTTATTTTATAGGTGTTTAACTATTGTGTTAAAATAAATGTTAAGTGTACTGTACTGTACTGTACTGTACTGTATGTACTGTACTGTATGTACTGTACTGTATGTACTGTACTGTACTGATGTACTGTACTATTGTACTGTACTATTGTACTGTACTGTACTGTGCTGTACCGTACCGTACCGTACCGTACCGTACCGTACCGTACCGTACCGTACCGTACCGTACCGTGCCGTACCGTGCCGTACCGTGCCGTACCGTGCCGTACCGTGCCGTACCGTGCCGTACCGTGCCGTACCGTGCCGTACCGTGCCGTACAGTGCCGTACAGTGCCGTACAGTGCCGTACAGTGCCGTACAGTGCCGTACAGTGCCGTACAGTGCCGTACAGTGCCGTACAGTGCCGTACAGTGCCGTACAGTGCCGTATAGTGCCGTACAGTGCCGTACAGTGCCGTGCCGTGCCGTGTCGTGCCGTGCCGTGCTGTGCTGTGCTGTACTGTATTGGTTCAAAATAACACAAGTGCCTGACATAGTTGACAGTATTATTAAATCTAAATACAAATATTGAAACCACTGTTTCTTAATATAATAATAAGTTGTGTGTATTTCAGCTACACTGTTAGGTACTAACCTATATAAACAAATTAATTTTTTACTTTATATAGGTACATATATAAATAATCTCCTATTATATATTGCAATAGAAAGCTGCTCAAGGAGTGTTTTATAAGGATTACCATTTTATATGCCACCTGCTTAAATAAAATAAAGTTTAATAAAATTTTACCATTTCAATGTGATTGCAGACTACTGTATATACATCCAAAATAAACATAATTATGGTCTTTTCCAGTTTTTTATTTGAACCATTTGTTTTGGAGATTATATCTCTTCAAACATTGCCAAAAAGCACTATTTTTGAATTCCCTGCGAGAATTGCAAAGCGTCCAGTAACTGCCTTACATGCATGTGATCTAACTTAAGGGATAAGAGTGTCTCATTAGAGTTATTTGGTAGTGATATCGGTTGTGATAAGGGCTATCAGAAGCAAATTCGTATTGAGTTGGGGGGAGGGGGGTTTGAAAAGGGTGGGGCCATCCCAAATTAGTGACTGCATTTTTAGTGGTTCATTTAAGGCCCCCAGGAAATGTTTGAAATATAGAACCTCGGAAACACCATTTCCTGCAATTTGAGCGAATGTTTTGGCTCATTTTGCAGCAGGCATTAATTAGTAACTAAGATATATACTAATCATTAATTAGTAACTAAGATATATACTAATCATTAATTAGTAACAAAGATACCCAAGAAATCAAGAATATTTAAACAGGAGTTAAAGATACTTAAAATCATGTTCAAATCTAGGGCTATATATCTAACATATTTTTGCATCTTCAAAAGAATGTTACAAAATATTTTAGCACATTATTGGGGGGGGGGGGGGGGCTGCAGCCTGACTAGACCACACCCCTTCCCCCACTTCCGGCGATCTTGGTGATTATTATTAAAGTGAGCAAAATGCCAGATAGATGCTGTTGTGTGTTAAAGAAAAAGGAATTTCATTTCACTGCACCTCTAAAAGGCTATGTCACAAGTGACTTGTCCCAGGCCTCTTTTATTAGCAGTTTTTTCTTGCAAGTAGCATTGTTTAAGTACAGGTAGATAATTATATCTCTGAAACGAATCAGTCAAACCAAAAACTGTAAAAAACCTTATTAGAGCTATTTTGCATGCTCTATACAGGCACTTTAAGTTGTACCTAATAAAGCCAATGCCTCCAAATTCTTGTTGTATTTTTAGTGGCCCTTTGTTCGTTTATTGGGCATCCAGGAGCCAGCATCAGTTCTTTTTTCAGTTGGCAATGGTTTGGGACATTATTTTGGTTGGAAGATGTACAAGGGTCAAGTGCATTCAGATAACCCAATGTATGATACTTGGAAACTCTATGTAATGGTAAGTTAGTTATTTTAAACAAAAAAGGATTAGCATATAATTATAAAGTGGAATATTAATCCGTTGCGAAGGTTGCGAAGCGAGGGTGATAATCTCGCCGCGACAGGGATCCATTTCTCACGAAAAAAAAAAAATATATATATATATATATATATATATATATATATATATATATATATATATATATATATATATATATATATATATATATATATATATATATATATATATATATATATATATATATATATATATATATATATATATATATATATATATATATATATATATATATATATATATATATATATATATATATATATATATATATATATATATATATATATATTTATTTATTTTTAGCAGAGCATGGTAGGACAAGGAATTAAAAAGTCGTTTTGGATGATCCGTTTGAATAGAACAATATTTGGGCAATATTTTCCCAAAGCGGCCATTGGCGATTTGTGATCTGACGAACTACATAAACAGGTTTTTACGAAGGGTATACATGTTTGCGTAATATAATAGGCCGGTGCCGCCGGTATGTTATGTATTTAGACTCGCTAATTCCAAATCTGGTTTCAGAATTGAAAACGGTTAAATATTGATCGAGATAACGTTCAAAATAATATACGATGAAGCGGCAGCGACATAAACCGTTTTTACGAAGGGTATGCACGTTCTCGTAATATAATAGACACGTATGTTATGTATTTAGACTCTGTAATTCCAAATCTGTTTTCAGAATTGAAATTGAGTAAATATTGGCCGAGATTACCTTCAAAATCTACGAAAGATTACCTTCAAAAGATTACGAGATTACTGTACCTTAAAAATCTAGGAAAACGTACGGCGAAACGGCCTTTTGCAATTTGTTAGAGGCAGGCGAGGGGTTATTGCGGAACGTATTTCTAATTTAAAGTGAAATTAATAGGTTTAGTATTTTCCAATATGAACCTCAATATATCCAGGAGAGTGGAGATGCTGTGTATAAGACGCTTGTTGCGGATCCGAGTTTTTACTGTCACGACGGAATAAAGAACACAAGACATGCACGTAAAAAGCGAGGCCACTATATCCAATTTTCTTTCCAAACTCTGTTTACCATGATAAATGCATGTTATATCTGATAAATATTATGATAAATTATATGTCTAAAGAAAGCTAAACTATACGCGATGAGTTCAGTTTCAGTTCTGAGTTATTGTGTTTGATTAACTTCTTGTGTATTGATGTACTTGTACATATGTCATATTATTAAACGTATTCTTCTGTGATTCAATTATTTATCACCAAGGTGCCTCTTTTGTCTTTTTATTTATGGTTCCATAAAAATAGTACATTCATCAAGAATATTTTCTTAAAAATAATGGGATATACTACCAAAAAAACGTGATTTAAGGTCTTTAGATTTTGCTCAAAAATGCCCTCAAAGTGCAGGAAATGTCATTTCAGATCGGACCCTAAATTCAAAAACTTTCCGGGGGAGCAGGCCCCCGAATCCCCCTAGAAATGCGGTCACTAAATATTAATGTGCGTCCCTCTTTTCAACAAACCCTGGATCCCCCACTGGACATTATGACGTCATCAGGGCCCCAAAACGATATTTCCCCCCGGGCCCCAAAGAACCTCTCGGCGGCCCTGCTTGGGACATCTGTCCTAGTGGTACTAATGCTTCAATGATTTTTCTGTAACAAACATGGTTGGGCTTTACGAGAAGTGTGTAAGGAATTTCTCTCTGTTTGCATAGATCAGTATAAATGCTTGGTTTTGGTCAACCGTTTTTCACACAAGAGATTTAATATGGACAGAAGTAAGCAACTTTACCAATTACATTTTGACAACAAGTGTTTAAAAAGCCTAAAAAGCTGTTTAAAAAGCTGTGTGATAGACATATTTGGAAGGAAATTTCTTTCCATATATGCTTCACTAGGGGGGAGGGGCTTCGAGGAAAGAGGAACACAATGAACTTTTGCAAAGAAGACTAATAATATCTTGCCACTTCTCCCTAGTGACGCATCTGTGTAAGGAAATTTCCTTCCAAAGTGGAAACACTGGATATTCTACACTTTAATTGCTTTCGCTCCCATTTAACCTCGATAAGCTTGCGATTACGAATACTGAAACATGGCGGTCGATTTCAACCGCCATCAAGCCACTAAATTTTCATAAGTTGCTTCAGTATAGGTAGGTTAAGTTTTACTTCCTGCAGATACAATATGGATATTCAATAAGTCGGCGTTAGATCGTATTGAGCTAACGTACAGTCCGCGTCTTTGGGACGATGTTTTTTAGTATAACCACGGCATTAGTTACTTAACCATGCAAATAACCACTAACCCAAACAACTTAGATCCTAACCCTAGCCCCCGCCTAATGAGTTTTCTAACCCTAACCCCCCCCCGCCTTAAGTGTCTTCCTAACCCAGCTGTGTTTTCTAAGGTTATACTAAAAAAACATTGTCCCAAATAAGCTCAATATTTTAAAAAATTGTATGTTGGTACTCAATAGTTGGTACTGAAGTCGACCGAATTTCGGAAACCAGTTTGAAGTGAAGATATAGCCTGTGCTATTTTGTCTGAGTTTGCATTTATTCTAGCAATCCCAAAAATGGCAAAATGATAATCTGGGTTCTCCTGAGAGTCTATTTCGGTTTGTTTGTCCGAGTTTGTTTGTTTGTCTGAGACCGTAAAAAAAGAGTGCCTTGTAAAAAAAGACCAAGTCTCGAATTTCTCTGTCATAGCAGAGCGGTAATATATCTAAAGTTTCCAGTCTCTCCCTATATGAAATTTCTCCTATTTTTGATCTTGTGATATATTGTTCCATGGTATATTGTTGAAGTTTTACATGTGTACTAGTTACATGTTTTCTCTTATTGTAGAGATTAGACTATTTTGGAGCAGTCTCTCTACTTCTAGCATCGATTTATGCATTTTTTACAAGGTACTGTGTGCATGAAGAAAGTGAAGAATTTTGTGAAAAGTACATATAAGTCCACCTTTCGCACTAACATTTGTTGCGCGAGTGTGCAGTAATACCATGGATAGTAAATAGACTGGATAGGAAACTAAGATCACGTGCGACGTTTCCAGCATGCTGATTGGTTTAGGCACCAGTTGGTCGCGTGAAAACCTAGTTGCAAATCGTGATGTCACAAAATCACCATAAATCGCAACGTTTAGCAATAATACAGCTAAAAATGATAGTCAAACTACCAAAAAATATCACAATGCCACTTTACGATGGAATATCCGACTACCATTACTCATTTTAGGCGAAAAGATCCAACTTTAGACGGTGAAAAACGCGTCGCAAATTTCAACTAAAACAACGGTAGTTTTGCGACGCCAGTTTCTTCACCACAAAACGAAAACAGCTGAAACAAAGACGAACAACATTTACCTCGATCATTTGGTCGTGGCTTAGGCAGGTTTGTAAGACGATGAAACATTTTGGAATCTCAATATAGCTACTCTTGAATACGAAAATATGGAGAAGTCGAAGAGAAACTCAGCAAAATCTGTGTACTCGTGACATCTTCGTGACATCACGAATTTCAACTAGGTTTTCACGCTGACGTCAACCAGTTTCCTATCCAGTCTATTTACTATCCATGGTAATACGTACAACGTCAAGCTGCAACTAGCTCACCGTGCATTGCAACAGTTGTAACGCTGTTGCGAAACATGGTTGAAGAAATTTGTTGTCCGTATTACCTCACCTTAAACTCAGACTACGGTGTGTGTGTGTGTGTGGGGGGGGGGGGGGGGGGGGGGGGGGGGGGGGGGGGGGGGGGGGTGCGACACCCCCAAAAAAATATTTTTACGAGTTTCAGTCGGCAGAAGTTATATTTTAGACGTGTTCGATTTAACACGGACAAATAGAATCATTAACTTTCAGACTCACTACTAAAACTACCAAATTTAAGACTCACAATTCTAATGTTTATGTTAAATGTTTTGTTTATATGTAAATGTAATCAACGAGAGAACACCAAAGACATAAATTTATTAAAATGTCATCATGTTTTCATTCCGCATTGACTGAGAGTGCGTTATTAACGTAGTAACCATTTCACCAGCTGATCAGGGTCATTGTAGGGGCACTAAATGCAAAGACAATATTTTGACAAGCTTCGATCGATCGATCGATAGGATGTAGTCGGTACAAGCTCGTGCGTCAGTCGATTGAAGTGAGCTTACACCTCCTTGTAACATTTTCTGAGTAAGGCCCTGCCTTAAAATGCCTGTAACCCCAAAAATACGATATTATTGATATATAGATTCTTCATGAAGTGAATAGTTGAATGTCAAAATATTTTATGATTTGAGCTTTGTGTTGATGTTCTATAAATAGGTGTGTTTGTCTGTAATGCTTATGAGTATGACATCATCCCAGGAATTTGTCTTTCTTTCCTGCTTTCCGTGTGATAGACTAGTTGAGGATTGGAGTAAAAAAGCTGATAAAATCTGTAGTATATCGTCCCAATATATCATCAACGTTTGAATTAGATCGAATTTCTCTAGCAGTAGAATATTGTATCCGAAATCATAACTGATTTGACATCACATATGTTTCCATTTCTGAAAAACAAACCTTTATAGAATATCAACTCAAGCCTCAAATCATGAAACATTTATATGAAAGTTTCATATAAATCCCGAAATTACGTCACATAGACTATCGGTAGTAAAATTTGAAATTAAAATCAGCTATTATTTCTAAAAGAAAACATTATCGTAAGGTCAGTATTGGGTCAGTATTGGGTTCAGGGTTAGGGTTAGGTTTAGGATTAGGATTAGTTAATAATGTTTATTTTTTGTACGTTATCAGAATGGCGGCCATCTTGCAAGCTCCGATTAGCCTCGACCAGTACAAGAACTGTCAAGGACTCAAGGGAGCTCATGGGTGCGAGATTAATTAATCAGCCAATTAAATAGAGAACCTCACCGGATTTTTCCAGTGCCTCAAAAGTGCCTCGCGCTTCTTTGCGCAGTCTAAATGGAACGCGGGCCGTGTGAACGAGAATGGATGCATTGTTTCTAAACATCCTGAATATTTGTTGTACAATTATATAACGCCGTGTAAAAAACCGGCTTCAATTGTACTACTTTGACGCGGTGATATTTCTTTCTCTCGTAGAACTGTTGGCGTTCAGCACAAATGGAGGTAGGCTTGGTAAAACGACTGCACGGTTTTCGAAAGTCTCTCAACATCCTGCGTGTTTGGATCGGAGGAGAAGGAGGAGGGGGGAGCTGGAGGAGGACGAGGGGAGGAGGTGGAGAAGGGTTAGGGAGGGGAAAATAATTTTATATTAAAATAACAATAGTAATAATATTAAAGTAACACTTGCCCTAACCATAATTTTAATACTAACCCTAACAAAGTAAAGAAAGAAAAAAAATTAATTTTAACGAATTTTAATTTCCAAGCCAAGGGGGTTATGGTTAGGATTAAGGTTATTTCGGATTAGCCAATTAGATTAGACTTCCCATCGAAAGTGATCCCAAAATAAATTGATACGAGAGCAGGTGGTTTCTCCAAGATTGGCTTCATTTTTCACAGCATCTTAACTCTGATCGTTCACGATGCGAAAGTGAATCCGGTTTTCCCGTAATTTTAGATCACAAACTACGGCTCCTTAACAGAAATTACATCACACATGTGGGTATAACTCTTCCACGGACGTTGAGGGAGGCCGAGTCAGCGATGTATCAGCGGTTTCACATAAAAATGTTCATCAGATACTCCACCACGACAGCCGTTCTTCACGTTGTAAGCCACAAATTACTGGACTTGTTACTGTAGGGCATTGTAAGCAGTGAATTATTGGATTGTATAACCGACCCCAAAACAACAAAGATCCTAACCCTAACCACCCCCCTATTTACTAAGGATTCCAATTATGGGAAAAGGTGGATCAGTTGGGTCGTGTCTTAAAATTCTTTAGGCGGGGGGTTAGGATTAGAAAACTCGTTAGGCGGGGGTTTAGGGTTAGGATCTTTGTTGTTTTGGGGTCGGTTACAATCCAATAATTTACTGCTTACAATGCCTTAACAAGTCCAGTAATTTGTGGCTTAGAACGTGAGGGACGGCTGGGTTTTCATATGTACGTCTAGACATCATCAACGATCCTTTATAGTTCCAGTTATCATACTAAATTTAGTTATACGGCAATATATAAATTTTTAAAATCTATTCCATTTTGGCAAGAAATATTCTCCTCCTGGAGTATCTGATTTTGTTTTCAAGAACTTTTTATGCGAAACCGCTGATACATCACTGACTCGGCCTCCCTCAACGTCCGTGGAAGAGTTATACCCACACATGTGGTCTCTTCAAGAATCAAAATAGCCACGCGAAATATTTTGGCTTCATTTTTCGCAGCATCAAACAATGGGTTGTTCGATCCAGTCTCTTATGTAGATCAGTGACCCAAACCAATACCCCTCTGAACATGGGTACGGACCAATCAGAGCTTGCATAAGAAGCGACATATTTTATAGTTACATGTATAGCATAGCATGTTGTACGTACATATTTTATAAAAAAGTAGAGTGCTGCGTAGACAGTGTTTTGAATATATAGCAAAGTGAAAAGGTGGTAAACTGCCAATAATTTAGTGACGAGATACTGACGTTTCGAGCGGAGCCCTTCATCAGAGTAAGATGAAGGTAAGTAAGTAAGTCTTACTCTGATGAAGGGCTCCGCTCGAAACGTCAGTATCTCGTCACTAAATTCTTGGCAGTTTACCACCTTTTCACTTTGCTATACATATTTTATAGTTACATGTAATAGCATAGTATATGATAAGCGTGACTTATCTGGTCTTTGTACAACCGGACTCAGATTAGACATTAACCCTGGGTTTTGAAAAGTTGGCCTTCGTAATATAACCGTCCCCTTTTTTTCCTTTCTCTGGCAGGTGCCGGATCTTTAGGTTGTTTATCGTAACATTATTTTGCTGTCATTGTGGCTATCTGTCCTTTGTTCGCTTCGATTATGGTTACAACATGAAGGCTAGTATTACCGTAGGTATGCAAGCTGCATAAAATAACCAAAGTGCCTGTAACTCCAAATTCGATATCTACACTACGAATACGTAGGTACACTGTATAATAATAATAATAATAATAATGACGTATTAGGAGCATTATACAATAGTCTCAATGCTCTTACAACAATATATTCTTAATGTCACTTATAAAACTAATTACAGTTTCATTATAAGATAAAGCCTACTACGTATATTACCACCATGAACAAAAAACTATTAATTAAAACTATTAATTACGTAACAAGGCCACTAGGTTCTCCTCCGTATGACGAATCCCGCGAAGAACCAACCAAACAAAAGGATGAGTAGTCCACAAACCAATCCTAACTCCCCGCCTTAAGTGCAGGGGCCGGGGCTATAGCCCACCCTAGCCGCCGTGTTCCGCCCCCCACTTTTTTCGCCCATTATGTTTATTTTTATATGCTTGCGTATTTGTTCTAATCTTGGTCGAAACTTCCGAAATCAAAACGACATCACAAGTAAGCCGAGAAAATCGCGCACAAACCGACGCTGGTCCTCCGAGGGTTCTCTGTGATAGTCCGCTGATCCGAACTAGTTAGGGCTTAAGTTAAAATTTCGCAATAGCTTGCGCTGGACAGCGTTGTTCAGCATTAAAATATGCTCGAGGAGGCGTTCTGAAATCTGCTGTTTACAAGCTTCAATTTGATGCATTACTCGGCAGTATACAACGAATATTTTTCATAATGCACTCACAAGCCCTCACAATGATGAATGAGAAAAACTGTATTTTGAACTGTATTCCATAACTGAACTGTTTTCCCTTCCATTTTCAAGCTTATTTTTGTACATGAATTTTTGTATAGGTAGGTAGGTAAATCTTTATTTAAAAATAACACGCTAGCCCCAACAACAATAGCTGATTTCCATGAGGGGCGTGTTCACACACAAAAAATACTATAACACAAGTAGAAATTATAGGTATAAAAACTAAACTAAAAACTACATTAACTAACTATATACAAGATAAGAGCAAGAAGAGGAAGTGAAACACGAATCAAGGCCTAATATGGTTTTTAAAAGAGTAAAGAGTCTCCGCAGTCTTCGCTCCACAAGATAGTTTATTCCATAGCATAGCACCACTATATTTAAATATATTTTTTAAAAAACGTATCTGCAATAACTCCTCGCCCGCCTTTTATATCCCACCTAGAGTTTCATCCTAACCCCCCCCCCCCCCCCCTCTGCGCGATTTTCCCCATCCGCGATTTTCCCCATTCATGGTCCCCAGACCTCGCATGCCGTGTATTTGTACGTAGATTCTGAACGTTATCTCGATCAATATTTAACCGATTTCAATTCGGAAAACAGATTTGAATTACCGAGTCTAAATGCATGACATATGTGTCTATCATATTACGAGAACGTGCATACCCTTCGTAAAAACCTGTTTATGTACTTAGAAATTAATCGGCAATCAGGCGGCCGCTTTGTCGTAGACACGAACCCTCTGAATCCTAAACCTAAACGCCCGAACTCCCAATTTGGTTAATTGTCAGGAACTGCATTTGATATATACTTGTTGATTGCTTGATATTTATATGAGATAAGTATGGATGTATTTAAACCAAGTCTGCAGAACGTTGTATATTTCTCATCATTATTCACGCGTCAACAAAGTAGGACCCAAGTCTACATAAATTATCATATAAAAACGTTATTTTGCGAGTACAAGAACAGATACCGTAAAACTATTAACATTTCTAAACATTATACTTAATGACGCTTTAACAAGCATCGTAGCCCTTCGCTATATAATTGCTCTAAAATCTGTCATTATTTGGTATTAGGCTGAGGGAGGAACCTGTGGTAGCCAATTGTGGTGTTAACAACCTTTCTCTCACGTTGCAGGAGTTATAAATGTTGTTGGCTGGTTATCTTGGTGTTTAAAGGTGAGCAGTGGCTGTGTGTGTGCCTGTCTGTGTGTTTGTTTGTTTGTTTGTGCGTCGTTCTGTTTGTTTGTTTGTTTGTTTGTTTGTTTGTTTGTTTGTATGCTTATCTTGCTGTCCATAGTCAATCGAGATATGTGTTTGTATGCTTATCTGGCTGTCCATAGTCAATCGAGATATGGTCTGGAAACTCGGCAAACTTCAAAGCGACTATAATGAGCTACGTTTTGATGTTGAACCGTACCTTACACCCCTTACACCGTGCACATCCTTTGTTTTAGGTTTATTAATATTTAAACAACACGGTTGAGCTATTAAACCCAAACGATTCTATTGGATGATTGCTTCATTATACTAAAATACAATAGGTTCAGTGACCGTGCACCGTGCACAAAATTGCATAAAGACGAACAAATAAAGATAGAACAAAGACTTTAGCTGAGTTTCCAGACCATATCTCGATTGACTATGGGCTGTCTGTGTGTCTGTCTGTGTGTATCTACCTGTCTGTGTGTTTGTTTGTGTATCGGTCTCTCTGTTTGTTTGTTTGTTTGTTTGTTTGTTTGTTTGTTTGTTTGTTTGTTTGTTTGTTTGTTTGTTTGTTTGTTTGTTTGTTTGTTTGTTTGTTTGTTTGTTTGTTTGTTTGTTTGTTTGTTTGTCTTTCTGTCAGTCAGTCTATGTGCTTGTCTGCCTGCCTGCTTGCATATCTCGTCTGCCTTATTTTGTCAGTGTTTGAATATATTTTTAAAAACCAAGATCCTAACTTTTCCAGTGAGGTCCCTTTCATCATTGTAAAATGAATAATCCTGCTCTCTCATAATCAAAAACACTAAAAGGTTGGTGAGCGAATGCTCTGCGTCAGACAGTGAATCCTCCTATTCACTATACCTCACTTTACCTTCACTATACGAAGGGACTTTGCTCGAAACGTTAGACCGCCTGTTCACTATTTTGTCGGCACGCCAACCTTAGTATTTTTGATTCGTATTTGAACACTGCCTACGTAGCACACTACTTTTGTAGCACACTACTTTTGTAGCACACTACTTTTGTATCACTTTCACAGTTAATGACTTGATGTACAAGTTAATTCCAACTGTGATCATCTCCCCCGGGCGAATTCCCTGGATTTGACTCGAGTTGCCCTGAGCATACACAGCTAAATATCGCACAAGTTGATGAACCAACATTCTCAAACTCATTAATAATTCATGAATCGAAAACAAAGGAAATCAGCACCGAGACGGGCATTTGAATATCGGAGGAAGAAATTACGTAAATTAAGCCAAGTTACACCTCGATTTTCTCTTAAAATACTGATTTGTTTGAGATGTAATATTAAACACTCAGAAGAGTGTTCTGAACAATAGTTGCTCGATCCAGTCTTTATTTAGAGATCAGTATTACTGTTACAGCTCATTGTTAACAAAGTTCAGCAACAATAATAACAATAGCGAACATTTTTGTTATATCATTATGGTCTTTTCCTGTTCTAATAACTGTGAACAACCAATGTTTGTGAACAACCATTATTGAAACAATGCTGAAGAAGAACATTGTCCGTTGGGCCGGATTAACCTATAGGGGCACTTGGGGCACGTTGCCTCGGGGCCCCCACACGAAGCCCCCCCCCCCCCCCCCACCCCACCAAAATGACCAAAGCCTACAAAATATTGTCTAATTATCTTCCCATATCATCTGCCATAGTTACAATAGTAAAGTATAATAAAGCACACTCGATTGCAATCCGAAAATTTTGGTCATCAATCATCCTGACCTGTGCAAATGTAGTCTTACAGGTAACAAATGCTCATATAGGGCCCCCCACCAGACGAGTGCCCCAGGGCCCCCACACTTGCTATAATAACTTGTGCGATTTTTAGCTTTAGCGATCTTTCCTTCTATACTTTGTAATTAGTTGTAATTAATTCTTATGTTTCCCATTTTCCATAGTCATAAATAATAATAATAATAATAGTAATAATAATAATAATACAGTTTTTGGAGCACTATACAGCGCTCAATGCTCTTACATGTAAGTTATATATATATAATATAGCTAAAAACTATTCACATGTATTCTGAAATATAAACCGAAATAACAAAACTATAATTATTAAAAGAGAAAAGTCTTTAACTTAGATTTAAATAAGTTAATAGTATCAGCATTTCTTATATTGAACGGTAAAGAGTTCCAAAGTCTTAGGGAACAGATTGAGTATGCTCTATCGCCATAAGTGACAGAGTTGGATATATAGGTATAGACGATGGATTTGTGCTCGCCGGCTAACGTGGCCGAGTCGAAGGTATATTTAAAGGCGCTCCAGACAGCTACCATACGAAAACGGAGCACAGCTATTGCTAATATCTTAAGTGTTGATTTTACGGAGCGGGGAAACCGGAGAACCCGGTGAAAAACACTCGAAGCACAGGAGAGAAACAATAACTGTACTCACATGAGTCTGAAGTTCGGATGTCAACATGGGTATACTCAGATGGTCACCCATCCAAGTCTCACTACTCCGCAGAGGCTTCTTGTGCTTTTCAATATATAGGGGTTATTGCAGGAGTTTATAGAGCTTCTGAGGCCATCCAACAGGGCTTAACTTCAAACCTCATCAGTGAGGGGCAACGTAGCCTGCGTGCAGTCTCGACAAAAAGCGGGTGTACGAGACTGCTCGCAGGCTAGGGGCAACGCGCTTACTGCACCTGGAGCGTGACGTCATCCCAGGAAATTTGGCGTTGGAATTCGGTTACCGTTATAGCAGCAGAATATTGTATCCGAAATGATGACTGGTCTAACATTACAGTAATTAGCATTTCAGAAAAACAAACGCAAAGCTCAAATCATGAAACATTTTGGAATTCAACTATTCACTTAATGCAGAATCTATATCAGTAATATATTTGGGGTATAAGGTTATATATAGGCACTTTCACCGAGCGTTTAACGAAAAAAGGTTTTGCTCTATTTTTGAATTTACCTCAATATTATTTCACTATTTTCACGTCTCGTTTCATCTCGCCTTGATGTGCAAAAACCACCGTCTGTTTATTATATGAAAACACAGAATTGAGAAGAAAGACACGGCAAATCTTGAAAAGAATTAATCTCGTTTTTTTCTCAACTCTATAGGATAAGTAGTCCGACAAACAAACAAGCAAAGAAACATTTCTAAACTTTGTTTTTTGTTTAGCACTGGAAAGAACGCCCGTATGTCTGGAAATGTGCATTTGCAAATATTGCAGTATTTTTCCTTGTTGCTTTAGAGGTACTGTGTTGTACTAGTGTGTTTTTATTATTATTGTTATTATTATGAATGCGCATGCTCCTGAAGCTTTTAATTATTATTATTATTATTATTGTGTTAATATATATACCCGATAATCACTGATCTCTAAATAAAGACTGGATCGAGCAACTATTGTTCAGAAAATGAAGCCGGAATAGTAGCTCGTGGCGGCCATCTTGTTGGGAAAACGTTATATAGTTTTACTATAGGCGATAAAGACTATCTATCTCTGATCTTTTAACATGCTAAAATTAGTCAGTTGTCCAAGGTTTTCCCATCATATAGAACACAAACTACGTCTCTATAACAGTAACTGTCATGAAGTCGGAATTAGCACGTGGTGGCCACATTGGAGTGAGCCGTAATTTGTGTTCCTTCGATAACTGATCCATTCTATCATCTTAAAAGATCAGAGACAGATAATCTCTATAGCCTACAGTAAAACTATATAGCGTGGTCCCTTCAAGATGGCCGCTGCGAAATATTCCCGACTTCATTTTTTCGCAGCATTCAAACAATATAGTTACTCGATCCAGTCTTTATTTAGAGATCAGTGGTGATAATCTTGACATAGCGTGTTGAATTCTGGCCTGCTATGCATTTCTAGTATTCTATTGGACGGACCAACCGGTAAATTCCGAGTACGCCTTTTGGGTGATCCGTTTTAATCGGCGTTATGTACTTATAGACTAGGCTTCCTTAAGCACTTTAGTCCAATGTAGTTATGCATTATGTAGAAAACCATAGGGGGCATCTTCAACTATTATATTCCGATACTTTGACAAAAAAGGTACTTTTTGCCAATGTCCTTTAAGTTAGGGGGGAGGGCACGAGCATACAGGGGCACTTTTGCACACGGAGAGGGGCACCCTTATCCTTTCAAAAATGTTGGGGGGGGGCACATACTCAAAATGCCCCATCCTCTGGTTCCTACTCCCCTTCATCATCACCAACTAGTGCAAATGCCAAATATTATATTCAAATGAGCAACGTATCTTTTCTCTAGCTTTGGGACTTTCCTCCAGTGTGGGGCATACTTGATGCACATGCATTATGGCATTGCTCAACGATGCCATTTTGTTACTTCTGGTACAGGTACTGTATTAATGTTATCAAGTTTTCTGACTGAGCATATGCATTGCTACAGCTCAAAGTATATACACCTCATAATATAGCATGTAACATTGATGGGCCGGCGGCTACGCTATTTTCCATTTCGTTAAAGGTCGTTGCCAACCCGATGGTGTTAACCTGGAACTGAGTAAGAATGCCTTAAAGGGGAACTGTACCCAAAAAATAAATTAGTTTGAAATAAAAGGGCTTTAAGTTTAATGTTTAGAAATGTTAATAGTTTTACGGTATTTTTTTGTATGATACGGTATAATAGTTTTTTGGTTTTCTTTTCAATGGAAGTACTTCATCAGAGATATAGCGAACCCATACCAATAAACAAGAGATTAGGGTTAGCGTTAGGGTTAGCGTTAGGGGTTCGCTATATCCTGCAAGATGAAGTATTAACCTTTTCAATTTTGACGTCATTGAGTGCTTGTAAGTGACGTCAAAGTTGAAAATAAACACCAGCTGGACCTCGAGTCTGAGCCGTCGAGCAAACTCTAAAATGGCGGCGTCCAGAAGCATAAATACGAGAATGAAAACGTTATTTCTTGAGTACGAGAGCAGATACCATAAAACTATTAACATTTCTAAACATAATACTTAAAGCCCTTTTATTTAAAAGTAATTATTTTTTGGGTACAGTTCCCCTTTAAGTACGATTTTTTGTTTGGATTTGTCAGTCGAGTTCCCTTCGTAGTGTGGCGGTTAGTGTGTTGAGTTGTGGTGCGAAGGATCTAGAGTTCCCTTCGTAGTGTGGTGATTAGTGTGTTGAGTTGTGGTGCGAAGGATCTAGAGTTCCCTTCGTAGTGTGGTGGTTAGTGTGTTGAGTTGTGGTGCGAAGGATCTAGAGTTCCCTTCGTAGTGTGTTGAGTTGTGGTGCGAAGGATCTAGAGTTCCCTTCGTAGTGTGGTGGTTAGTGTGTTGAGTTGTGGTGCGAAGGATCTAGAGTTCCCTTCGTAGTGTGGTGGTTAGTGTGTTGAGTTGTGGTGCGAAGGATCTAGAGTTCCCTTCGTAGTGTGGTGGTTAGTGTGTTGAGTTGTGGTGCGAAGGATCTAGAGTTCCCTTCGTAGTGTGGTGGTGAGTGTGTTGGGTTGTGGTGCGAAGGATCTAGAGTTCGATTCCCTCCCCGGCGACTATTTTGTATTTTTCTTTTAATTTTTTTCGTTCTTCTTGCTTTCTTTTAGGGCTAGTATTAAAATTAGGGTTAGCATTAAAGTTAGGGTTATGGTTAAGGTTAGCATAAAAGGTTTATGATGGTTAGTGTTAATGAAATAGACTTTCGACAAAAATTCGGTCCCACGTTTTTTTCTGGAATTGTTGGCAACGACCGTTTCGGTTGGCAACGACCGTTTACCACTGATCTCAAAAATAGGACTGGATTGAGCTCTCTATTGAGCTGATTTTGAAGCTTGATATTTGCATAATGTAAATTGATGAGAGATCATTAGAAGCTCCGAGTTTGCAAGCAAATCAAACTGTGACGCTCGCGAAATAGGTTTAGTGTCTGGCCAATATAGTTTCTTTGTTATCATTAAATGCATAAAATCTTGAGCCTAATTTGACGTCTCATATCAGGCTTCTCTCACTGGATAATTAGAGCCAACGGCGGCCATTACTAAGGGACCAAAGTCGCAGTAAATCTGTAGGTAGGCCATGAATCGTTTTACCCAGTAATTTGAAAAATGTCTTCTGGTCCTTTTTATAGTAAAATTATTTTATTTTGTCGATGGTAAGAGCACATAATCCAACAAAAAGGATCCTCAGTTGGTCCCTTAGTAATGGCGGACTTTCAGCTTCATTTTCTGAACCCAGTCTTCTTTCGAGATCAGTGCCGTTTACGAGCGGAAAACTGCGCCGGCTACAAGATTTCCAGGTTGTCGGGCTCATTCTGCCTGCAGCCCGCAAGCTTGGCGGAGTTACATCTTGAACTGGGCGGAGGTAAATCGCATGGTAATCAATTTTGACTCGAGGAGTCTAAAAACAGTTCTAATGTTGGTTCGTTTCAAAGGCGTTTCAGCCTAATAAATTGGCAAATATTGCAACAAGCCAACATTAGATCTGTTTTTAGACCATTTCAAACACGTTTCACCGAACCTGATAAACCAAAACACCGCATAGAAGATTTCAAAGCGACGGGGATTGCTTACAAAGTATAAAATGAAGCATAGGCGTAGGCTTCAGCCCCCCAAATTTTAAATGGGGAGCAGAGGACCCCCAAAAATTCAGGACAAGCGTTGCTAACTTTAACGTTTTATTTCCAATTGTATTAGTACGACTATAGAGGCTAGCTAGGAGAGAAGCTACTTAAAGTAATCTACCTACGGGCTTCATCTACACAAGATTTTACAAACGGGTATAGCCTGAAGTATTAGCCAACCCCTAAATCCTTGCCACGCGAGTGTTATATTGATTCCCAGACCCTTCTGTCAGTACTAGGCGCAAAAAATGGCGTCACATGGTAAGAGGCAGCAGGTAAGCTTGGATTCATTTGAACTATGCTCGCTGTAGAATTAAATGAAAAAGTTTGCTCAAATTGCAGCAAATTGTCTTTCCAAGCTTCTAGATTTCAAAATTTTCTGGACCTCCTAACAATACGGTCACTGATTACCTGCTTGTCGACTTCAGCCCCCCCCCCCCCCCCCCCCCCCCCAATTTAAAGGTTGGGACACACGAGGCGACAAATCGCGGGGACACACGAAGCGACAAATCGCGGGGGCATGTCGCGGGGACATTTCCCTTGTTGAGGACACACGAGGGGACATGTCAGAAAAGGAAAATAAAAAAACGTTATGTGATTGGTTTATTTTAATTTTGTCCCGGGGACTAGTTGCACGAGCTATTCATACGATGAGACAAGTCACGGGGACATACTTTTGTCACCTCACACGTCATGTCACACGAATTCAAATAATTTTGAATACATGCAACATGTTTCGGGGACAAAATTTTGTCCCCGCGACAAAGTTTTGCCTAATACACACGACGGGATTTGTCCCTGCAACATGTCCCCACGACATGTCCCCGGGATTTGTCGCCTCGTGTTTCCTAACCTTAAATCCGTCCCTACGCCTCTGAAATGAAGAGGCTGTCAGTTCACATACATTGGAGAAAGCAAACTCTCTTGGGATTCGAGAGGCAAACAACACAATCCTCGTAGACGTAGGTCTATACACGTAGACGTAGATATACATCCGAAATTGCCGTGATCTTGGAGCGGGGGGGGGGGGGGGGGGTAATAAATTATGAACGACGGATGTTTCTGGAGTCATGGCACTCGACTCTCGTTTACAAAGACGCCATGAATTTCTTAAGAACTATATGTACCTTTGCTCAAGTCTCATAGGAACATTAGTATAGTGCAAATTAGTTATAAATACCAGCTATTAGAAGGTTACAGGTTTGATCCCTGTCCGGGACTCATTTTGCTGAGGATTTGAGCTTAACGATTGCCCATGTATAAGTCTGTATTAATAGCTTTCTTTCTTTTTCTTTCTTAAAGTTTTCTTGTCGACGACGCCAAACATGATGCGAAATATTGGAAAACGCCGTAATTGCTGTTGCACAATTTACGCCGGTCAGTCATGTTCTATACATGATGTTCATGGTAACGTGATGAGGTAGTGTTCAAGATCCAGCCGGCAAGTGTTGTTTAAATTAAGTACATATGATAACCTTGGAGCGTCTTCTCATGTGGAATGTGAAGGACACAATTGCTAGAGACAATTGCTGATTTACTGGTTGGCCCAGAGTGTTGAACACTGGGTTTTAATTCCTCCTGCAATACTGCAACTTGCAAACGACAAAAGAAAACAGTTCTTGCACAAATCTAAAAATCCTCTCATCATTCAAGCAAATTTTAGAGACCTTCGTTCTGTTTACAACGACTGTCTGAGCATTTTTACGTCTTCAGGACGGCGTGAGAGAGCTGTTACTTAAAGTGGCACTACGATGAAACTTCACCCCCGTTTTTTAGATTTTCTTTAGCATAGAATAGTATTTCATGGTCGAAAGTGATTATCGAATATAAAAAAAACTTTAAAAATGGTATTTTGAAGTACGTATTTTGAGCTCTGAGATCACTACTATTTAGGCAACCATTACTAAGAACGTGTTCCAAGTGAGCCCGCGCCATTTCAAAAGGTAATATTGTTTGTGACGTCATGCTACGCCTGAATTTCGGTCGAGGTTACTTGTTTTCTTGTTTTCTTCGAGAAGTAGATGAAATGTCCAGCCTTTCAGACGAAGAATTTGAAAAAAGGACCTTGATCACTATGGATTTACTTGAAGAATTAGCCATGTGGAGTCTTCGCGTTGAGAGCCTGACGTCACTTCCTTACGCTGGTCAGGAACATGATCGATTAATGGCGGTCATAACAACTCCAGATTCGGAGTCAAAAAAATAATACTTGCCATCGTCGAATCGCGAAACGGTTTCGACCGAGTAATATTTAGCAGCTCTGCTTTATAAATACGTAAAAATATCGATAGGTAAAAATTTGATCGTAGTACCACTTTAAGATTTACTTCAAAACAGATACTACAATCCTTAGTAGTACTGAAGTGTTTTGTTGGTGAGAAAACAAGCTTCTGATATCAAATGCCGTAGTCAATTAACAATGCCTTCTTTTAAATGCTAAAAATTATTCACGTTTTAACTATACGGTCGCATCGATAGTCACGACGTATAGATACTTTCCAAAAGGCAAACGACGTTATTCGGGATTTCGAAATATCAATCGCAACAACGTATGCTGCGAGGTTTCAAAATATATTTGTCGACCGACAAATAAAACGTGTTGTGCTGCGTAGGCAGTGTAGAAATACAAATCAAAATGTATAAAAAGGTTGGTGAACTGCCGAAATAGCGTGTAAGTTGTCTAACATTTCGAAGGCCCTTCACTCAGTTATTATTTCACTTTACGTTTCACTCTCTGACGAAGGTCCGCTCGAAACGTTAGACAACTTACACACTATTTCATAGACTTGCTCCAAATCTGCCTCTTGATTGTTTCGGGTTTGTTTAAATTTGTTCTTAATCAAATAACTCGCCATATAGATGCTTGTTCGCTTTTTAGATAGAAATATATTATGAAAGAACACGAGGAGTCGCGAAATAAAGTGTGCGGGAACCTTGGGACCACGAGGAATTTCACTCCGCTTACCCAACATTCTATGAGAGCTGGGATGGTAACGACGCTTCGGGATGGTAACGACCGTTTACGAAAGGGAAAATTGCGTCGGCGTCCTAGTTTGCTAGGGCTCGAAATTACCAAAAATACGAGTGAACTTTTGGCATTAGCGAGTATGAAAACATTTCACTGGCAAAGTTTTGCGAGTATGACCTCAGTTGGGAAATTTGAACTATTGGAAAGTTTCAGAAATGTGACTGCGTAGCATGTAATATGTTAGTCTGACTATCGAAGACGTGGTAGCTATTCACTAGAGTCAGTGGTTTTATTAAGATATATGCGTGAAATAGTTGCGCAAGTATGACAATGTGTTCCTCGTTGTATAAGTAGAGGGCTGCGCCATGGTTTAATCAATGTAAAATCAAGCTATAATCATGCAGAAAATCTCTACAGCAGTTTTTTTTCGAGGAGAAAAGGGTAATTTTCAAAATAATTAAAGATAAATTCCAGATTTCCAACCAAGATCTTCTTCGCCATAATTACTTTATTGAAAATCTTGCGTAAACTATGCAACCTGTAAACTATGCAACCTGCATAGTCATGTAATAAACATGCTTAGTATGGAATTTATGTCATGTTTAGGCATTTTTTTCTGAAATGTTTGTTTAAGCCTGAGTGGTAAGGTTTGAGGGTATCTACTAAAAGAAGGAATGATCTACAACGACCTACAACGACCTACAACGACCTACAACTACCTAACAACGACCCAACAACTATCTACAACGAGCCAACAACAATCTACAACGATCTACAACGAGCCAAGCGAAACTGTCAATATGGCGATTTCGGTGATCTAACGAACCACATAAACATGTTTTTACGAAGGGTATGCAAGTTTGTGTAATATAATAGGCATGTATGTTATGTACTTACACTGGGTAATTCCAAATCTGTTTTCAGAATTGAAAACGGTTAAATATTGGCCGAGATAACGTTCAAAATCTACAAATACACAGCGTTCGGGTGCGAGGTCTGGGGACCATGGATGGGGAAAATCCCGCAGGGTGATAGAACAGGCGGGCGAGGGGTTATTGCGGAACGTATTTCTAGTGACTGTTACATCGTTACCGATTGTTGTAGGTCGTTGTAGGTCATTGTAGGTCATTGTAGGTAATTGTAGGTCATTCCTTCTTTTAGTACTTACTACTTACGAAGGTTTGAGATATTACACTCAGATAAAATTGATGGTTTCTATGGATACAGGGGATTTTCTAGTGGTCTTTAAAGTTAAGCTAGACCCTTGTATAAAAAAGGACCCCTTGACTCCGAGATTTCGTATGAGCGAACACAAAGTGTTTCAATACCAGGTCACGCGGTTATATACGTTTACCATTTGTATGTCTTAAGTCCATTTTCTTCAGCGAAATTGTGCTCCACATTTGCGGGAACTGTAGTCCAAGTGTCCTAAAACGAAATTTTGTGATCTAAGGAGAGTCCGCATCGTGGCATCTGAAACAATTACAGTATTCAACACTGGTGCTGCTAGCAAAGCTGTCCTCATGGAGATCTGTGGAGTTACTCCAGGTGTGAATAAATTGATTGCTCTAAGACAACAGGATAAAACAAGAATAGATGCTGCTGCCAAAAAAGTGAGTGGGAAATGCAGAAAACAAAGGCAAAAGCTTTGAAAAGGAGACCAGAATGGCAGAATGTCTACCAACCCACAGCCAGATGCTAGCAAGAAAAAAAAAGAAAAGAATAAGAATTCCCAAAGATACAACAGGAATTAAAGAACCTTCAAGTGAAATAATGTTTGTTATGCCAACCAAAGTATTCGACAAGGAACACCATAAACTGACTATATGCATGAATATGTTTTTGAAGTTAGTTGGTATGTATATACCTATTTTTAATATAATAGATTTAGTGTCCATGGACTACAATATTGAATATATTTATCTCACTGTGGTTATTTGTAAACATGGTTGATTTTTTCCCTAACTTTGTGTACTTTTAGCAGCAAACTCGGTAGAAACCCTTGTTTATGTTTAACCTCGATTTTCTTAAAATAAAGGAATTATGCTTGCTCAAATTTGTGGAAAGTCTACATTGTAGGGGTTTTAATGGTTGCCCTCATTTTGGACTGCAGGTGTATCTCATGGTGTTCTATTAGTAAACAGATTTTCATAATTTACAATATTTCGTTGGTTTCCATGGAAACAGTGTATTTTCAGTGTTCGGTACTTGTTGCATACCTTATGACAAGTAAAGCATCTCCACCAAGTTTGGAGTTGATATATTGCTTCCACAATTTCTTGTTTATGACGTATATATTTGCTGTTACCATGGCAACCTTAACGTTTGAGCCACCTTTAGTAAGTTTAATAAATGTGTGATAGTTAGTACTTGCTTCTTGCCAATTGTTGTGGTAATTGATTAAATCGTTTCGAAATTAGAGCAATAAGAGTGTTTTGGATCATTTAGGGTTAACTACCCACCTTAATGTTTCTGTAAGATAACATTTTGTACACAAATATTATAACGTTTTTTCATGTTTGTTCAAAACACCTACACCGTTCTGGAATCTGCAGGATACTTTTAAATTTCCCAAACAAGACACAGTATGTTAATATAAATTCTAGAAAAGCGGAAAAGCCCATCTTGCACGCCCGCGTAGCAGAGTTTTTTAATGAAATCAAATCAAACTAGGCGTGTGAGTGGATCTCATTTGTCCTGGCGCTTGTCGATTTTCATCCTCGTTAAAATCAAAATATTCAGCCAAGACAGCCAACTCGTGTTTGACCAGATAAAGGATTTATGTCCAATACCCAAACACAATGTCCAATGGACAAAATGAACATTCCACTGGACATCGAATTGTCCATTGGATCCAATGGACACTGCGTTGTCCAATGGACATTTACTTGTCCAATGGATCCAATGTACAATGCTGTGTTCCACTGGACAACTGCTTGTCCGTTGGACCTCATGTGGATGGTGGTGTTGGGGTAGCCAAATCCATTTGTCCAATGGATCCATTGGATCCGATGGACACTGCGTTGTCCACTGGACATCGAATTGTCCATTGGATCCAATGGACACTGCGTTGTCCAATGGACATTTACTTGTCCAATGGATCCAATGGACAATGCTGTGTTCCACTGGACAACTGCTTGTCCGTTGGACCTCATGTGGATGGTGGTGTTGGGGTAGCCAAATCCATTTGTCCAATGGATCCATTGGATCCGATGGACACTGCGTTGTCCAATGGACATCGAATTGTCCATTGGATCCAATGGACACTGCGTTGTCCAATGGACATTTACTTGTCCAATGGATCCAATGGACAACGCTGTGTTCCACTGGACAACTGCTTGTCAGTTGGACCTCATGTGGATGGTGGTGTTGGGGTAGCCATATCCATTTGTCCAATGGATCCATTGGATCCGATGGACACTGCGTTGTTCAATGGACATCGAATTGTCCATTGGATCCAATGGACACTGCGTTGTCCAATGGACATTTACTTGTCCAATGGATCCAATGGACAATGCTGTGTTCCACTGGACAACTGCTTGTGCGTTGGACCTCACGTGGATGGTGGTGTTGGGGTAGGCAAAATCCATTTGTCCAATGGATCCATTGGATCCAATGGACACTGCGTTGTCCAATGGACATTTACTTGTCCAATGGATCCAATGGACAATGCTGTGTTCCACTGGACAACTGCTTGTGCGTTGGACCTCACGTGGATGGTGGTGTTGGGGTAGGCAAAATCCATTTGTCCAATGGATCCATTGGATCCAATGGACACTGCGTTGTCCAATGGACATTTACTTGTCCAATGGATCCAATGGACAATGCTGTGTTCCACTGGACAACTGCTTGTGCGTTGGACCTCACGTGGATGGTGGTGTTGGGGTAGGCAAAATCCATTTGTCCAATGGATCCATTGGATCCAATGGACACTGCGTTGTCCAATGGACATTTACTTGTCCAATGGATCCAATGGACAATGCTGTGTTCCACTGGACAACTGCTTGTGCGTTGGACCTCACGTGGATGGTGGTGTTGGGGTAGGCAAAATCCATTTGTCCAATGGATCCATTGGATCCAATGGACACTGCGTTGTCCAATGGACATTTACTTGTCCAATGGATCCAATGGACAATGCTGTGTTCCACTGGACAACTGCTTGTGCGTTGGACCTCAGGTGGATGGTGGTGTTGGGGTAGGCAAAATCCATTTGTCCAATGGATCCATTGGATCCAATGGACACTGCGTTGTCCAATGGACATTTACTTGTCCAATGGATCCAATGGACAATGCTGTGTTCCACTGGACAACTGCTTGTGCGTTGGACCTCATGTGGATGGTGGTGTTGGGGTAGGCAAAATCCATTTGTCCAATGGATCCATTGGATCCAATGGACACTGCGTTGTCCAATGGACATTTACTTGTCCAATGGATCCAATGGACAATGCTGTGTTCCACTGGACAACTGCTTGTGCGTTGGACCTCACGTGGATGGTGGTGTTGGGGTAGGCAAAATCCATTTGTCCAATGGATCCATTGGATCCAATGGACACTGCGTTGTCCAATGGACATTTACTTGTCCAATGGATCCAATGGACAATGCTGTGTTCCACTGGACAACTGCTTGTGCGTTGGACCTCATGTGGATGGTGGTGTTGGGGTAGGCAAAATCCATTTGTCCAATGGATCCATTGGATTCAATGGACACTGCGTTGTCCAATGGACATTTACTTGTCCAATGGATCCAATGGACAATGCTGTGTTCCACTGGACAACTGCTTGTGCGTTGGACCTCATGTGGATGGTGGTGTTGGGGTAGGCAAAATCCATTTGTCCAATGGATCCATTGGATCCAATGGACACTGCGTTGTCCAATGGACATTTACTTGTCCAATGGATCCAATGGACAATGCTGTGTTCCACTGGACAACTGCTTGTGCGTTGGACCTCATGTGGATGGTGGTGTTGGGGTAGGCAAAATCCATTTGTCCAATGGATCCATTGGATCCAATGGACACTGCGTTGTCCAATGGACATTTACTTGTCCAATGGATCCAATGGACAATGCTGTGTTCCACTGGACAACTGCTTGTGCGTTGGACCTCATGTGGATGGTGGTGTTGGGGTAGGCAAAATCCATTTGTCCAATGGATCCATTGGATCCAATGGACACTGCGTTGTCCAATGGACATTTACTTGTCCAATGGATCCAATGGACAATGCTGTGTTCCACTGGACAACTGCTTGTGCGTTGGACCTCATGTGGATGGTGGTGTTGGGGTAGGCAAAATCCATTTGTCCAATGGATCCATTGGATCCAATGGACACTGCGTTTGTCCAATGGACATTTACTTGTCCAATGGATCCAATGGACAATGCTGTGTTCCACTGGACAACTGCTTGTGCGTTGGACCTCATGTGGATGGTGGTGTTGGGGTAGGCAAAATCCATTTGTCCAATGGATCCATTGGATCCAATGGACACTGCGTTGTCCAATGGACATTTACTTGTCCAATGGATCCAATGGACAATGCTGTGTTCCACTGGACAACTGCTTGTGCGTTGGACCTCATGTGGATGGTGGTGTTGGGGTAGGCAAAATCCATTTGTCCAATGGATCCATTGGATCCAATGGACACTGCGTTGTCCAATGGACATTTACTTGTCCAATGGATCCAATGGACAATGCTGTGTTCCACTGGACAACTGCTTGTGCGTTGGACCTCATGTGGATGGTGGTGTTGGGGTAGGCAAAATCCATTTGTCCAATGGATCCATTGGATCCAATGGACACTGCGTTGTCCAATGGACATTTACTTGTCCAATGGATCCAATGGACAATGCTGTGTTCCACTGGACAACTGCTTGTGCGTTGGACCTCATGTGGATGGTGGTGTTGGGGTAGGCAAAATCCATTTGTCCAATGGATCCATTGGATCCAATGGACACTGCGTTGTCCAATGGACATTTACTTGTCCAATGGATCCAATGGACAATGCTGTGTTCCACTGGACAACTGCTTGTGCGTTGGACCTCATGTGGATGGTGGTGTTGGGGTAGGCAAAATCCATTTGTCCAATGGATCCATTGGATCCAATGGACACTGCGTTGTCCAATGGACATTTACTTGTCCAATGGATCCAATGGACAATGCTGTGTTCCACTGGACAACTGCTTGTGCGTTGGACCTCAGGTGGATGGTGGTGTTGGGGTAGGCAAAATCCATTTGTCCAATGGATCCATTGGATCCAATGGACACTGCGTTGTCCAATGGACATTTACTTGTCCAATGGATCCAATGGACAATGCTGTGTTCCACTGGACAACTGCTTGTGCGTTGGACCTCATGTGGATGGTGGTGTTGGGGTAGGCAAAATCCATTTGTCCAATGGATCCATTGGATCCAATGGACACTGCGTTGTCCAATTGACATTTACTTGTCCAATGGATCCAATGGACAATGCTGTGTTCCACTGGACAACTGCTTGTGCGTTGGACCTCATGTGGATGGTGGTGTTGGGGTGGGCAAAATCCATTTGTCCAATGGATCCATTGGATCCAATGGACGCTGCATTGTCCAGCGGACATTGAATTGTCCATTGGATCCAATGGACACTGCGTTGTCCAATGGACATTTACTTGTCCAATGGATCCAATGGACAATGCTGTGTTCCACTGGACAACTGCTTGTCCGTTGGACCTCATGCGGATGGTGGTGTTGGGGTAGCCAAAATCCATTTGTCCAATGGATCCATTGGATCCAATGGACACTGCGTTGTCCACTGGACCTTGAATTGTCCATTGGATCCAATGGACACTGCGTTGTCCAATGGACATTTAATTGTCCATTGGATCCAATGGACGACGCGTTGTCCAATGGGCATTTACTTGTCCAATGGACCTCATGTGGAGGTTTGCGGTCAACATATTTTGCATGATTGACCCCATGTGGATAATAGTGTCTGTGTTAGCCGGTTAGATCGATTGGTCCAATGGATCCATTGGATCCAATGGACACTGCGTTGTCCAATGGACATTTAAATGTCCATTGGATCCAATGGACACTGCGCGTTTTCCAATGGACATATAATTGTCAGATGGATCCAATGGACAATGTATTTGCGACTGGACATTTTCTGTCAAGTGGGTTCAATGAAAAATCCATTGTCCATTAGCGAGGCTATTTTGCGTTCGTAATTTGAATTTGACTTTACGCCGAATACACAGAATACATTGAAATAGTTACCGTTAGAGTTTTAACAATAGTGTAGTTTGCCGTTCGCCTATATGTTTAGAAATTGTATACGATAATCAGGGAATCGTATCTGCTAAGGCTCGCACTATCGAGGCTATCGATAGATTAATAGATAAATGTATTTTATTTTGCAAACGGCTCGAGGCGCAGAACTGCCGACGTGCGGTTTTGTAGGTTTAAAAGACGACTACTTTGGCTTATATTTCCAAAGTACTGTATTATGTAGGGTTTGGATTGAAATAAACTTATATTCACGTAGTCTGCCGTTGACGCGCGTACTTTGTCTCTTATTCTATATATTATGAAGAGAATACATAAGCCTGGCGACTGCATACATTAAAAGTCTAAAAAGTCAAAGATAGATTAGGGTTGTTGCCGTTATTTATAGCAAAGGCAAGACACACTTCATCCTTCAAGACGCAAGAGCGAGTAACTCGCGCGCTTGCATATGGCTGAATGGTTTATTTATCTATAATATTAAAAACTCCTAGTCCTGTGCTGAACTTTCAGGCTTCATCCATGCCTTGCCAAGAAAAGTTTCAGAGTCTAGATTGTAGTGCATAGTGTGAATGGGGTTTTAATAATTCGCTGAAGATCGATTGAACTTTGAAGTGTATTTAGTGTTCATATTGCCTTGTGCACTCCATTAATAGACGCGATCAAGTTTCAAAACAGTTTAATAACTCGCCTAAAAAGCCTAATTTGAGCTCTAACAATTTTATTATGAATTTTCAATATACTTTGTGTAATGCATTATGTAGAGACGCATGTCTCAAAGCATCATGAGAGGAATTTTCCCAAAATGACAAAACGAAACACGAAAAAAACCAAGAGCAAATTTATAACTTGGCCAACCACATGTCGCCCAATCTGTCAATCGCACAATGCAGCGCGCCATAGCGAGGTCGCGAAGCGAGAGTGATAATCTCTTTTCACTTTGCTATATATATATATATATATATATTATATATATATATATATATATATATATATATATATATATATATGGGCAAAGGTTGCCGTTATAAATGTTTTAATAAAAACAAAAATTTACTGTAACAAGTATTTACTTTAGAATTCGTAAAGAGGACATACGAGTCTAAATTAAAACATGCAAACCTTATACAGTGTAGTTACAGTAATGTCTAGATAGCCTTTTAAGCCCATTGAAGGGCGTGGCTGCAAAAATGTATCTTTCGACTGCCCTTATTTTGGCATTGGCCCGACTACATGTAATGAAGCACTGAGGGAGGGTCACTGCCCGAACAAGGAAAACGTTTTAATTATACGTATACTGAGCTGAAATAGCCTGGCCTATAGCGATAAAATCATATTAAAATACAGCGTACGATAACATGAGGTATAGCCGGGCTGAAATTTAACAGTCTGGCGTAAATTCAGGCCGGGCTGAAATTGTGAAACAATTTGAGGCAGGTCAACGGGCTAAAACTCGTCATGTATAATCAAGCCCTTATCCATTATAAGGAGTGCTGATGATCAATAGAACTTGATGGTACCGTAGAATGAAAAGTATTGGCTTTGTTCGCAACTATTCACTTACTTGTTTCCCTATTCTTTCCTTTGCCTGTAAACATTTTCAGGAAATCCTGATATTCCCTGTTGTCTTGTACGGCAGATCTTGACGACGAGTACATATTCATGGTAGAGAAAAATGATATCATCTCGTCGAAAAGACCAAATAACCTTCCCCCATTGTTTGCGAGAATTTCTCCAAATTTATCCCACGTACAATGCGGCAATAGCATTGTACGTGAGTGTGGGTTTTCGTCAGTCACGGTTCTCTCCTGCACCTTTTCTATCATACCCTCTAAAAAGTTGTGGAGCGCTGATTTACATCTACCTAAAAGTTGAGAATGAGAAATGTAGTTGTAAACGTCATCTGTGCAAACTACTTGAAAGTAATGCTGCATGGAAGTTATATGCTGTATGGTAGTGGCAAGTGTTGTGAGATTTTAGCGTTCTGTTGACGGAATACACAAGAAAAACGATAGACGTTATGGGCGAAATAATATAAGCGAACGAAAATCAGTGGGAGGGGAATGTTTTGAATCTATTCACTAATATAATTGAAACATTCCCCTTTCTGCTTTATATACATTACTAAAACTCAGTACAAGCACATACAAGGCAGAGCTTATGCACTTGTAAATATATTAACTTTAAGGTCAAAAGACCTACAAGCGAAGTATTAAATTGTCATAAAACAGAAATTAAAAATATGTGGTAAAGGAATGTTACAAATTCAATGCCGAAACATGTAATTTTGCCGCATGGAATACCTTGGCCAAGGTTTATTAGCGCACGCTGAGAGCCTTGCAAAAATATGTCATCAGTATCGGCGGCATTAAAAAGCGCATGGTTATTGCTGCCGCAGCACGAGGAAGGCAGGAGACCTCTGGGCTTTTTTCAAATATTGCTTTAGCGCATTGCATTGTGGTCGGACTTTAGATAGACCCAACATGCAGTGCGCGGAACAACCAAGCACAATACAATGCGCTGAAAACATGTGCATTTTGTGAGTTTCATCTTTTAAATACATCACATACAGATACTAGGTTACCTGCAAGGTACTGAATGCTGCCTTTTGTTTCCAGCGCACTGGATCTTCTAGCATGGCTGCGTTTTTCCCAAGCACGTGAAATATTACATAGACAATCTTGTCCAAAAACGTCAACAATGTAATGAGTTCCGGTAGTTTTATTGCTACATTGCTTTCCGGGAGATTTAATACAAATGATATAATTTTCAAAACAGATGCGACTTGACTGAAAACTCACTGGGAAACTGAATGTTGCCATACACTTCCGGGAGACTTGACGGGAATATGTTCGAAATTAACTTCGAATGGAGATATTTAGAAAGCCCGTGCTTGGATTTTGTTAAGGTATACGACGCTCACTGTGTAACCGCGTGATGTTCTTTCTAGCCATAACAATAAAAGCCGGTAAAAGCGAATGCAAAAAGTGTTTGATCGGTAACCGGTAACTGACTTTCTGTTTGCGCACAAATAAATAGTATACACAAGTTTTAAAGGGGCATTGTCTCGGAAAGCGCACACGCTAAAACTGTTGATGAGATTTGTCAAGTCAGACAATACTTCATCCATAACCCGCACGAGGCTGTTTTTCTACTGGTTCTACTGAAATTGTAATTGACATACGATGAGGATGGAACAGAAATTTATGGATGACTCGTCTTAACAAATTATTAAAAACGACACAAAAATCTCGCACGATAACTCGGATAATATTTCACAACGAACTCCAAACGCTTTCACGTATGAATTGGAGGCGATTTATATATGTATAGGTATTCCATGCGGTAAAATGAGATGTTTCTGGATTGAATTTACCGTTTAAAACATTCATTTATATGATGGTTACACCAGTTAATATTAGACGGTGTTTAATCCTACAAACAAAGTATGCCTGGATGCAGCGTATTAAATGTTTATATCGTCGGCACAGTTTATTAGATCATGGAAAGTGGACGTATTTTCAAGCATTTCATATACGTTTGAGGCACAGCTGTAGTGTTATATTACACTACGTTGCGTTACATTATTAACGTTAAAATAATATTTATCGACCACGACCGACGACAGTTACTCAAACTCTACCACACTGTGCCTGGTAACACAGTGTGATAAACGGTGATCGGAAAAAATGGCACCGTAAAAATGTCACCAGAAGAAATGGCAACCGTAAAAATGGCACCGGAATAATGAGTGAGACGGAAAAAAATGGCACTATACCCATGAAACTCAAACTAATTTTCGCGGTACACATTTTCGGCGAAAAACATACCATTAAATGAGTTATGCATACCTTTCAATTGTGAATTTCTATAGAATTAGCCCTCAATAAGTTGTTGCCATTAATTTAGCAAATGTCATACAATTAATTATCATTTCCGTTGCACTGATGCTTTGAAAACAACCAATGAAATACTAGCTTTCTAGAAATCATTATCATCATAGCAACCACATAAATACGATGAAAGTTTCATATGATTGAAACTTTATGATTGGAAGGTCGTTAGAAGAGTTTTTGAGAGGTGTTGGAAGGAACCAGATTTATATTTTAACATTATATAGTCTTTTTAATTATTTAGTTTGGTTTATTTAGTGCCATTTTTACCGGTGTCATTTTTGGTCAATAACATGAGTTACAGCGGGTCCTACTAAAGATCGTGCGCGAACTTCATTTTTTTATAAAAAAACGTTAGGCAACGCAAATAAGCTTTACTTTTACGCGTTTTACACGAATACTCTTGAACAGTAAGCGACGCCACGTTGTGAAATGGCGCGACCACCGCCAACGCGATTTCATGAGTTTATCCCCTCAATTCTCAAATATATAATGTGCAGTGAGCAAGAGTTTTTGCACATGAGTGACTGACTAAAGAAGAGCATGTACTATAGAATATGGTGCATAATATATATGTGAATGATTAAAACCGATTTACACAGTGTAGTTTCATTTCATTGTTTATGCGCATTATAAATATTGACGATGTGGTGTAAAATGGCGTAAAAGGGAAGTGTATTATTGATTACGTTTTTGTATAGAGAGCTACCGGTAAGTCAGTAAAGGCAGTTAAACTAGGACAGGATTGACCGACGACGATACTCGCTAGTTCCAATATGCAGAACGTTAACACGGTGTTAAACATTGCTGATAAATACATTAAATAGTTTGTTAGAATGTTTTCCCAAAACAATAGAGAGAACGCAACAAAAAATTAAGCACTAATTAATTATTTTTAAACAAACAAATATAATTTTATAACGTTTATTTTGATTCATGTGAGTGCTCACCTGTCTTCAGAACAATGGCCAACCAAATTACAACTGGTTCATTCCAGGCTTCTTTAACTGTGAGGGACGCATGTCCCATTGTATAAGCCACCAACGATATAATGCCAATCAAAACTGTGGTTTTTTGTTGCTTCATGTTCTTGGCCCATATTTCACAAACCTATTAAGAAAATAGTATTGCACAGCTATAAATAACTTGAAAGCTCATTCCATCTTTTTCCAACAACAGCTATTATGAAGCTATAAATGGAAGTAAATTAAAAAGAACCTGGGTCAAGGAAATACTCACATTGTGCAACTTTGTTGGTATCAAAGACCAATCAATATCCACGTCATAGCATTGCTGCAGATCCGCCTCAATGTTGCGTTCGTCAGTATTTTCAGCCATCTTAATTGTGTTCGTCTTCGCTCATGGGAGGGTCAACAGTGAATAAAAATAACTGGCAGGTGCGGCTTTGATATTTTTCAAGCAACGTAATGATGGTGACATATCTATCACCTAGGGATTAGTTACATGAGAAGGGTGTAGCGTGTAAGTGACGTCGATACCCCTGAATATATTTTAACACTAGGTAGGCAATTAAAAAAATCTCAATATGATTAATTAAACAAGTCTCTCTGCTTGCTGAAGTTTTAAAGGCGAGCGAGCGAACCCTTTCGCTTGCACGCCTTTAAAACCTGACGCAATACTGAGCGATTAATGCAGCGTACCCGTCCATAATAATTAGAAATAATTTGTTATAGACAACATATAATAATATTGAGATGTTGGGATTATATTCATAAATCGCAAGGGGCTCTTTTCAAGTATGATAAGGTCATGCATCGGAAGGCTGAACAGAAACTGCCATCCTACGAAACCAAAGTAAACGTGGCTAATGATTTGGCCGATTTCTTTACTGAGAAGATTTTGAAAATACGCAATGACCTAGCCTCTATAAGAACGAACCATAACAACATAATGTATTGGTATTTTGACTGGCTTATTTGAGTACGATTAAGAAGCATACAACATAATATACGAACACAAAAGAACAGTGACAGTGGACGGGTATTCTGCAATTTAGGCGCGCAAGGAGCACAGTATATTGTAACACGGGTCCTACTAAACACCGTCCGCGAACTTGTTTTCAATTGACAAAACGATTCTCAATGTGGACATAATTCAAAATAGTTGTTTCGATTTAAAATTTTTGTAAAGAGTTTTAAAATGGCAATTAAGTAACAACAAAATTGCCAAGAAAAAGGGTCTTGAGGCGAAATGAAAGTATCTTATGTTGTTGGAATTCTTACACATAGCATATACGAGTCATCACACCTGGGAATAGTGGCGAATTTGTAATTGAATGAATATTGTTTGAAAGCATTGGCGGAACGCGCGGTAATGAAGTCGGTATTTGAGTGAGTCATCACTTATTGTATAAGGGCAACAATGAAAACCGCCTCCATATCACACCTAGCCTGCGCCGCAGACGACTAAACCCCGGTTTAAAAAAAACTAAACCGGGGTTTAGTCGTCTGCGGCGCAGGCAATATCACACCTGGCAAAAATGGTCTTTTTATAATATTTTTAACACTGACGACCTCCCTTTGACGATTAAAGCCAGAGTAAAATGCTAAAGTGATAGCACAGGCGTTTTTTTTATTCCGTTAATTGCGTGTAAACCTATGCGCAGTAAATGTGCGCTTTGCAAAACTGAGGAATTGCCTTAAAGGAGTATATTTGTTACTGTTTGTTACTGTTACTGCTTATTTGAGTACGATTAAGAAGCATACAACATAATATACGAACACAAAAGAACAGTGACAGTGGACGGGTATTCTGCAATTTAGGCGCGCAAGGAGCACGTAAGTATATTGTAACACGAACTGTCGGCCTGACGAAGGGCGTTCGCTTGAAACTCGCTTGAAACTTCGCCAGAAAAGTTTTCTTATTTCTTTCAGGCTGACGAAATGTACACCGCGGCGGACGCTGAACCCCCAAGTTTAAAGAATACTATATTATAGTGATATATTGCGTGTTTTATCAAGAACGGCGCAATACTATATTGTAGTGATATGTTGCGTTTTTTTTTGTTGAGAACGGCGCAATACTATATTGTAGTGTCCATTGGACAAGTTTATGTCCATTGGAAAAGGCAGTGTGCAATGGTCCATTGGATCCATTGGACAATCTGAGACTATTCCCTGCATGAGGTGTATTAATGACATACTATCCTCGACATGGGGTCTGGAAAATACATTGTCCATTGGATCCATTGGAGAAGTTTATGTCCATTGGAAAAGGCTATTGTCCATTGAACTATGCTCCTAGTTAGTATTATTATTGCGCGTTACTGTGTTGATTGTGAATATATGGATACGGGGTTTTACCGTAGAACGAGGCAACAGTCAATGTGAATAAAGTTGATTGTGAATATATGTATACAGGTTTTTACATAGCATTATTATTGTCATAGTTTATACGCATCGACCTCGTTCGCGTGTATAAGTCAAATGAGGTTTTTAAAGAACGAGGGAATCGTTCGCGTTTATAAGTCGGTTAAACTATACCTAATTAAGTGGGCCCGTAGTTTTTGCGGCGTACGTTATGGCATTGTAGCGGTTTGAGATTGTCGGGGTGATGAGGGAGTTGTAAATATATTTTGGAGGTGCTGTTGATATATAATATATATAAGCACAGCAGGAGCTTCATGGTTAATCATCGCAGGGTCGCGGGGAAGGCCTTGAAGTTGCATTTTTCACAACTGGTGCCGGTTTGGTCTTAAAATGTATATTCCAACACTCGAAATTTTCCTTCACCATAAATCCTGAGAACATGTAATAAAACATAGTATATTGATAGTTTGCCTGGCTCATTTGAGAACGAAGCATAGAACATAATATATTTATAGTTTGCGTGGTTTATTTGAGAACGAAGCATACAACATAATATATTTATAGTTTGCGTGGTTTATTTGAGAACGAAGCATACAACATAATATATTTATAGTTTGCGTGGTTTATTTGAGAACGAAGCATACAACAGTATATTGATACTTTGCGTGGCTTATTTGAGAACGAAGCATAGAACATAATATATTTATAGTTTGCGTGGTTTATTTGAGAACGAAGCATAGAACATAATATATTTATAGTTTGCGTGGTTTATTTGAGAACGAAGCATACAACATAATATATTTATAGTTTGCGTGGTTTCTTTGACAACGAACCATAACAACATAATGTATTGGTATTTTGACTGGCTTATTTGAGTACGATTAAGAAGCATACAACATAATATACGAACACAAAAGAACAGTGACAGTGGACGGGTATTCTGCAATTTAGGCGCGCAAGGAGCACGTAAGTATATTGTAACACGAACTGTCGGCCTGACGAAGGGCGTTCGCTTGAAACTCGCTTGAAACTTCGCCAGAAAAGTTTTCTTATTTCTTTCAGGCTGACGAAATGTACACCGCGGCGGACGCTGAACCCCCAAGTTTAAAGAATACTATATTATAGTGATATATTGCGTGTTTTATCAAGAACGGCGCAATACTATATTGTAGTGATATGTTGCGTTTTTTTTTGTTGAGAACGGCGCAATACTATATTGTAGTGTCCATTGGACAGGTTTATGTCCATTGGAAAAGGCAGTGTGCAATGGTCCATTGGAAAATGTCCATTGGACAACGCAGTGTCCAATGGTCCATTGGATCCATTGGATCCATTGGACAATCGGACTATGGCGGCTGAGACTATTCCCTGCATGAGGTGTATTAATGACATACTATCCTCGACATGGGGTCTGGAAAATACATTGTCCATTGGATCCATTGGACAAGTTTATGTCCATTGGAAAAGGCTATTGTCCATTGGAAAAGGCTATTGTCCATTGGATCCATTGGGCAAGTTTATGTCCATTGGAAAAGGCAGTGTCCAATGGTTCATTGGAAAATGTCCATTGGACAACGCAGTGTCCAATGGTCCATTGGATCCATTGGATCCATTGGACAATCGGACTATGGCGGCTGAGACTATTCCCTGCATGAGGTGTATTAATGACATACTATCCTCGACATGGGGTCTGGAAAATACATTGTCCATTGGATCCATTGGACAAGTTTATGTCCATTGGAAAAGGCTATTGTCCATTGGATCCATTGGGCAAGTTTATGTCCATTGGAAAAGGCAGTGTCCAATGGTTCATTGGAAAATGTCCATTGGAAAACGAAGTTTCCAATGGTCCATTGGATCCAATTGGACAAGTTTATGTCCATTGGAAAAGGCAGTGTGCAATGGTCCATTGTAAAATGTCCATTGGACAACGCAGTGTCCAATGGTCCATTGGATCCATTGGATCCATTGGACAATCGGACTATGGCGGCTGAGACTATTCCCTGCATGAGGTGTATTAATGACATACTATCCTCGACATGGGGTCTGGAAAATACGTTGTCCATTGGACAAGTTTATGTCCATTGGAAAAGGCTATTGTCCATTGGATCCATTGGGCAAGTTTATGTCCATTGGAAAAGGCTATTGTCCATTGGATCCATTGGGCAAGTTTATGTCCATTGGAAAAGGCAGTGTCCAATGGATCATTGGAAAATGTCCATTGGAAAACGCAGTTTCCAATGGTCCATTGGATCCATTGGACAAGTCATATTTCCAATGGAAATGTGATTTGTCCATTGCACCTAGTATCCATTGGACAAATCACATTTCCAATGGAAATGTGATTTGTCCATTGGACCTTGTGTATAGGTATTGGACATGTATGAGATAAAGCCAGTTTATACAAGAGACTCTCAACCTCTTCGGAGGACAATTCAACCTCTTCGGAGGACTAAACAACCTCTTCGGAGGACAATTCAACCTCTTCGTAGGACAATTCAACCTCTTCGGAGGACTAACAACCTCTTTGGAGGACTAAACAACCTCTTCGGAGGACAATTCAACCTCTTCGGAGGACTAAACAACCTCTTCGGAGGACAATTCAACCTCTTCGGAGGACAATTCAACCTCTTCGGAGGACAATTCAACCTCTTCGAAGGACTAAACAACCTCTTCGGAGGACAGTTCAACCTCTTCGGAGGACAATTCAACCTCTTCGGAGGACTAAACAACCTCTTTGGAGGACTAAACAACCTCTTCCGAGGACAATTCAACCTTTTCGGAGGACTAGAAAACCTCTTCGCGGAGGACCAGAAAACCTCTTTGGAGGACAAGAAAACCTCTTCGGAGGACCAGAAAACCTCTTTGGAGGACAAGAAAACCTCTTCGGAGGACCAGACAACCTCTTGTATGTATGTTGTAATATGTTATACAACTATTTTATCTTTATGTTTAACTGCATTTTTATGCAACTGTTCAACTTACATCTATTTAATATTACACATGTTCATGAACTACTATATTGTGAATAGATGTTGAGAACGGTTACAACACAAGGGGGGTCAACAAGCGGGGGCATATGTGAGACATCCGCAAATATGCCTGGCTGTATGTAATAAATGTCTTACCCCAGATAGAAGTCTAACGTGCGCAGAGTACTGACGCTCAATCAATGATTAATTGCACGTTTATCAAATTTCAAAGGGTTATTTTATAAATGAAATGGATCCGTGTTCTGGATCCGTGTTTCCTTCGAGTTAATATAGAAAAACTAATGGAACATTGGAAGAACTCAAAATAGCGATAAAACACTCGCCCTTTGGGCCAGTGTTCCCAGCCACAAAAATTTCATGTTGAAACCTTTCACTCGTGTTTTTCTATCAACTCGATGGAAACATGGAAAATGTTTTCTACTCCTTAAATATTACATGAGAATACCAAAAACATGTCTTTATATACATACTACGCCTGAGCGGACCTATTTTTAATCTTGTATTACCGTACTATATGCCGTGTTTTTCGATTCACAACTCTATCAGTCTTGTACGACCCATTTTGACTGCAGGGTCGGACAGGAAAGATTTAATCACGGAGATTGTTTTGTTCATTTAAATATATCGGTCTTTCCCGGTTGCTATCCCGTTGCTAGGGTGGAAATGAATTGACCAATCAGATCTTGAAACCTCGCGGATACCAAAAAAAACATCGTCCCAAAGTCGTCATTGTCGTAGCCTACGTCATAGTCTGTGAAATTTTGAAAACCACAGACTATGAACCAGCGCCGTTGATCGTGTTCTGTGACGTAGCTACTATAAGGAATCTTTATAGTAGACCATGATTGGTCGCTTAGAAATTTTAGTTAATACGTGATATTCAATTGGTTAAGAACTACTTCCGTTTTCAATGTTTGTTGTTTACAACGGCACGAAGACAGTTCCGCCTCAACGTATTCTTTGTAAACGAAACTATTAAAAGAGTTTGCTAAAACTTTCGAAGGATGACTGTTTATAGTCGGCATAATTTTGGTTCGAGGATGATCAAACAGTCAAAGAGATGCGGGAATTGAATTGTTAATCATACAATATTTCCAGGTAGCCGTCGAGTGCCGATTCTCGTTATACTGTTTCTTTTAGCTTTTCAGCTTGTCCTATTTGTCTATTAGAACTTTTTATATGATTTCTTAAACTTTTAGTGAATACTCGTTAGTTGCTATAAGCATAGACTTGCTCCAAGTCTGCCTCTAGATTGTTTCGGTTTATTTAAAGACGTGTTTGTTTGAGAATACGGGTTTGTTTCGAGACAGGTTCTTTTCAAAATATTGAAACAAACCGTCTTTGAAACCAAACCACTCTCGAAATAAACCCGTCTTCTCGAAACAAACCCGTCTTTAAATAAACCCGAAACAATCAAGAGGCAGACTTGGAGCAAGTCTATTATAAGGCATAAGCACAATCTATAAGCATTGCGAATAATCGGCATAAATTACAGAACACACAACACAGACGCTACTTAGCGCCGCCTTTTTGCGCCCGCGAGCGTCTGTACGCAGGCTATCATTGTCGTTGAGTTGTAGAAAACAAGGTTTGGTGGCCATGTTGGAACCACAAACAAAACAAGTTTATAATGATATTCTTATGTTAAAATCAAGATGGCGGCCGTATAACGTAGCGTGAAAACATGCAGCAACATGCTAACCTTGCAGCCTCTTATCCCTTTGCCAACTGTTTCCTCCCAGTTTGCTTTAACAACTTTTTAAACAACTTTTTAATAGGATCAATAATTTACATCAATAATAATGATACACAAGTACTGGAACCCAATAATTTACATTGTTAGTATATTCAAAAAAATGTCAAAACAGTTCTATTTAATACAAAATATTCAATCTTTGAATTCTTAGTTAAGAATTTATTGAAAAGAACGTCAATCTAAACTACTCTCTATTAACGCCTCGTCGTACTGCTAACGTTGACAGCTAAGGTTTATACAACTTACCCGTTTACACTATTTCGACTGTGTACACCAACCTTTTAGAGATTTTGATTTGTAGTTCATTTTTGCCAGGATCATTTCGACCGCGCACAGAATGCTTTGAGACGCAGGCGGCAGGCTCGTATACGAGGTGGGGCAGGGGGCTGAAATTTGCTCAGAAATAGTATGATAAGGAACAGAAAAAATTTCAGAGTATTTCAGCTTGCCAAACACGAGTATGAGCTGAGCCTGAGGACTTTATCTTTAACAAGTTCGACAAATTGTATACTGTATACTTTAATCCTTTTGATTTTGTTTATTAATTACTTGATCTATGAAATGTTTAATTAAAATTCTTTCACTCGTTGCTAGTCACTCCCCTCATGGTCTCGTTGCTTACCTAAACTATCACGATGGTTTACGATGTTTTACCTAAAACATCACGATGGTTACCGGACTGTTAGCTTACAGTGTCTTACTTAATAAGAAAAATACCATGAAATAAAAACATTGGATTAGTATTCAAATATTTGTAATAATTATGTTGTCTTTTGACTGTTTAAAATGAAGTTTCATAACCTTCAGAATTCTTTAATATATCGTCTCAAAACGCAGGAAATAGCATTTCAGAGCCGCTGTATTTCAACATTTTCTTGGGGGAACCCCCAAGAGCTCGCTACGGGCCTGAGACGCTCCAATCATGCTAGTAATATATGCAAGTAATATGCGACTTAATTGCACTACACTCGAACCACAAGAAACAATGTTTTACATTGTTCAGGTCAAGTATCTAAGTTAAGCATGAATAGATTGTGCTAGCAAATCCAGCCAAAGTTGCTGCAAAAAAAGGCTAAAAGTTGCTCAAAAGTTGCCAAAAATTGAAAAAGTTGCCACCAAAATTTGAAAAAGTTGCTCACTTTGGCGAGCCATTTTATTCTAGATAACAACTTAAACATGGAAATGTTGGATGTGTAATTCAATATAATCTTAAAGTTCAACATAACTAACGTCTAACAATAGTAGTACTTTGATAAAGTTTACTGCCTCTTTGCGTTGTTGTATCTAATCATGACTGAAGCCTCAAGGTAATCCACAAGGGAATTATTTTGCTGGTCATTAAAGGCATTCTTCAGAAAGCTGAAGGCTCTCTCAGCAGATGCTGAACTTGGCTGGATACTGAGTCTGTGTTGGAGCGAATAACCGCTGGATAATTCGTGGGCGATATTAAATATCAATTCATGCACGATTGTCGAATATCGATTGCACGGAAAGTAGAAAACAAAGGAATGTTAATCATTTGCAGGGTCAATACTATTTTTAGTGTCGACCAGTTTCAATTAACACTACAGAAAAATTTATTTGGGATAATTTGGGTGCTCAATTAGTGATAATTTAGTTTTTCATTATTTGTTGCTCAAAAGTTGCCAAGGAAAGCAAAAGTTGCTCAGGTTGCTTGCAGTACAAAAAGTTGCTCAAAACTCCAGAAGTTGCTCAAAAGTTGCCGAGCACAATCTATTCATGCTTAATCTAAGTGCATTTTGTTTTTGGCCGCCATGTTGGATGACAAATTCGTGACATCCAACATGGCGGCCAAAAACAAAATATATTTAATTTTGATCATGCGAAACGTTATTCATTCCTGTTAAAACTTGGCATTATATCAAATAGTCTATTTCCTGTTTATTGTTGTCAGTGCAAGGATTTACTTTTGTAGGTCGTTTTATAAAGGGATAAATAAATTTGTTCTAGTTAACCCATAGGCAGCCCAAATGTTGTTATGATTTGTTATTTTGTTAATTAAAGAACGTTTACCGAACGACGAAAGACGACAAACAGCCGATCCACGAACGAAATGAAAACTCGCCCCATTCTCCTCATTCACCAGGTTGGCAAGTAAATTCCAACATTCACAACAAACACTTCAACAAATGATTCAAATACTCGCAAACTACGTGAAGAACCACCAAAAATGTAACAACACTTTGAACACTGATAATTTTACTACAATATTACAAACAATTATGTTTCTAAATAATTCTGACAAACAAGAAAGAAGCAAAAGTCTCTAGGTTTTTGACCGACGTTTTTCCTGTGCCTATGCGATGCCATCAAACAGTTATGACGTCAAAAACCTAATCCTATTGGCTATCAAAAATAAACAAACTATGACGTTCATGGAGGTAAAATGCCACTGACAGGGGGTAGATATCCAGAAAGACAAAACAAAACATAGATTGGCGTAGACAATCAAAGGCAAATTAGGAAAGATTGGATATTTACGATATAAAAAAACACAGAGGATTTAAGACGTTCCGGAGGCAGATAAAAACATATAAAGAAAGCAATACAGAAGAGAGAATTTAGTTCGGTAAGTAAATATATTTATTGTTTTTTTGTGCAAAACAAAGCGAGACATTTTAAATAATAAGCTAGTCAAGTTATATTAAATTGTTGGTTTTTGTCCATCAGTTAGCTTAAATATTTCTCGCGAACACAGTCATAAAGTTATTGTTTCTCCGATCCTAAATCAAAACTAATCACGAACAAAAGAAAGAAAAACGGACAGGTTTTTACCATGATATTTTTTGACTGTCAGGCTTTTAATTCATGTATTTTCGATCAGAGAACGTTTTGTACTTCTCTTCTGTAACGAAATTTTGCTCTACACATCGACTTTAATATTCCATTACAAAAAAAATTACCAGCTGTTAGACGATCAACATCATATTTATGATATCGTGTTTCAGGAGGACAGGATGTGACGCGACTGGTGGCAACGACCGTTCACGGTCGACACGAAGGCAATGAGTAAAGCAAAAGAGGAAATGCTGCCCAAAATCAAGAAAATGGTTCTTCCACGGCCAGCACGCGGTTTTATCGTGAAGGCAGAGTTGAAAATGACCACAGATGGAAAGGGAATTGGCCTGTTTGCCGCCGAGTTCATACCTGCAAACACGAGAGTGGACGATCATAATATTGAGGATGATTCTTTCAACGAGGAAGAAGCGATTGCGTTCATCGAGTCACTGCCGAATGACGAAGAACGAAAATGGTGGTTAGAGCATAGTTATTGCCAGTATGGGAAAATGAAGACAAACCTAGAGTGTATTGATGTTACTATGATCAACCATTCTGATCATCCCACCATAGCCACAAGGGCCGATAACACTGATTATACAACAAGAGACGTGCATGAGGGAGAAGAATTGACAGAAAACTACAGAACATATGAAGTTCTCCCTTTTTTCGAGCGATTGTTCGAAAAGTATGGAGTCTATGATGATTATTTACAAGAAGGACTGAATGGAAACTGATCAGGTTTGAAATGAAAAGGCGCTGACTCAATAATGAATCATTAAAGTAGTCTCCACCGGAAATAGGTTTTGTTTACATCTCAGTACTGGGGCCGGGGGCTCATGTTACTTTTGAACAACAGACGAGTTCAAGACAGCGACAATGATATGAAGTAAGTTTATTATTTTTTATTGTGTCCAACTATATGTAATTTATTTCTAAGCAGCGGACTAAAATCGGGACTGGAATCTTTGTAGCGTGTGACGCTAATTTTCTTACTATTATATATATTTTATACGTGGCAGAGGGGGTTGGACACTCGCACGTGATTATCTTGACCAATCAAATACAATAGCGTCTTTTTCCGTTCGACTGAGATAAACTGAGTGAAAAATTTGCATCGAGCTGTGTATTTTTGGATATATCACTATTTTTATTACTATTTTTTTCTTCAAAACTATTTTGAGGGATTGCTTTGTTGTCGTTCTTATCATATACACTGGATTTTTAATAGTAAGTACCTTTTTTCTATATTATTTTGATTGTTGAAATATGTCACTTGATGGACACCATGCGCCAAAACGCCATGGTGTTTACAATTTTCGAAGAAGAAAATATTTAAAATGCGTCAGTAAAAATCCCTAATTTTTGCATGATGAGTTAGATTCCTTAATATTCTTTCGTTTTAAACGGATGACCCCCCTTGACCCCTCGCTTGTATATTTTGGGTTTGATCAAAATGGCGCCTAATATTTTAACTGGAAAACTCATCGTTTTCGTACAACATTTTCTTCTCAATTTGGACTTTATTTAGTATAATGACTATCAAGCTAGTTTCAGGAAGATATTTAAACATATCTTGTGGTACTTTTTTGTTTTTCAACTTCGGTTGTCATCGTGAGCTTGGGAGGATTCATATCAGCAGTGTAACATTTAAGAAATAGAAATAAGAAAATTACACTAGTGTACAATATTTACAACGTGAAGTTTGAGAGAATTTAAAATTTATGTAAATACATCATTCAGTCGATTCTATTTTGGGTTCTCTTACTGTAAATATATCAAGTGTTTATCAAGCTACATTTATGAAATCGATGTTGTATGCTATCACAAAATGTATATAATCGATTGATTAAATTGATTCACAATTATTATATACTTTAAATATGCATACAGGAAATATTCCATAATATTATTCAGTATTTTATTAAACAATTTAAAAAATTGTGTAATGTATAAATATGTGTACCCAAACCAGTATATTTTAACTTAGGCAGTATAAAGAAACAACTGGTACAAATAAAGTCCTGGGGTCGGTTGTTCAAAGCCTGGATAAGTTATCCGGTGGATAAGTCCTATCCAGCAGATAAATATGCTATCAAGTGGATAATTATCCAGCGGATAAAAGTTATCCATAATTCCACTGGATAGCAACTTATCCACCGGATAGCGACTTATCCAGGCTTTGAACAACCGACCCTTGGTGAGAACAAAATTCTCATCTGTACCTTGAAATTATGGCCTTATACATTGGTTGAAGTCTTTTAGTTCATATTATTGAACAAAAGCACTCATAGAATTTTTTGTTTTATTTGATAGAACTATAGCAGCTATTGAAAAATAGTCACTTAAAACAATGCAATTCAAAAGGAATAAAACAATATTTTAATTGTACTTTTGCACACTGTACACACATTATGTGAACTATTAATCAGGGGATATTTATAGATACCTTAATTAAGTACCTTAATTACCTATTATTCTCGACCATCTACAATTTTATTATTTTCATAACTATTATAGACCTAACCCACCTTATCAACTTTTATCATGGGAGGAAACTGGAAATCCCAGAGAAAATTCAATACTTTCAACAGAATGCTAACAAACTCTAATCACCTGTCAACCCTTAACCTCAATGGTGAAAAGTCACATAAACAACTGAAGCACCAAAGTTGCAACAACTTACATATACTTTTTTTATTTACTAGTACTATGATTTAACTGTACATAGCAGACTATAAGACAATACTAAGACCTGCAGATTCAATGACTAATATAAGCAAAAGTGAGATTGCATGTATGACAGATATTTCTTTAGACGGTATACAACACTTTTTAATTTTTTATCTTAATAATCTTATAAATAAAAAAAATAAAAAGTTTAGTAGTTGTGAAGTATAATAATGCAGGTGTAGGCATAAATCAGTGGCAATCCAACTGAATTACACCCTGTTCCATAGTCCATGTGTAAAGAATGACATTGCTGTCCTTTGAGTTAAGCAGCTCATCACTCAGTATGTCAGTGTGTAACCTCCACTTCTTTTCTTCATGAAGTACTTTATGTGCCTCTTCCAAGTAATCTTGGTATACTTTCTCATGACCAAGGCCCTTTCCTCTGTAAACATGTAATGATGAAAATTTCATGTTATATTATTATAGTTGAACTTCCCTGAGCAACCACCTCTCTTATAGTTATATGACCACTGGTCCAAATTACCATACAGTGTATAGTACATGTATTTTTCTCATACAAATAATAAACCTCATTGACAACCTCCTGTAAGCAACCAACCATGCTTGACATTTCGGTCGTCACTTACAAGAGCTTTGACTGAGTAATTATATGTTGTACTGTTAGCCAAACCACAAAAGCTTTCTTATATATATAAATATCAGCCAATATCGGTTGAATTTCCATATAAAATCCCGAAATGACGTCACATAGGCTATCGGTAGTAAAAGTCGAAATTAAAATCAGCTGTTATTTCTAAAATAAAACATTATCGTAAGAGTTAGGGTTAGTATATATTAGGTGGAGGGTTAGGGCTAACCCAAACCTTACCCTAATCCTAACCACTATGTTTTAAATTTGGGGATATTTATATGGAAATCGAGCCGAGATATTTGTTTAATTATTTATGTAAATTTTGCACAGTGTAATCCCAAAGAAAAGATAATTTTTAGGGTTTAATTTTATTTCGCCCATATTATTTATTTATATTTACATTGTTTAATATCGTAATTTGCTAGGGGCCTACTAGAAACCTAAACAGGCTTTTTATTAAGGCCCCTAATTTACATTATATTTATTAAATACATTTGTTTATAGTCAGTTCAAAGTTTTAAAAGAGAAAGAAAGCTATAAAAATGGTAAAAAATTAAAATATGAAAGATATTTTGGGGGCTCACTGGTTTTACATAATTAAAAGATTATACCAACCTTATAAAACAACGTTTTTGTTGTCAATTTTTTGTTGTCTTACTCAATATTCAACTTTTCAAACGACGAACTTGGTATTGTAAAAGAAAATTCAAAAGAAAAATCACAACGAAGGAAATCCCTGCTCTCATTGGTGAAAATTCAGCTTGAAATAATGACATCCTTACCAACGTTCTAAAATCAGCGTGCGGTCCTCTGGCCTTTGGGCTTCATCCGTGCAAAGTTGAAATTATATTCTGTATTTGTTGGTCGATTTTATCTTTCAAACATTCTGTGTTATTAATAGTATATGATTCTGAATGCATCGTTAGTTATTTCTTCAGCACCTTATAAATCGAGTAGCGTAATTTTCCGCAACTTCCTTGTTATTTGTTATATTATTTACTCCCTTTACCGTTTTCCATCTCTCAAAAGCGTCGAGTAAGTAAACTTTAGTCTAGAAGCATCTGTAGTACTCTTTTCTTTCGACCTGATGGTTTGACTTGAAGGCCAGTACTTGAGGTATTAGGTATTAGGCGGGGTATTAGGATTCCAAAGTCGAAGGTTACAGAATATAATTTCAACTTTGCACAGATAAGCCCAAAGACGTATAAATATATATAATAGTAAGAAAATTAGCATCACACGCTACAAAGATTCCAGTCCCGATTTTAGTCCGTTGCTCAGAAATAAATGACATATACAGTAGTTGGATACAATAAAAAATAATAAAATTTATTTAAGAAATAGAAAACATTTTCCGTGTTTACATACAGTTATATAAACACGAGTGGAAGTTTGGGAGAACGAGAAATCATAGTGGGAACACGAGCCCGTAGGGCGAGTGTTTCCACGCGATTTCGAGTTCTCCCAAACTTCCACGAGTGTTTATATAACATATGGGAACACGGATAAAAATGTTTTCTATTTCTTTTATAAAATAACCCGTAGAAAGCAAATAAAATGTACAAATATCTTTTTTATCAACACGTAAATTCTCCTTACTGCGTATGATGGCGCCGTGATGTCTAATTGATGGCGTATGATGGCTAATTGATGACGTATCACGATGGCGTAATCCATCCATGTTATACAGTGTGTATCCTCTCTCCTCCGCAGAGGCTTCCAATTCAGTAGAGGCACAGAATAAGATACTCAACCAGAAGTCCGACTCCGTGTCGGCGCCTTTGATGTTGGTGTCTCGTATTTTCGGCCGCCGCCATCTTCCTAGCAAGCGTGCATGGAAAATGTTTACATTATACTGAAGATGTTGATGTCGTTTTTACGAAGAAAAACAGTTCGTAATTCGTTGTAATAACTTTGGAACGTGGACGATGAATCAGAATGCTTTGTGACAGCTCCAATCTCCACAAACAAAAACTCGTAAAACAAAAACCGCTTGCAAGCAAAATGGCGGCCGTGAAAAAAGTGGGACAAAAAAATGGCGAAGTCGGACTTCTGGTTGAATATCTATTCTGTGGTAGAGGGGGCCAGAGGGTAATGGGACGAGGAAAACCGCTGAAAATCGGAACGCGGGCGAGCGGAGAAACGAAAGGAGAGAGAGGAAGCCTCTGCCAGATTTCAGGCCAAATATGGCGCCAAACCGGGGGTGCAATCTTCTTTGATATATTCGAGACTCGAGAGAACAACATTAAACGTACGTTAATCTGAATAATTCATCCCTGCTGTGATATATTCGATAGAGCAACACGACGTACGTTAATTTGAATAATTCATGTTGATATATTCGAGAAAGCAACATTACATACGTTTATAATCTGAATAATTCATGACAGAGTTTCTTCTAGCTTGACGCAGCGGAAAAACTTGTTGTCCCGTTTGTTCTAGACAAACTTAAGTTGTTTAACAGCTTTATTGGACACGTCTATGTGACATACTAATAAAAATACATAGATACAAGAAAAAATAAAAGACGAGCCCAACAGGGTTTGCGCGAACGGGACACAGTCCCATGCGAGGCGCAGCCCTACGGTAGGAAAACATACATCATAAAAATACATGAAAGGCCCGATGACAGGGGCAGTCGCGCACAAGCAACCATGTGCAGGACATGTCTATATCAAAAGTATTATTAAGTAAAGAAAAATATAAGTTACAAAGAAAACCCTTAAAAGAAGCAGCACTATTGGAAAGTATGTAATGGGGCTAACTTGCAAATAAAGTTCCAGGGTTTAACGATTCTGTTAAAATACGAAGCTTGGAAAGTACTGGTTTTACAAATGGTGGGTTTTAAAGTTAAAGTTGGGTTAAGATTACGTGTGCGCCCATGCTGCACAAACGAAACAAAACATTCAATATTAAAATTAGTAGGGCCAAAGATTGCTTTGAAGAAGAAAGTCAGGTCTTTTATTTCTCTATCATACACCAAAGGCAGCAGGTTAAGGGCCAGCAGCCTATCCTTGTGCGACGTCTCGCCTGGTTTCGACCTTAGGATCCACCGCGTAGCGCGCCGTTGGACTCTCTCTACCATGGATTTTAGCTTAACTGTTGCTGGCGACCACACCTCGGTAGCATAGCACATCTGAGATTTAACGAGTGCTAGGTATAATGTGCGTCGAACTGTGATATCTGTAATCAGTGGACAGGTTCTTTTCAATAAACCGAGTAGCTTATTTGCTTTTGCTACGACAGACGTAACATGGGAATCCCAGGAGAGTTTATCAGAAATGAGAACACCAAGGTCCCTTTCTTCCCGCACACGTAGTAACTTCACGTCCCCAAGGTGATAGTCATAGGTAACTGGCGTTTTCTTTCGAGTTACTGTAAGTACAGTACCTTGCACTTTGAAGCGTTGAACTTAATATTAGATTCTCGGCTCCAGGTGACCAGGCTCGTCAGGTTACGCTGAAGGCTCTCGCAGTGGCTGAATGAGTTCATGGTACGGTATAATTTTGTATCATCTGCATATAGGGCAGCGCCTGTTTCTTTTTGGATGACGTCAGGCAAGTCGTTTATGAATAAAACGAAGAGTGAGGACCTGCGATACTGCCTTGAGGTACACCGGACGTGACTGATGAGCGCTGAGAGGCGACGCCTTCTATAACAACCCTCTGTGATCTATCCCTTAGGTAGTCGGTGAACCATTCAAGTAGATTGCCTGTTACTCCATACCATTTAAGCTTTTCGATAAGTATGGCATGGTCGACTGGCAAAGTCAAGGTATAAAACGTCCGACTGAATATTCTTATCCAGAGTTTCGCCAATTGAGTGAAGAACAGACAGTAACTGGGTAACACAAGAGCGATTTCGCATGAAACCGTGTTGTAACTGGGTAATCATGTGCGAGACATGAGCATAGAATCTATTGCAGACGCAGCGTTCCATGACTTTACTAACAACAGACAATAAGGAGATAGGTCTATAGTTTTCTGCGGACTCTTTTAGATCTTTCTTGTGGACGGGAGTGACATCAGCAGTCTTCCATTCAGAGGGAAAGCGCCCAGTGAGCAGAGAATGGTTGAATAATGCACAGAGACTTGGCGCAATCTGCACGCTACACTCTTTTAAGACACGGGCTGGAATCCCGTCGGGACCACAGGCTTTTGACGGATCTAAGTTAGATAAACAATTGGCCACTTCATCGACTGATAGGTATAAGTTCGGAAATTTCCATATCAGCGCTCAAGGGAGAACGATGGCATTTGCGTTGGATGTTTACAGTTGGAGTAGTGAAAACCGAACAAAAGTATGAATTAAATAGCTCAGCTTTTTCGGCGGCGCTCTTAGCTGCTTGCCCGTTGTAAATAATATCTGAATTCAAGCCCGCGCGATGATGTAAAATCGCCTTATGGTAACTCCAAAATAATTTAGGGTTTGTCTTGAATGAGCCTTCAATACTTACCAGATAATCGCGATGTTTACGTTGGACTAATGATTTAACCTCTTGGCTGAGGGAGCGAAGTTTTAGTTTTCGTTCTTCCGATTTATATTGACGGTATTTACGCAGAGCTCTATACTTTTTGCGGATAAGATGCCTGACCTCTCCGTCAATCCAAGGCGGGGAATTAGTGTCTTTGATGAATTTTACTGGGACACAGTTCTCAACGGCAGTCAGAAACAGATCCTTCCACTGAGACCAGCAAATATCAACATCATCGGAGAGGGTGATGTCGAATGGCATCCGCTGCAGATCACTTCTGAGTTCATCAAAGTTCGCGCGCTTATAATCATACGCCTTGCGCTGCACCCGCTTAGCTCGTTTAAACTTCAGCCGGATAACAAAGTCAACCAGGAAATGATCCGAGGGAAATTCGCTTTGCACAGGAGAGGACGTAGAGACGTAGTCAATCACTTCAGAACAGTTGCACAAGAGCAGGTCAAGTTTATTACCCGCAATATGAGTTGGCCCTTTAATGAGCTGTTGAAGGAAGTTATCGCCTAGCCTTCGGCAAACAACACAAACCTCGGCCCATCAGATCACAAAATGCTTCGACCTCCGATGATCCACCGACATTAGTTGGAGTACATTCATCAGACGACCAGGCAATGTCCAGGAGATTAAAATCGCCAACCACGATATTGCAGGTCGATTCAGGAGTTTCTTGAAGCGACGAGTTGAGATGTTGAAAGTCCACAGGACCAGACTCTGGGTGATAGAGCGAATAGAGGATAATTGGTTTACTATTATCCTTAGTAAGATCGACGACTACCAGTTCGATGTTGTCTCTCTCGAGGTCTGATCGGCGTCTGGTATGGATTTCAGACTTGACCGCAATAAGTACGCCTCCGCGCCAGTCTTTCCTGTCCTGTCTTTGCGGTAGATGGAATAGCCAGTTAGAATTTCTGTTGACAAGATGGAGTCATTAAGCCAAGTTTCGCTAATACAGATGACATCGTAGGAAAGGCGGTAAACCAACTGTTGTAGAATAGTTGCTTTGCATACTTTGCTGGAAGGGTTTCCGTCGTGCGGAACAAATGCTTTCAAACTTCTTGCATGCCTGCCCCCTGCAGGTTAGAACTATACTGACCTGCATGGGGTAGTTCGGTAACTACTGGGCTGTCATCCATGGCGGAAGAGATTGGCGTTAATAATGACCGTTTATTTATCCGTTTGTCTCTTCTTGCCGGATGGATACCAATAGTTGGTCCTGGATTAGTCTCCACATCAATCGACAGCCAAGTATGAGTTTTACTGAATTTGGTAATGGCCGTTGTTTGACCATTAATCCACTTTGACGACGTCGAAGTTGACGAGCGTGGCCGCGTTAACGAAATAATTTATGCCAATTAGTTGTTTGTTCACGTATAGCAGTTTGTTGTTGGATATATTTATTGTTTTATAGTTCTCCCAGCGATATAATCCGTGAAAAACAATGTAGATGTAGAGGAAAAGCCATAACTTTCGAGAGCTCGAAATCTCCCGACGAACTGCGATGATGGCACAAGCAAACCAAGATAGAGCGAAGATGAAGCGTGTGAGGACAGGGGCCATTGTCACTTGTTTTCGACGAGCACGGCTTGATTGTTGAAATTATTCCAATTTAAAATTAATGATGAACAGCATAAAATTTTTAATCATTGGATCAACAAAGATAATCATTTTACATAAAATGAACACTCTCTCTCAGTCGATGAACAGTTACAATAATTAATTTATATTAGAATTCCATTCAGATAATGGAATGTCACTGGTCGACGGAATGGAAATGTTTCTCCAGGTGCGGCTGCCACGGACGCACACAACTTGACTTCGAAGCAAAGCGAAGGCAATCTTCCTCCTTAGCCAGCTCAGGACAATGGAGGGCGCAAACTTCTTCTTGGTGGCGAGCTTCTCAGCAAGGAACGAGAGGAAGTGATGGGTCTCCCTTCCACATCCACCAAAGGCGCTGAAAACGACCGGTGTGAAGGAGCCATGCTCAACTTCAACAATTCGTTGGTTGTACTGTCGCTTCTTCTCCCGTTCGTTGGCGTTGACGAGCTGCTCAGGGTCTGACGTCGATGTGTCGAGGCGTAAGGGTTAAAAACCCGGACATCAAAAAATGCCTTTTCACATCTCTGCCAGAAGCCCCTCGCAGCTACCTGTATGTCCACTCTGGCGTCATCAGCCGAGTTCGCACTGGGTGGAAGTACTTCACCAGTAAGTGGAGCAAGGGCGGGCTCAATTGACACGTCGTATGCAACATCGTTTATGGCAGTTGCAAGTAGATCACGGATCTCATCATGTCTACGGTGGATAAAACCTCCTTTCAGACACGACAAGGCGTGGTCTACAGTGAAAGATTTACCACAAGCGCAATAGGATGGAAGGCGCTTCAACTACCACCGGTAGCGCAGGTAGATCGCGTCGTAGAACTCTCGCTTGGTGAGGACGTACCCTTCATCGGCGAGCGGCAGCGCTGTCAACCAGCTAGAGGATCCTTTCTGTTGGGCGATGTCGTTTGCCCGGAGTTGCTCTTCGTTCATGCTAGATCTCAAGTTGTGTAACAGTGACTTGTAGCGTGCCTCCCGTTGACTGGCAATCTCGCGGCGTCGATGGTGAATGGACTCCCCGCATCTTGGTGCTGGTGTGTGGTTCTGGACGACGATGTTGTTTGAGAGATCTTGGCAGATGGTCTTCGAGTTCGCGTTTTCTTCTGCGCAAATGTCCGAGAAGATGGGTATACCAAGACCTCCCAGTCTAGCAGGCAGCGAAAGCAGTCCACGTTCATGTCTGGACAAACTGCGGTGGTCGAGGAGTGCAGGCAGGAACTTCGTGTCGATGACGTTGTCGATCTGCTGCATATCCGTCTCGATACCTGAGATTGTGCGTATGTGGTAAGTAAACCGATGGCGAAACCCAGACACAAAAGCGGCATACGCTGCTTGAGGCTGGAATTTCGCAATCTCACTTAACACATGGAGCTGGTTGCACCACCTCCCAACCAAAGTTCGGACGTACTCAGCTTTCCCCTCCTCCGAGCCGATGTATCCTCCAAGGTATTTGTGTCCACTGGTTGAAATGCAAACATCAGTTCCAGCGAAGATTTCTTTGGCTGTCTCTTCCAGATGTGGCTTCACAATCAACCAGGTCTTATCGGCTCGTGGGTAGTAACCAAGACGCGGACCGTGGGCGACGATGTTATCCCACCAGGAACGTAGGTCTACCAGCTTACCAGCACCACTCAGGTCGTCAGCGAAGGCAACGTGTCGTACATCCTGGGCTTCATTCCACTTGATCATTTGCAACAAGGGAGTAATGGCGACGGCATACAACGGCATGGCTATCGGCCGGTCACCTTGCGTAGTGCCCTCCGCAGATGAAATTTCTTTACCCCCTTGCACAAACAATCGTGATGCTGTGGAGTAGCAGTTGTATGTGTACACAGCCATTGCAGGACAAATGTACTTGATGTTATGCAGCATGACCTTCCGGTTGATGGAATTGAAGGCATTAGCAGCATCCACCAGCAAGACAGCATCTGTCTCTTCTTCCGCAAAAATCTCAGACATGGCGTGAACTGCGGCCTCAGAGCCTGCAGGTTGTCCGGCACAAAGTTGCAGATCTCCCGCACTATCAATGATGTGGGGCTTGATGGTAAAGATGATCGCCTTGCCTATGATCCGCCGGAGCACTTTACCAATCCCAATAGGCCGCACACCCGGGTTCTTGTCCAGTGGTATCAAACGGCACGATAGATACGCCTCTAAACTAGTGGACTGGTCGGGTTCGACCTCTACCATTTGCGTAGCCAGCTTTCTCGCCATTAGCGCAATGGAAGAACGCAGATCTCTTCCGGCGTCTCCATAATTCCGCGAAACCAGGATATGTCGCCAGCCAAGAGCATCAAGGCCTGAAGGACCAGCAGCACCATTGGTCTTCATCGCAGTTTTCGAAATGGTTTCCTCGTCGATGTTGGCAAACAGTACTGGGTCAACGAATGGTACTTCACCTTGCAACATGACGGAACCGTCCTCCAGTTTCGCGGCTGGGTGTTTCTTTCGCAGATCTTGATCTTGATTGCTGCACGCGCGTGAATTACTACTTGTTGACCGAGCGTGAGGTCTGTACTAGTGAAATATCGGACCGACGTTTTTAGTACGGACCGAGCGAGTGCAGCGAGCCGAGGTCCGTGCAGAAAACGGAGGTCCGATATTTCACTAGTACAGACCGAACAAGCGAGGTCAATAAGTAGTTTATTATATGACCACAAATGTTGTGAACGTTCTGTGAAAACTCTACAGTGTTAGGCTCGTATTCGCCACCATCTTTCTTGCGAACTAAACCAAAGTGGCAGATGTTTTCCAATTTTTAAAGTACTTTCCGTTTAGCTAGATTCCTAAAATTTCTACCTCGAATAGCATTTTTCATTTGCTTTTGTTTGACATATTGTTCAAGGTTGTGCGTTAAGTATAGTTGGAAAAAACCCCACCTGAAATTCTACATTACCTGTGAGAAGTAAATGTTATATTATCACGAACAATGTTACGAACGTTTTGGACATTTTAAAAAGTTTCACATAACGCGGAAACCTGAGCTATACATCAAATGAAAGCTTATAAAATTTCTAACAACATACCTGCACGATATATTTCAACAATGAGTAGTTCTGAAATTATTATCCATCTTGTTGCGTATAATGACATGACTTTCATTTTGTTTATAAAATTTTCACTGTCAGAAACTGACAGCGGTCCGGAACGGCAGATTCCGGACCGCTCAGGAACCAATCAAATTGCCGGATTTCACGTTCCGGACCGCTCGCGAAAATAGTCATATAATAATTGGTGTTAATGACCGTTGGAGCACGTGCGGCGGCGTCAGCGTATCTGGCGTGTTATGTTTGCTCGCGTGTGAAGAACCAACCGTTCTTGTGTGCGCGAGCTGAACACTAAGGTGCTTAGTGCTTCTCCAATTTCCGCAGAGGAAAACTCTATCCACCGTTCTGCAAAGTGTTACATCCAAAAACGTAATGGAAGAAGGTTAAAATTGCGGCCAGAACATGTGCTAAAAATATCGACTTTAGAATCTACAGAACAGTTCATATCAACAGCAACTGCCTTCTGGCTCGAGTGTAAATTATCATCCGGCTCTTCCATCGCATCAAAACAACGTTAAAATACATAAATTAAGACGTCAGCCAAACGCTCTTGGTCGCATGTCCCCCTTACATGAAAAATTCGAACGGAAACAAAAGGATTGCCGAGATATAAAACGGATTACAAGAAATCGCCGATTTCGTTAAGATATCGCCTGAAATCTGGCAGAGGCTTCCTTTCTCTCCTAGCCTCTCGTTTCTCCGCTCGCCCGCGTTCCGATTTTCAGCGGTTTTCCTCGTCCCATTACCCTCTATTCCATATCCGAACCATATAGGCCCCCTCTACTGAATTGGAAGAGAGGTGTGTATAAAAAAAACCGCTACCCTTAGAAAATGAATTAGCATTCTTAACTCTTTCCAGTCCGGCCCAGTCAAAAGGGATCATAGAAGACCCCCGACGTCGTCAATCGAAAAACACGGCACACGGTAACGCAAGATTAAAAATTGAAATTCGACAAGCGCCAGACACATGAGATCCACTCACACGCCAAGTTTGATTTGATTTCATAAACAACTCTGCGATTGGTGGCATTTTGAGTTTTCGAGATGCTCGCGGGCGTGCAATATATTTTCTAGAAATATTTAAATTTTTCAACCTGATTTATGATAATTAATGCTAATTTATATTAACATAATGTGTCTTGTTCGGAAAATTCAAAAGCATTCGTATAACAGCCGGTTTATTGGGCTTTCAGAAAAGGTATAGGTTTCGCAACAGTTATGAATATTTCCCGAGATATCAATAGAACAAAGAGGTAGTTCAATTTTGGATGTTTTTCAGCCGGACAGGAAAGAGTTAAAGAGACCTATTGTAATTAAAAAAAAAATTATACACCTGGGAAATTAAGATGGTCCAAGCGCTGCGTTAATCAAGAAGAGAGAAAGCAGTTTTCAATACGAATGCAATCCAAGTTATTTTTTACGCATTCGTTGCTCAGAGGTGTCTAAGCCTTCAAACTATTACAATGGGTTCTTTGAAAAAAATGCTAATTCACAGTTGCTTCCGGTAGCGTTTTTTTTATACACACTGTATCACAGCGTGCGTAAGACACGACTTATTTTATAAACCACTATATCGGCTGACATTTCATATAAATATCCCAAATTTAAAACATTGTCCTAACCCCAACATAACCCTAATCTAGTCGACCCTAATCCTAACCCTAACCTAATACTAACCCTATCTCTTACGATAATGCTTTATTTTAGAGATAACAGCTGATTTTAATTTCGAATTTTACTACCGATAGTCTATGTGACATAATTTCAGGATTTATTTGAAACTTCACCCACTATATCGCTGTCATTATGTATGAACAACAGACGAGTTCATGACCGAAGTCTTCGCCATGCCATGTGCTTGAACAAAAGTTATTCAGACTTCTACATGGACAGAAATTTCACGACATTTGCGCGTAGTTATGTTATCTATGTTAGGCAATGCAGCAAACTGTTCTACTTGACTGATTTCCTAATCTTCAAGCATGAAGCTTTCATGAGTCCAGAACAGAGATGTAAACAAAACCTATTTCCGGTGGAGTCCCCACTTGGCACATGTGCAGAAGGGACTGTAGACCACCTTTAAACATCATGTTTTAAATATATCTAGCTTGTGTGTGGATTTTTTGTGGATTTTTTCTCCAGTTAAATCCGTTTACTATTCACAGGGAGCGATGTCAACCAAGGGGACATGCAAACAGTTTGCACATTGATTGGACAGTGAAATATGATGATAATTTGCTCTAAACGTGAAGAGCCTATAACCCCAAATTCAATATTACTTAAGAAATAAAACTATGTCACGTGTGCTTATCAAGTTATAACAACACAAGAGATGTAAAACACGAGGTGATAGTCAAGGTTATTGGCTGATGACAAAGACGGTGGTGTTGATAAATAGTATGCTGGCTTTTCTACTTGTGATCTTTTAGAGAGAATCGGTATTGCGAATACCGGTATATCGCCATCAACATATCCGTATATACCGGTATATCGGTATTTTTTTACCATATTTTTTTTAAAATTACACTTGAACTGAACCTCAAGAAAAATCAAGTTCAATACTATTACGTAACGTGAAAAGTTTTGTCAAAATATTTATATTATATGTCAAGTGTTCCGCATTTCAATGATGCTGCGTGGCTATTATTTAATAGACAACATTGAAATAATTATGTCCGATAATCGGATATGTATTTTAGTAGAGTATCTATAACAAAAGGTCCGCTATGCGTACATGTATCTGCGCCAAAGCCAATACCTTATTACAGGTGTATATTCAGGCTGTACAGTGTACACAGGCTAGCACTGTGGGAATCTTGTCAAGTGGAAATGCCATTGGTCTTCAAGCTTGGTCTTCTTTATGGCGACGAAAATATATATTATTGTTATTACTATATACCAAGTGTCAAATTTCATGTTTTCTTGCATCTCGTTGGGCGAGAGCGCCAGACGATTTTACTCTGTCTGACGCCAGAGACGGTTAATTTACTTTGATTACTCAATGTTAACACCTACAATCACTCTACTTACCCATGTGGATGGTAAGGTGCAGACCTGTATGTTGCTCAGTTTTCTGGCAGTTGCTCAGTTACTTGGATTCAGGTCTAAGGCCAATGATGTAACGATCCCCCGCCTTGACCTGTCTACCAAAGGTCTGCACCTATCACACCGAGTTTATCGGTGGAATATTTATTGTATTTCTAATTGTTATTTTTATTTATTCATTTAATTTTTTCATTTATGTATTTTATTTATTTATTTATTTATTTTTTGGGTGGGATGGTGGGCAAATTTCCTCCGTACACAAACCACCTTCTATTAGCTCTGCTATTATGCGTGCCCGCTGTCTCAATGCGTAATGCCTATTCCTCCGCGAGTACCGTTGCTTTTAAGCCTTCTCTCGCCCCAGGCCTTGCGCGTTCCTTTGTTGTTAACCTTGGTTATGACTAACCTCATTGTCTTCCGAAGAGGTGGAATGTATGTCCTTTGAAGATGGTCGCCATAGGCGGATCTAGGGGTGGGGTGCAGGGGGGTGCACCCCCCAGAGAAAATTAGCACTCCCCCAGAAAAAGTCAGCATCAACCAGTGTATATTAAAATTTTCATGATTTATGGCATTTTTGACATAATTTAAGGTGGTGGTGGATGGGTGCACCCCCCCTGAAAAATCTGCACCCCCTCTATCAGATGAGCCTGGATCCGCCCCTGATGGTCGCTGCGCCCAACGAGTTGAAAACCTTTTGTTAACAGAACCGCAGAATACAAAAACACTAAATAAAGTGATTATCAAGTATCAACGTAAATATCGTTTTGTGATTTTCGTCAAACAATCAAAAGTTGCGTATTAGCCTCGTAAATTTCAACTGAGTTTTTGCCGCCTTTTTACAGCCAAGAAAAATCACGATTATAAAGCTTGGGATACACGGGCAATATTTCTTCTCACGACTGTCGGGTTCGCTTTATCCAACATTAAATTCACGGTTTTTTAAACTCTTATGATTTTATTAACGTTATAATCACAGTTTTCAGCATACACAGTCACACACAATATTCACAATCACACACTGAAATCTACATGCTTGGTATAATTGCCTGGTAATTTCCCATTCAGTTTGTGAATGACATGGCTACACAGGCAATACTAAAACAAACCCTTTAATAGTCCCTTAAGCTTGTCTTTTTCATAACGCTACTGTTTGGCCAGTAAAAAAGAACACAACAAATGCACTTGATTGACCAGTGATGCCTCCGCACTCTTCGGCAATCGTTGCCGAAAGTTCGGTGGTTTCAATTTTCGGCAACAATGGCGGGAGACTTTGCTTTGCTGTTTGAAAGCACGATAGTAATGTCCTCTTCATCAAGGCATCCCATTGATTTTATCGCCATTGCTCTTCACCTGCACAAGCGAAATACGGCCCATGTATCCCCAAAGCTTAACACTCGATTATCGCACATATAATAACAAAGACGTTTGGGTATGAGGTAACTGAAGGTATGTTCAAGTAACAAGATTGATCCACCTGTGCACCTGTGCGTTAACTGTGGTTTCTAAACATGATTATAGATGTTAAAATTTGTGAATTATTTTCCCATGGCAAGTTTTGACTGAAAATTATAGCGTTTCAATCCGGTGTGGCCAGCAAAATACCGAAATGTCGGTATACCAGTATTTTTGGAATTATCCATATCGCCATACCGGTATTTGAAAAAATACCGGTATAATCCTTTTGTTTGTCAAGAAAAACGGCATATTACGAATAATATTGGTATTAATATTTTTTTGAACCAGACATAGAGGATTAGAAGACATTGTTGTTGAAATAATGTAAGATAGAGCTGATGTTAATGACCTGATTGACGAGAAGAGAATTCGAAGGCTTTTGATCGATCGGCCACTTTTGCTATCAGAAATATCGGCAAGATCAGGAAATATTTGAGTAAAAAGGACTGTGAGAAGTTGGTGCATGCATTCATAACATCAAAACTTGACAGCTGTAATAGCATCCTATATGGCTTACCAGAAGCTGAATTGAGCAAGTTACAGCGAATTCAAAATACAGCTGCAAGACTTGTAACAGGGGTTAAAAAATCGGAGCATATCTCCCCTGTGCTTCGTAATCTTCACTGGTTGGCGGTGAGATCAAGGATTGTATTTAAGATACTAATAATTACTTTCAAGGCTTTGCATGGCCAGGCGCCTGTTTATATTACTGATTTGCTAAATAAATATAAACCTACTCGTGCTTTGAGATCATCAGACAGTAATCTGCTAATTGAGCCAAAATCCAAAACGGTGACTCATGGAGACAGAGCGTTCTCGGTTTCGGCACCAAAACTGTGGAATTCATTACCACAGGAAATTAGAAGCTTTGATGTGTTGGGTAATTTTAAGTCAGCAGTTAAGACTTTTCTTTTTTAAAATTAATAGTTTATTTGTTTATAGTGGTAATATATGTAGTAGGCTTTATCTTATAATGAAACTGTAATAAGTTTTATCAGTATATTTAAGAATATATTGTTGTAAGAGCATTGAGACTATTGTATAATGCTCCTAATACGTCTATCATTATTATTATTATTATATAAATTGGATTATTTTGTAGAGATTGAACATTCCAGATTTTTTATGATAATTTTTGCATATGTAATTACTTTTTTATAATGATATAAAACAAGCGTTCACTGATATTAATTTGTATTCATGTCGAGTTGTTGTCGTCTTCTTTCGTTAATCCGGTGTGCCAAGATTCTGAAGTCTTACGTAAAAACGTCCGTTTTCGAAATCAATGACATGATCGTTATTCCAAGCGTGGTTGACGATATTTGATCCCTTTTGTCCCAATTTTACATTTCTTATGTGCTCCTTCTTTCGAGTTCGAAAACATCTTCCTGTCTCACCAATGTAGCTCCATTTAGTTGTTCCTCAAAGGGTGGTCTGTATTTTGGAGAGGGGAATTCTTGTTGTAGGTCATGTTTACGTATTGTCGCGTTAAAGTCTCAGTTAGTCCGTTGATGATGTAAGGAAGAACTGCGTAGCCGTTGTGTTGTTTTTCAGATTCAACTAAATTAAAAAACGTGCCCACTAATTCTTCTGGAGTTGGTGTCATATCATGTGTTAATTTGTGCGTTATGTCTGTAATAAATCTATGTGGATAACCGTTTGCTCGTAAAGCATTAGTAACATGATCTAATTCGTGTGCTTTTCCGTTGGTAGTGTTAGGGAGATGAAAAGATCGGTGTATAAGTGTTCGAGCAGTGCTAGCTTTGTGTTTTTTTGTCATGGTGAGAATGGAAATCTAGATAACGATCTGTATGTGTAGTGTAAAGTATAACTTTATTTATCGTATAAACTGTACATTCTCTTTCTTCACTATCAACTTAAACGGCGGCTGCGCCCGCCTAACCGCGCCTAACCGCTGACCAGTGGTCCGCTGACCACGCGAACAGCGTTACACTCTTCCCCCTATAAACAATTCAAAATACAAGTCTGTATAGTCACTTGTGTCCCTTAACGATATCACTATACAAATATAATGGCATGATTTGGTCTGAATTGACCCATGCTCCATAACGCTGAGGTTCTTGCCTCTGTCTTTCGCTTCTTCTAACCCCCTCTCGTGGGATGGGCATGGCTGGTTGGGCGTCTTCGTTTTCACTCTCCTCGCTGCTTTCGTTATCCAGAGTTTCAAAGTTTGGAGTTGACACTTGTGGAAGTGTGTCATGCCCTGTAGGCTGTTCCTGCGACTCCTCCGCCGTACTAGCTTGGCTTTATTTACACAGATGATGAGGTCTGCGATGGAAATAGCGCAGTTGATCCTGGTGGCGAATCAACCTCTTCCTGAAGTTATCAGCTTTCTTAACGCGGAATGTATTCCCTTCACGACACTGTATAATTATATAAGGCCAAAACTTAAAACACCTCAAGAATGGGCTGCAGATCTAGCCAAGACATTTAAGGAAGCGCACAACGAGAGTGCCACAAGGGATAGGCAGCAGAAAGAGAAGCGGGTAGAGAAGAGCAAAGAGGCCTCTACAACGCAAACGTTCAAGGTTGGTGACGAGGTACTTATTTACTCTCCACACAAGAAGGGTCAAGTGTCAGCACTTCATAAACCATGGGTTGGGCAATGTGCTTTCCTTAACTAACAGAGGGGTTCGTGGATTCCGACCGTAGGTTAGAAAGAATGGCGAGTAACCCGTAGATGAGTGTTCTTGATTTAGGTAATTGAAACGCACAAATAGAATCTTTAAGTCCCAGTCCAGATAATTTTCCTCCTGCGTCTTCTTCAACATTTGGCCAATCGTGCGGTTCAATCTATCCACTGCGCCATTGGCTTGGGGATGGAGCGGACTTATCCTCTTCTTATCGATTCCTAGCTCCGTTGCCAATACCAGCATTGTCGAGTTGTCGAACTCCAAACCTCTATCTGTCAAAATGGATTCGGGTATCCCATGACGACAATATACTTCCGTAATGATGGCATTAGTTACTGTTTTAGCTTTCTTATCGGGAAGCGGGATCATTTCTGCTGCTCTCGTAAACAGGTCAAGAACGACTAACAAGTAACGGTTGCCTCCAGGTGTAGGTTGCCGCCCAAAGGGTCCTTTTAGATCCATGGATATTTCTTGCCATGGCTCTGCAGTTGGCTGGCTTGTTAAAGAGGATTTGGTCGTTGATTTCTGGGGTCGGTCTTGACAGGTAGCACAAACAGAGTAGGTTTGACAGTATATCTTCTTGCATCCTCGTTCATGGATAGCCAGTAATAGTCACGTTGGATAAGTTTCTTTGTCTTGGCAAAGGACATGTGACCTGCATCATCATGTTTCATCTGAAGAACATCGGGAACCAGGCTATCCGGTATTACCAGCTGTTTATAAACCTTCCTGCCTTGGCGATACTTGATATAGAGGATGCCTGTTTCGTCGTCCATGAATAGATATTTCTCTTTCCTCATCCATGACCTGACGGCGAGATTCGAAGACTGGCATCTTTTTCTACTGAGTCGCATCTGTGTTATCACTTGTTTAAGGACTGGGTCACTTGTCTGTTCGTTCTTGATATCTTGTGCTGAGAATCGAATACTTGGTGATATCACCGCTACCTTCTGTTGTTGAGGATTTCTCGACAAGGCGTCTGCGTGTTGATTCTGATTTCCTGGTCTGTGGCGCGTTTCGAAATTAAACTCTTCGATTTCTTCTACCCAGCGGGCATACCTTCCTCTGGGATCCTTCGTACTACGTAACCATCGTAGTCCGAGGTGGTCTGTGTACCAAGTGAACCTCTGACCCAGCAGGTAGTGCCTGAACTTCCGCAGAGCATAAACTAGGGCAAATGCTTCCTTATCTCTGGTATGCCAAGCGAGTTCATTACCACTAAATGTCTTTGATAGATAATGAATGCATGGTCTCTCTTGTCCACTACCGTCTCTTTGGGATAAAATGCAACCAAATCCGATGTCTGATGCGTCGGTACTCAGTTCGAAGGTCTTGGTCATATCTGGAAATGCTAACACGGAAGCGTTGGCGAGTGCCTCTTTCAGCTTACCGAACGCTTCCTCGCGTTCGGCAGTCCATTCAAACTTTGCTGTTCCTGTCAACTCGTTCAGTGGCTTAGCGATAAGCTGAATTTGTGGCATAAACTCCATGTAATAATTGTACAATCCTAGAAAGCTTCGGACATCTTTCA
>JAYKKM010000014.1:0-67500 GCA_035772405.1 Chrysogorgia sp. JL179-B06
AAGGCATATTATGCAAGATCTTTATGCTGTGAGATATTTATTTGCCTTTATCAGTACGGTAAGAGTGAAGGCATATTATGCAAGATCTTTATGCGGTGAGATATTTATTTGCCTTTATCAGTAGAGTGAAGGCATATTATGCAAGATATTTATGCGGTGAGATGGGGGAGTAAAGGCATATTATGCAAAATCTTTATGCGGTGAGATATTTATTTGTCTTTATCAGCAAGAGCGAAGGCATAGTATACAAGATATTTATGCGGTGAGATATTTATTTGTCTTTACCAGCAAGAGTGAAGGCATATTATGCAAAATCTATATGCGGTGAGATATTTATTTGTCTTTATCAGTAAGAGTGAAGGCATGTTATGCTAAATATTTATGCTGTGAGATATTTATATGTCTTTATCAGTAGAATTAAGGCGCATTATGCAAGATCTTTATGCTGTGAGATATTTATTTGCCTTTATCAGCAAGAGTGAAGGCATATTATGCAAGATCTTTATGCGCTCAGATATTTATTTGTCCTTATCAATAAGAGCGAAGGCATATTATGCAAGATCTTTATGCTGTGAGATATTTATTTGTCTGTATCAGTAACAGTGAAGGCATATTATGCAAGACCTTTATGCGGTGATATATTTATTTGTCTTTATCAATAAGAGCGAGGGCATATTATGCAGGATCTTTATGCTGTGAGATATTTATTATCTTTATCAGTGAGAGTGAAGGCATATTATGCTAAATATTTATGCTGCGGGATATTTACTTGCCTTTGTCAGTAGAGTGAAGGCATATTATAGAAGATATTTATGCGGTGAGATATATATTTGTCTTTATCAGTAAGAGTGAAGGCATATTATGCAAGATATTTATGCGGTGAGATATTTATTTGTCTTTATCAGTAAGAGTGAAGGCATATTATGCAAGATCTTTATGCGGTGATATATTTATTTGTTTTATCAGTAAGAGCGAGGGCATATCATGCGGGATCTTTATGAGGTGAGATATTTATTTGTCTTTATCAGCAAGAGTGAAGGCATATTATGCAAAATCTTTATGCGGTGAGATATTTATTTGTCTTTATCAGTAAGAGTGAAGCCATATTATGCAAGATCTTTATGCGGTGAGATATTTATTTGTCTTTATCAATAAGAGCGAACGCATATTACGCAAGATATTTATGCTGTGAGATATTTATTTGTCTTTATCAGTAAGAGTGAAGGCATATTATGATAAATATTTATGCTGTGAGATATTTATTTGTCTTTATCAGTAGAGTGAAGGCATATTATGCAACATCTTTATGCTGTGAGATATTTATTTGCCTTTATCAGTAAGAGTGAAGCCATATTATGCAAGATCTTTATGCGGTGAGATATTTATTTGTCTTTATCAATAAGAGCGAAGGCATATTACGCAAGATCTTTATGCTGTGAGATATTTATTTGTCTTTACCAGTAAGAGTGAAGGCAAATTATGCAAGATCTTAATGCTGTGAGATATTTATTTGCCTTTGTCAGTACTGTGAAGGCATATTATGCAAGATCTTTATGCGGTGAGATATTTATTTGTCTTTATCAGTAAGAGTGAAGGCATATTATGCAAGATCTTTATGCTGTGAGATATTTATTTGCCTTATCAGTAAGGGTGAGGCATATTATGCAAGATCTTTATGCGGTGAGATATTTATTTGTCTTTATCTATAAGAGCGAGGGCATATTATGCAATATCTTTATGCTGTGAGATATTTATTTGTCTTTATCAGTAAGAGTGAAGGCATATTATGCTAAATATTTGTGCTGTGAGATATTTATTTGTCTTTATCAGTAGAGTGAAGGCATATTATGCAAGATCTTTATGCGGTAAGATATTTATTTGTCTTTATCAGTAACAGTGAAGGCATATTATGCAAGATATTTATGCGGTGAGATATTTATTTGTCGTTATTAGTAAGAGTGAAGGCATATTATGCAAGATCTTATGCTGTGAGATATTTATTTGTCTTTATCAGTAAGTGTGAAGGCATATTATGCTAAATATTTATGCAGTGAGATATTTATTTGTCTTTATCAGTAAGAGTGAAGGCATATTATGCAAAATCTTTATGTGGTGAGATATTTATTTGTCTTTATCAGCAAGAGTGAAGGCATAGTATACAAGATATTTATGCGGTGAGATATTTGTTTGTCTTTATCAGGAAGAGTGAAGGCATATTATGCAAAATCTTTATGCGGTGAGATATTTATTTGTCTTTATCAGTAAGAGTGAAGGCATGTTATGCTAAATATTTATGCTGTGAGATATTTTTATGTCTTTATCAGTAGAATTAAGGAATATTATGCAAGATCTTTATGCTGTGAGATATTTATTTGCCTTTATCAGCAAGAGTGAAGGCATATTATGCAAGATCTTTATGCGGTCAGATATTTATTTGTCTTTATCAATAAGAGCGAGGGCATATTATGCAAGATCTTTATGCTGTGAGATATTTATTTGTCTTTATCAGTAACAGTGAAGGCATATTATGCAAGACCTTTATGCGGTGATATATTTATTTGTCTTTATCAATAAGAGCGAGGGCATATTATGCAGGATCTTTATGCTGTGAGATATTTATTATCTTTATCAGTAAGAGTGAAGGCATATTATGCAACATCTTTATGCTGTGAGATATTTATTTGCCTTTATCAGTAAGAGTGAAGCCATATTAAGCAAGATCTTTATGCGGTGAGATATTTATTTGTCTTTATCAATAAGAGCGAAGGCATATTACGCAAGATCTTTATGCTGTGAGATATTTATTTGTCTTTACCAGTAAGAGTGAAGGCATATTATGCAAGATCTTTATGCTGTGAGATATTTATTTGTCTTTATCAGTAGAGTGAAGGCATATTATGCAACATCTTTATGCTGTGAGATATTTATTTGCCTTTATCAGTAAGAGTGAAGCCATATTAAGCAAGATCTTTATGCGGTGAGATATTTATTTGTCTTTATCAATAAGAGCGAAGGCATATTACGCAAGATCTTTATGCTGTGAGATATTTATTTGTCTTTACCAGTAAGAGTGAAGGCATATTATGCAAGATCTTTATGCTGTGAGATATTTATTTGCCTTTGTCAGTACAGTGAAGGCATATTATGCAAGATCTTTATGCGGTGAGATATTTATTTGTCTTTATCAGTAAGAGTGAAGGCATATTATGCAAGATCTTTATGCTGTGAGATATTTATTTGCCTTTATCAGTAAGGGTGAGGCATATTATGCAAGATCTTTATGCGGTGAGATATTTATTTGTCTTTATCTATAAGAGCGAGGGCATCTTATGCAATATGTTTATGCTGTGAGATATTTATTTGTCTTGATCAGTAAGAGTGAAGGCATATTATGCTAAATATTTGTGCTGTGAGATATTTATTTGTCTTTATCAGTAGAGTGAAGGCATATTATGCAAGATCTTTATGCGGTAATATATTTATTTGTCTTTATCAGTAACAGTGAAGGCATATTATGCAAGATATTTATGCGGTGAGATATTTATTTGTCGTTATTAGTAAGAGTGAAGGCATATTATGCAAGATCTTATGCTGTGAGATATTTATTTGTCTTTATCAGTAAGTGTGAAGGCATATTATGCTAAATATTTATGCAGTGAGATATTTATTTGTCTTTATCAGTAAGAGTGAAGGCATATTATGCAAAATCTTTATGCGGTGAGATATTTATTTGACTTTATCAGCAAGAGTGAAGGCATAGTATACAAGATATTTATGCGGTGAGATATTTGTTTGTCTTTATCAGGAAGAGTGAAGGCATATTATGCAAAATCTTTATGCGGTGAGATATTTATTTGTCTTTATCAGTAAGAGTGAAGGCATGTTATGCTAAATATTTATGCTGTGAGATATTTTTATGTCTTTATCAGTAGAATTAAGGAATATTATGCAAGATCTTTATGCTGTGAGATATTTATTTGCCTTTATCAGCAAGAGTGAAGGCATATTATGCAAGATCTTTATGCGGTCAGATATTTATTTGTCTTTATCAATAAGAGCGAGGGAATATTATGCAAGATCTTTATGCTGTGAGATATTTATTTGTCTTTATCAGTAACAGTGAAGGCATATTATGCAAGACCTTTATGCGGTGATATATTTATTTGTCTTTATCAATAAGAGCGAGGGCATATTATGCAGGATCTTTATGCTGTGAGATATTTATTATCTTTATCAGTAAGAGTGAAGGCATATTATGCAACATCTTTATGCTGTGAGATATTTATTTGCCTTTATCAGTAAGAGTGAAGCCATATTATGCAAGATCTTTATGCGGTGAGATATTTATTTGTCTTTATCAATAAGAGTGAAGGCATATTATGCAAGATATTTATGCGGTGAGATATTTATTTGTCTTTATCAGTAAGAGTGAAGGCATATTATGCTAAATATTTATGCTGTGAGATATTTATTTGTCTTTATCAGTAGAGTGAAGGCATATTATGCAACATCTTTATGCTGTGAGATATTTGTTTGCCTTTATCAGTAAGAGTGAAGCCATATTAAGCAAGATCTTTATGCGGTGAGATATTTATTTGTCTTTATCAATAAGAGCGAAGGCATATTACGCAAGATCTTTATGCTGTGAGATATTTATTTGTCTTTACCAGTAAGAGTGAAGGCATATTATGCAAGATCTTTATGCTGTGAGATATTTATTTGCCTTTGTCAGTACAGTGAAGGCATATTATGCAAGATCTTTATGCGGTGAGATATTTATTTGTCTTTATCAGTAAGAGTGAAGGCATATTATGCAAGATCTTTATGCTGTGAGATATTTATTTGCCTTTATCAGTAAGGGTGAGGCATATTATGCAAGATCTTTATGCGGTGAGATATTTATTTGTCTTTATCAGTAAGAGTGAAGGCATGTTATGCTAAATATTTATGCTGTGAGATATTTTTATGTCTTTATCAGTAGAATTAAGGAATATTATGCAAGATCTTTATGCTGTGAGATATTTATTTGCCTTTATCAGCAAGAGTGAAGGCATATTATGCAAGATCTTTATGCGGTCAGATATTTATTTGTCTTTATCAATAAGAGCGAGGGAATATTATGCAAGATCTTTATGCTGTGAGATATTTATTTGTCTTTATCAGTAACAGTGAAGGCATATTATGCAAGACCTTTATGCGGTGATATATTTATTTGTCTTTATCAATAAGAGCGAGGGCATATTATGCAGGATCTTTATGCTGTGAGATATTTATTATCTTTATCAGTAAGAGTGAAGGCATATTATGCAACATCTTTATGCTGTGAGATATTTATTTGCCTTTATCAGTAAGAGTGAAGCCATATTATGCAAGATCTTTATGCGGTGAGATATTTATTTGTCTTTATCAATAAGAGTGAAGGCATATTATGCAAGATATTTATGCGGTGAGATATTTATTTGTCTTTATCAGTAAGAGTGAAGGCATATTATGCTAAATATTTATGCTGTGAGATATTTATTTGTCTTTATCAGTAGAGTGAAGGCATATTATGCAACATCTTTATGCTGTGAGATATTTGTTTGCCTTTATCAGTAAGAGTGAAGCCATATTAAGCAAGATCTTTATGCGGTGAGATATTTATTTGTCTTTATCAATAAGAGCGAAGGCATATTACGCAAGATCTTTATGCTGTGAGATATTTATTTGTCTTTACCAGTAAGAGTGAAGGCATATTATGCAAGATCTTTATGCTGTGAGATATTTATTTGCCTTTGTCAGTACAGTGAAGGCATATTATGCAAGATCTTTATGCGGTGAGATATTTATTTGTCTTTATCAGTAAGAGTGAAGGCATATTATGCAAGATCTTTATGCTGTGAGATATTTATTTGCCTTTATCAGTAAGGGTGAGGCATATTATGCAAGATCTTTATGCGGTGAGATATTTATTTGTCTTTATCTATAGGAGCGAGGGCATATTATGCAATATCTTTATGCTGTGAGATATTTATTTGTCTTTATCAGTAAGAGTGGAGGCATATTATGCTAAATATTTGTGCTGTGAGATATTTATTTGTCTTTATCAGTAGAGTGAAGGCATATTATGCAAGATCTTTATGCGGTAGGATATTTATTTGTCTTTATCAGTAACAGTGAAAGCATATTATGCAAGATATTTATGCAGTGAGATATTTATTTGTCTTTATTAGTAAGAGTGAAGGCATATTATGCTAAATATTTATGCGGTGAGATATTTATTTGTCTTTATCAGTAAGAGTGAAGGCATAGTATGTAAGATATTTATGCGGTGAGATATTTATTTGTCTTTATCAGTAAGAGTGAAGGCATATCATGCAATATATTTATGCGGTGAGATATTTATTTGTCTTTATCAGTAAGAGTGAAGTCATATTATGCAGGATCTTTATGCGGTGAGATATTTATTTGTCTTTATCAGTAAGAGTGAAGGCATATTATGCAAGATCTTTATGCGGTGAGATATTTATTTGTCTTTATCAATAAGAGCGAGAGCATGTTATGCAGGATCTTTATGCTGTGAGATATTTATTTGCCTTTATCAACAATTACAGAAACTTGGCTTACTGGTAACTCCGATCATAATAATACTATCGCGGAAATCTTGAATACTTTAAAGGACTTTGAATTTCACAAAGTGCCTAGACTTAATAGAACAGGTGGAGGAGTAGGTGTTCTCTTACGCAAAGGCTTTACGATACAGAGAAAGAACTGTATTCCGTTTACATCTGTGGAATATTTAGATTTAGATATCAGCTATGGTACATCGATGATTAGATTGGTTACTATTTATAGGCCACCTCGTTCGAAGAAAAACCGCTCAAGTCCAACTACTTTCGTCAATGACTTCTCAACTCTCCTTGAAACACTCATACTCGCTCCTGGCTATCTCCTTATCAATGGAGATTTCAACTACCATATGGATAAACAAGCGGATGCTTCTGCTAATGCCTTTAAGGACCTATTAGAACCTGCAGGTCTAAAACAACACGTAACTGCCCCCACTCACCGCAGCGGACATACTCTAGACTTAATTATCGATCGGCAGGAAGACTCCATATTGTCATCGTTTTCAACTATAACTGATCTTCCGTCTGATCACTATGTTGTGCTATGCTCTGTGGCGTTAGCTAAGCCTTCTGCCTCAAAGTCACAGTATAAACAACGCCGCCTTAAGGACATAGACATGGATGCCTTTAAAGCTGACATAACAAACTCACCTCTGCTAGGAGAACACAGCGACTTAGATCCAAACAAACTTGCTGATCTCTACAATTCAGTACTACGAAAGACGATTGACAAACATGCACCAGAGATATCTCGATCTATTACACTTCGCCCACACGCACCTTGGTTTACTTCTGAGTTACGTGATTTAAAGCGCGAAAAACGACGATGTGAACGTATCTACAGAGCTACAGGTTTGGAGATACACAAACAAATTTACCGTGACCAATGTCGGCAATATACTGCACTACTCGATCAATGCAAGACTCGATATTATAAATCTAAAATCGAGAATGCTGACCAGTGTCAACTTTTTCGCCTTATTGATGGAATGTTTAAGGTTAAACAAGTCCCTCTCCTTCCTTCACATACATCAGTTCAAGAACTAACTGAGAAGTTTAGTACGCACTTCACAGATAAAATTGCAAATTTGAGACAAAATATGCCTATCTGTCAAGCTCCAAGTCCTTCTATGGCTACTATATCGCCCAATATCTGTTCGTTTGCTGAATTTAACGAAGTTACAACTAAAACAATACGAGAAATGAGTGAAAGATCACCTTCTAAGTCGTGCTCCTCTGACCCTATTCCTACTCGAACATTGAAATCCTGTTTGGAAGAACTGGTACCCATAATAACATCGTTAATAAATTCATCATTACAGAATGGTGTCTTTCCCGATACTTTTAAAGAAGGACGATTGCTTCCGAAAATTAAGAATAATTCACTGGACAAAGAAGTCTTTTCTAATTTCCGTCCAATCACAAATCTTACATTTGTATCGAAAATTTTGGAAAGAACAGCTGCCTACCAATCAAGCCACCATCTGATAACGAACGGACTTTATCCGAAGTTACAAGCAGCTTACCAGAAGTTTCATAGTACAGAGACTGCCCTTGTTCGAGTTTATAATGATATTCTTAGAGCCATTGATGAGAAAAAAGAGGTTATTCTTGTCTTATTGGACCTTTCTGCGGCATTTGATACTATTGACCGTGACATTCTCATCAGCAGACTACGTACGCAGTTCGGCTTCACTGGTACAGTTCTTAAATGGTACGAGTCTTACGTTCGAGGTCGCTCCCAGAAAGTCGTGATTGGACCTACTGAATCAAAACCCTTCCCTCTATTTTCTGGTGTCGCTCAAGGATCAGTCCTCGGCCCGCTGCTGTTTATCCTCTATTTTGCCCCTCTTGAAGATGTCATTATATCGCATTGCCTCGATTGCATGATATATGCTGATGACTCACAACTTTACATCACAGTGAATCCAGATAACAGACATTCTGCTATAGTTAATCTTGAACAATGTATCGTTGACATTCAGGCCTTTTTCTTAGATAACAAACTTAGCTGTAACCCTACCAAAACCGAAATTGTACATTTCTATTCTAGGTTCTCATCTAATACTTCTATAGCTGGCATTAATATAAGTCAGTATTTAGTACCTACCAGTAAGGAAGCACGAAATCTCGGAGTAATCTTCGACAAACATCTCACTATGTCTAGCCATGTTAATGGTATTTGTCGCTCTGCTTCACTAGCTCTCAGAAATATTGGAAGAGTTAGAAAATATCTCGATCAATCTAGTACAGAACGTCTAGTCCATGCCTTCATAACATCAAAATTAGATTATTGCAATAGCTTATTGTATGGACTACCAGAGAAAGAGATAGGTAAATTACAACGCCTACAGAACTCAGCAGCTAGATTAGTGATGAAATCAAAGATTAGGGACCATATAACTCCTACCCTACGTAACCTACATTGGCTTCCTGTAAAACATAGAATAATATTTAAAGTTTTACTGACTGCTTTCAAGATTCTTAACGGTTGCGCTCCATCATATCTAATTAATCTGTTAGAACCTTATGTTCCTAGTCGTTCTTTACGTTCTAGTACACAAAGTCTACTAGTTGTCCCTAAATCGTACACCACTACATATGGTGACAGGGCATTCTCTATAGCTGTGCCTAAACTATGGAATAGCCTTCCAGAAAGTATAAGAAGTACTACTTGTATAAACTCATTTAAATCTATGATTAAGACCTACCTTTTTAATGATGCTTTTTTATAGCTATTCTATACTTATGTACTTAATTCTTATCCTCATTTATACATTCTATAATTATTTTATACTTATGTACATTTTATCCTGTATATTGTATTATATTATGATTGTAAGTAAGCTACATACTAGTTTTAAGATTTATCAAATCATTGTAAACGCATTGAGGTGTAGCTAAATGCGTATATTAAGAACTGTAATTATTATTATTATTATAATAAGAGCGAGGGCATATTATGCAGGATCTTTATGCTGTGAGATATTTATTTGTCTTTATCAATAAGAGTGAAGGCATATTATGCTAAATATTTATGCTGCGGGATATTTATTTGTCTTTATCAGTAAGAGTGAAGGCATATTATGCAAGATATTTATGCGGTGAGATATTTATTTGTCTTTATCAGTAAGAGTGAAGGCATATCATCCAAGATATTTATGCGGTGAGATATTTATTTGTCTTTATTAGTAAGAGTGAAGGCATATTATGCAAAATATTTATGCGGTGAGATATTTATTTGTCTTTATCAGTAAGAGCGAGAGCATATTATGCAGGATCTTTATGCTGTGAGATATTTATTTGTCTTTATCAGTAAGAGTGATATATTTAATGATAAACCGCTGTTGTCAGAGTGATGATATTATGTTTACGACTTAATTCTCGTTTTCGGATTGTTATTTTCCTTGAGGCCAAAACAAAAAATTAACTTTCTCGCCAGTGGTTGCGCCACTGGTCAACAACAACGTCGGTTGTGAAACATACTAGTTATTTATATATTTTTCAGTTTTTATCTGCCAATTTTTCTTTGTGATAAATTAGCTCAAATAATTTTATTCATGTGCATTATTGGACTTTGGTAAATCTATGCACTGTATCCAATGTGATCAATGTTTATCATATGTTAGAGGAAATAACATGCATTTTCAATTTACTTTTATTTCTTCTTGCAGATTGTTACTGTATATAGCCTATCCAGGTATCAGTAATAGTGCTGTGCGACATGCAATTACACCAAACTCAAAGATGAGAAGGAGGTGTGTAAACGTAAAATGCGTGCAGAAGAACTGAAACATCAACGGCAACAGCACAATTATGTTAATTATGTAAACAATTATTATTACTTTGGCAGTAAGGATACATCTGTATGTCTAACCGTGAGTTTTAAATGCAATTACATTATAGAATCATAAAAATTTGGGTAGGTATACACATGTATCCTCATGCCAAAGTAACAAGCGAGTGAAGGCCCTTCGTCACATATGAAATATTTCATCTGTTATGATGGGTCTTGGCTCGAAATGTTAGATCTCTAGCTTATAACTATTTTGGCGGTATACCAACCTATTGTATTTTAAATGTTCCACTGTCTATATGTGTCTATGTAGCACAACAGTAACTAAATTAACACTTTGTATTGCATGTTATTAAGGGACGTATTTAAGCCAAAAGGCGTTATGATGTTTTGGATGTTGTGAAATTAACATACCTATTGGTATGTGAATTTCACAACAACCAAAACATCATAATAATTATTGGTATGTTAATTTCACAACATCCAAAACATCATAATGCCTTTTGACTACCATGAAGAACTATAAACTCTTTGAACAATTAACTTACTTATATTTATTAAATAATATAATGCTGTTATTATGAAATTAAAGTTAATGAATATATGACATTGCTGTGAGAACAAATGATCTAGTGTTTCTGTTAATATTATTTGTCCATACTTTGTGTGCGTGATTGTAAAATGTAGAATGTAGTGCATATTAAATATGCATGACGTTTTTCATGATCAATACATACAAGTTTATGTATGAGAATGTTTTATACAGTATATGATAATATTCTGTTTCACATGTTAAAATTTCATATATGTTATATTTGTCCAAATTTTATATATGGAATTGGAATATTTCACATATGAAAAATTCATATGTGAAAATGTTCCAATTCCATATATGAAATTGTCATATGTGACAATTTCACATGTGAATATATTATCACATATGAAAATTTAATATGTAAAATGTTCCAATTCCATATATGAAATTTTCATATGGATGACTTTTACTTTTCTTTACATTTCCCTCTTTCAACAATTTCTCCTTCTCAGAGGAGACAGCACATGACCTGAGACAGCGATACAATACTAATGGGCATCTTTCTTGCAACTCTAGTTCACGCCATTAAAAAGTGGCTTTCGGTTTTCTGGGCGGGCGGGCGGCGGCGGCGTAGAATACTAGAAGTTGCAGAACCTCTGGACTAAAGCATCAAATTATACAGGCTTTATCAGCTGATTTTAAGCCGTAATTGTAGACTTCAGTGTGGACGGGAAAGAACAGACACAAATAAAGGTAAATAAATTAATAATTTCTCAAATAATGGCTAATAATAGTACACTGCGAGTCTATGTTGAGCAATTAATTTGCCTTTTCTTCATTGTTCTTTTGTTAGAGTTATGCACTAACCCTAACCCTAACCCTAACGACGATAGATGATTCCCTTCGGATATTAAACGCGAAAACACGAGAGTATATAATACAAAACTAGCAGTCATAGACTCAGAGAGCACGAGGAGAAAGATTGTTTACTGTAAGAATCAGCAAGGAGGGTACTACGAGGGAATACGAGGGTCATTATGGTACAAAATAGGCTAATTTCAATGCGAACAACTTTCAACTTTGCGTGGCTCGCAAAAATGGCTCGCATGAAAGTTGAGTGGCTCGCATGGATCGCATGGCTCGCTGAATGTGTATACCCTCCAGGTATTCTTTGACTGATTTAAACTACGTCAAAAACGACATTGTACGGTATTTTATGATTGGTACGTTGATGTATACATCTCACTGTTAGGGGGAAATGTTAGGGATTGAACATGTGTCAGCTAGCTCACTTGCAATAATGCATTAAGCAGGTAAAGGGCATGTCATCCTGAATGGGTTAAACATGTACTGATATAATTTAGATAATACTGTACATAATGTTGTGCTCTGTTGCATAGGCTAGCATTGTGTTTATTACTATTGGAATAAATATGACATGTGTTAATTATAATTATGATAGCAATTTAGAGCTGTCTACCAGTGGAGTAAAACATTTATCAATAATCTTATGCAGCTATATTTTATATTGCTATATATCGGTATTTTACGCAGCTACATATATTTCCTAGTGATCGGACCGATAATAGTATCAGAAGACTTAAAGTGTTTATATTATATAGAGTGAAAAATTCAGTTTGAAATAAAATCTCTTACTTGAAAGAACTATCATTAATTATAAAGATTGGCATTTACTTCCATAATATCACTTTGATCTTTAGATATTAACATTTGTTTGATATGTAAATGTCCTCACTTTGACATTACGCTGCATAGTGAGTTATTGAAGAAGCCTGCATATATACAGTTTTGGGATTATGTAACAAAATTATGAAAGTGTGTAATCCCATTCCCATGATACTAAACATACGAAATTACTTACGTTTTGAGTGCTTTGATTTAATAATCCCAAAGATATATATATATATATATATATATATATGCTTTTTCAGTAAGTTATTATATACAGTGTGACACCACAGTGAGGTCCGGCTTTTACATATCAAACAAATCTTAATCAGTGCAGTTTGATCACGCAAAAAGTAAACACTTTGAGTTATTCAGTTTGATGTCTAATTATGAAACAATGAAATTCAGAACAACACAAGCTTGATAGTTTAAAGGCTCTCAGAGATACATGTAGTTTCTATTATAAGTTCATTCGATTAGCAAATATCAATGGGTTATCTATTTTTAAGTAAAATAACTAAGGACTACGCTATTACTGCGGGCGAGGGATTGTTGCGTACACGTATTTCTAGTTACATAATATACAATAATTTTATTATAGCATACAAAATATGTTTGTTTACAGGTTGTTTAAGCAATTAAGGTTTAGTTTGATTATTCCCTCAGCTTTGCAGCTGTCGCGAAGGATAGTTAATGGTTAATGTGAACCCTGAAGATGACATTGTAGTCTAAAATTACGTTTGGCAGTTTTTAAACTTTTTAACTTTTAACCTGTGTGTTAAGCCTGTTTTCCACTCGGCGGAATTTTCCGCGCGGAGCGGAATTTATGTTTGTTTTGTTAAGCATCGGGCAGAACTAATGAGAAAAGACAAAGATAAATTCCGCTCCGCGCGGAAAATTCCGCCTAGTGTAAAACAGGCTTAAGACATATTATGAAGCGAACATTACGATGTATGTATTATATGTATATGCATGTCTCATCTGTTTTAAGGCACACCCACCGGTTTGTGGTCTGAAAAATATAATTCATATATACCACTTGTAACGTATTCGTCTTCAATATTGGTGTACAGATGATCCAGAATTGATCCATTATTGGTTGTAGGAAGGTAGAGGGACCAAATATTTAAACTATCTGATGTTTCTGATCTTCATCTGATAGCCAGTCAATCTGGAAATCACCACATATTATGCAATACACTTGGGAAAATTAATCTAATAAGCCAGTTCGTAATATCCACTGCGCGTCAAAATGACGTGTTCTGCGTCGGGATAAAAGTTATTTTAATTCATAACAAGCTAAAACCACAATATACATTTGCATTTCTATTCTGATATTATGAATTGAAATAAGATTTATCCGACGCACTGGCTTATTGTCATAGAATAGTCAAATGAACATTCTTTGTCCCAACTACAGTATGGTTGTCCAATTACGTCGTATTATACATGTCTCTTATGAGCTCTCAGCTGGAACTAATCAGAAATATTATGAATATAGAAATTCGCTTCGTGCTAAAATATTCGCCTAGTAGAAAATCGCCCTAAGCGTCGAATCTCCACTAGGCGGAAAACAAAATATTTATGTGAGATATCGCGTGGAACTGATTTTTGTGTCTGATGACGTAGTCATCAAACACTATGCTATCGGCTTGGTGTGTGTTTATTTGAAAAGTTGTGGCAACCACGTGACGTCACACCCGAACACGTTACGGAAGACTGCGAGGTAAGCGACGAAAGGTCGCCATTTTGTTTTCACTTTTGCTGCTGCCTGCTGTTGGGATTATTTGATCGATTTTATCCCCTCGCCCGAAGCTCTGGGGCGAGGGTGATAATCTTGACGGGGTGGTACAATGTCCGATCGTGTACAGTGTCCGGTCGTTTGTGCTATATCGGTATCCATCAACCGGACATCGGTTGTCTTGGTTACGATGACGAGGACCTCACGGGGCAGAAAGTGAGTAAACAAGGATAGTTATGGATCTACAAGGATATTTATCTAAGGTCGTGACCCGGGAACATTTTGTATTATTTTCCAAAAGCGATTTTATTACTGTACGTTTGTGAATTTAAACAGCCTTGGAAACTCGAAAAAACGTGAAATGAGTAATTTAAATAACGAATGGGAGGTTGAAGCTGCACGAGCAGAGGAGAGCGAAAGGGGATAGGAAGTAAAGTCCGATATTGCCTGGAAAAACCAAACCAACAACAGGTATGGTTACATCAACAAGGTCGAAAGACTGTGACAAAGGCGTCGAAAATCGCGAGTAGAAACTCCATACTATTAGGGCGAAAGATCGTGAACAAAGGCGACAACTTGTTGATGCTTACACAGACAAGTCCAGCTAGGTAAACGAAGTCAGGGTTGGACAGATCAGTAAAAATTATAAACAAAACGACGAGCAACGAGCGCATTGTTTAGACCAGTGTTCTTTGAATCTTTGTTTGCCTTATTTTACATCCAGTGGCGAAGCTGGCTGTTGCAACTGGTAATGCTATGCTAATTTATAAACATCTGCATATTTTGGAAACAATATATTTCTAAATATCTGAAAATGTAAATCGTTTCAAAATTTGCATAGCATGACCAGTTGCTATGGTGAACTTGGCCACTTTTTACCGCTCAATCTTACTTTAGCAAATTTGAGCAAAACACAGCTATGAACTATGTAAAATGAACTATGCAAATTTCAATAATTTTCGGCTGGTTTGGTTTTGTTCGATTCGTATGTGTTATTGTATTGTGTGGACTCTTGATTGATTTGAATGATGCATGGTAACCACAATCATGTCAAGTGAAAGACTTTTAAATGTGAAAGTAAATAAAGCACAAAGAAGATGAGTGGAAGATTAGAATATATATATATATATATATATATATATATATATATATATATATACATATATACATATATACATATATACATATATACATATATACATATATACATATATACATATATACATATATACATATATACATATATACATATATACATATATACATATATACATATATACATATATACATATATACATATATACATATATACATATACACATATACACATATACACATATACACATATACACATATACACACATACACACATACACACATACACACATACACACATACACACATACACACATACACACATATACACATATACACATATACACATACACACATATACACACATACACACATATACACATACACACATATACACATATACACATATACACATATACACATATATACATATATACATATATACATATATACATATATACATATATACATATATACATATATACATATATATACATATATATACATATATACATATATATACCATTTAAATTATGTGCTTTATTATAATATTGCAGAATAACAAATGTTAATACAAATTTTGAATGGCAGGTTTTTATTTAAATTGCATTCCATCACCATTGTTTCACTCGGTCACTTTGCAACTTCATCCACAATGGAATAATTGCAATACTTGATCATTAGCCTATATAGTGAGTACCGGTACTGGTGTTAAGGATGTAAAAAAGTACAGGTTATAGATGGCTGGATGCCACCTTGGGCCTGCAGGCTTACAATTTACTGATTTAGTGTAAACATGCACTACACTGGTTATAACAATCAGTGTTTATAAGCTCATCTGATGGCATGCTGGTCTGGTCAATGGCTTCTAACTTCTAAGTGTGTCTGTGTAAACACCTTTGTCCTGTGTTATAGGCCTAGACAATGTCAGTCCTAGGTTTGCAATGTATATATTTACACAGCTTTTGTAGGATATATACTGTATAATGTATAATTGGATAGGTTAACACTCACTGTGTCAGGAGAGCACGTTAGTGATTAAACAACTGGTATCATCTCACTGACAACAAGCAGCTGGAGGGAATTTCATCTTGAATTAATGATATATTGGTGAAATAATTAGATTAAGCAATGTTGTGCTTTGTTGCATATTATTAGCTTTTGTCATTTCATCTTTTTGAAATGTGTTACCTGTACTTGAATACCATTGAAATACCAGTGCACTATGCATAATTATATAATATAATAAGATTATATAATAAAAGCAACAGAAGTCTTCTAACAGAATAAAAGTTTATCGAGCTTATCAATATACAGTCAGGCAACACTCATTGCAAAACTCGAAAATTAGCTGATATAGCGAGTATACTGGTGTAGTAGTAAGGATGTAAACACGTACAGACTTTAGCTGTTTACAAATATTGCAAGTCTATAGGACCAACCTGACCAGCCACCACCTGGGCCTGTCTTACATTTTATTGACTTTAATAGTGTAAACATGCATGGCATACTGGCTGTAACAATCAGTGTTTATGCTCATCTGATATTATGGCATGCCTTTCTGGCCAATGGCCGAGTGTGTCTGTGTAAATTCACCTTTGTCCTGGATAATAGGCCTGGACAGTGCCAGTCCTAGGCTCGCAATGTATATTTTACTCAGCTTTTGAAGGATAAATACTGTATAATGTATAATTGGGTACTGTAGGTTAACACTCACTGTGTCAGGGGAACATGTTAGGGATTACCCTTCTAAACAGTTAAACTTCAAACAGTTGTGCATGATAAAATGCAATTTCCATTTTGGATTTCCAAAGGATAAGTCTTTTTTTAGTATGCTTTGGAGAAGTAGAAAACATAAACAAAGCTATTTGTCTTTTACCGTGGGGATAAACACATTTTATTGTTGTTACGTTTGAGTTTTAACTCCTTTCTAACGCTAAAGAAAGTGGGAAAACCCCACATGCGCCGTCAAGGAAAATGATTGGCTAATATTTTTAGAATTTGTCACCTTACATTATTTACATTGTCACCAGAGGTTTTTTCCCTCGCGCCTCCCGCTTTTTTCCGCTTCGCGCCTTATTTTTTTCTGCGCTTTTTTATGGCGGATAGCTCGTTTTGGTCCAAAATCTCTGGTGTCCATGGTAGCGGGGGGTAAATCAGTGTTGTGAAACTGACAAGCGTGAGACCGACGAGTGAGAATATTAAATATCGATTGAAACGTATAGTGTTTTGTCTTTATTTAACCTGTGGCGCTCTGAACCCTGGTACATTATACATGTGGGCCCCATGAAGGCTCGACTATAACTTCTATATTGTCACTATACAGTAAAATGTTAAAAAATCGTGAATACCTAGACACCTATATATTCCTTCCTTCTCGAGGGCAAATCGGCAAATCAGCTCATGTCGCTGTTAATTAAGCCGTAATTTTTTCATAATCTTCCACTCCATTTTTGGCAGGGGTCCCACTGGGTGGGGGCCCTTAGTTCTCGACCTAACCCTACCTAATGAGCGTTACGAAACTGAGTTAATCAATGGTATATTTTCATTAACTCACGCTCTAGAATTCCGTAGAAAGTTTGGACAGACTAGCAGTCTCGTCAAGCGATGTCGACACAGAGAAATGTATACACCAAGGTACTAAATTTCTAAGAAATATTTTATGAATGACGACATAATTATAATTTACAGGCTCGCCAGGAGGATTTTATAAAAGGAAATGATTATTTTTAAAAATATTTCTTGCTCGTCATGAAATATCGTCATGCATGCAGTATTTGTTATTAAATCACTGATTTAGCTCTTATATTTAAAAGGATTTAGTTTTACTTTTGCTTTTTTAGTCCTAGATATTATAATCCTATCTGCGTGAACTATTCAAAGTATAAAAACTATTTTTGGAACATGAGGTTCGAAATGAAAACGCTGGACGCTAATATAAATATTTTTATTGTTAATCCAGATAATAATAGGTTGTAAAAAGGTGTAAGTATCTCGTTCTTAAAAGGCCGTTTACATGGAGATGTTTTGCCCGATCTGAAATTTCAGCCCTAGCCTCCGGCTCGCAAATAATCCCTGTTGTACGGTGACCCACAAGTGCAACACGTAAAATTAAAAGAAAACCTTAATCAAATTACTAAGTACATCGAATTCCAATTTGCGACACTTAATTCCAATTCACAACACTTAATTCCAATTCAAGACACTTAATTCCAATTCAAGACACTTATTTTCAATTCACGACACTTAATTCCAATTCATTAAATTCCAATTCGCGACAGTCAGCGGTAGCATATTAAATACAATTGACTACTTCGTTTAAGATCCACGCTGCTTTCCGCTCGGATTGAAATGTGCTATGCAAGGAAGATATGCGCAATTTATTGTGATTTTTTGAGTTAATATGGGAACATCGTTTGACACGCTGATTCGTGGTTTGACTCGCTGATTTGACTCGCGTTTTAAGCATGTTTTGTCGAACATGCGGAGGAAAAACGCCAGAAGACGCCAATTTTTGCTCGAAATGTGGAATTGGTGAGTGGCATATTTTCATTATATTTTCTTCCTTTTCAGTTTCCTTGTATAGATTAGTAAGATATAATGACTTCAGAGTAGAGTGAATTGCTTGTTAAATACATTCGTTTACATATTTTTCATATATAATTTGACTGCTGCATTTTTTGTTAGCCCCCCCCCCTGGCCTAGAAAAATGTGTATGTAAACTTGTGTTTTGTAGTGACCGGCCCTTAAACTGGCTTGTATAAGAGATTAAACATTACCAGTAAAATCCAGGTGAGGTGTGTATGGCTGGCATTTTATACTTTGTCTCTTCCAAAGGGGGTATTTTGAAAGCAAATTTTAGCCAAGGAAAGTGTCATTAGATAATCCCCTCGCCCGGCGCGAAGCGCCGGCCAAAGGCCGAATGCCCGAAGGCGAGGGTGCTAATATCGACCGGCGTTTAGTCCCTTATCACCGGGATGCTTGGCAGGGTGGGCTAACTAGAATCGAGTTTATTTATATATTTACATACATCAACGGCCGGAGGATGCGCGGCATGGGAAAATTTGGCACTGGTAAATAGTGCAAAAATCGAAACGTTATTCAAAGGTGTTTTTTTTTCAAACGGATATAGTTTTTTGAAAAAAGTGAGTTTGAAAACAATTTATTGCTAAGAGGAGCGGAAGAGGAGCGGAAGAGGAAGGCGTTCAAGGCGGCAAGAGCAAAACCGAGTTGAAACCGAGGAGCAAAAGGTCGAAAGACCACGGAAAAACGGAGAGCAACAGCGACAAAAGATATAATTACATCAAAACAAGCCATATTCCGCACAAAATCAGCGGATGGCATGCAGTAATGTTTGTTTTGAACAAACACTGATGTCATGCCGAAGCTGTAGAATGTAGTGTTGACAGGCAAGCAAGTTTTATTTTGAAATATTCATCTATGCCTATGGATACTTTGCTCGGACACGAATACAGGTACGCCAGGGAATGAACGAGACGACCCAACACACGTTTCGGTGAATGATAAATGACTTTAATGAAGTCTTGGAATAGCAACAAGTAACTGGCCGATGGCAAAACAAGATGGCCGATGCGAGAGAGAGTTCACGGCGCATGTCCTTACAAAGGTACCGCTGACCGATACTGGCGTGACTTCTTTCTTTCTTCTTTCTAACTATATATCGTGAATAACTAACAAATCATGAAAAGGCATGACTAATACAATATAAAATCAGAAGCGTATAACATAACGAGGTTTACAATAGCTACCGATGAGTTCGCGTATTAAAAGTCAGTAACGTAGTCATCGTATCGAGGCGGAGGACGGGTTTGTCGTGTTGACCGTCTTAGTGGAGGATCGTCATTGCTGTTGACTGGTGGGGGACGATTCGCAGGGAGGGTCGAGATGGTTTCCTCGGGCTCTTCGGAAGCTGAACTATGGGGTTCTAAGACATCCTGCCCTGCTGGCGTTGAGATGGCATCTGGTATAAGGGGCGGGGGTGGTGGGGTGCTGCTGGTCTGGGGAGCTCTTCTTCGTCAGCGGAGAGATCGTCGAAGTTGTAGATAATGACGTGTATCCGATACATCGACAGGGACTTTGTAGCAGTCCGAAGTATTCACCCGGTAAGAAGTGCTACGCAACTGAGATCCAACGAACTTTCGTACGTTACAAAACTTGCCATCTATGGAGACAACGAGGTACCTACTGTATGTCGCGCACAAGACTTGTTTCGATCTACATGTAGGTAGACTAAGTCTCCGATGTCGATAGTTTGCTTGGGCGTGTCTTAGCGAAGGGTGCCTTGGATTTCTCACTTTATGGATGATTGGTGATTCGCTGATCATGTTGTTTAGGGATTAGCTCTTGGTCGTGCGTTGGTATTTGGCTATTAGAGAACTGATCACGCTGAGTCCACATTTCCCTTGCTGACAGTCCTTTAGAGCGGATACGGGAGTAAAGACTGGCTGTAGCGACGGCGAGGGTCACCTGTGACACTGCACCACCAAGTGGGTCCTGGCGGAGGATCTCGGATTCCAACTACTGGACTGCTTTCTCGGCGACGGGGTTTTTGTTGGGGTTTTTGGCGTTCCCAATTTCTAGAGTTATTCTGTGATGATGCAGAAGTTTGTCGTCTACAAGGGCCTTGACACCTGGGACTGGATCGGTACGAATGATAGCTGTAGAACCGTCCAGGGGTCGCATCTCAATGCACAAACGAATAAGGCCATCGCGGAGTGTATGATGGCGCTCGTCCTCCAGTAGTAGTGCCGATGTGTATAGACTAGTCGATATTCGTATAAAGTTGAAGTAAATGTTGGTAACATATTTTGTACTGCTGAAAACGAAAATGGTTGTTACCAAAGTTAATTTTGCGATCGTCGGTCTGAAAATGACGTCACAAATGACAACATGAAAAATTACGTCATTGCAATGATAACGATATAGCGTAAGGGAATTATAGAGCGAAAGGCCGATAATTTCGACTTTAAGACATACATTTTTAACTATTTACTCTCTTAATGAAGACAATGAGTGTGAAAGTCACAAATAAAGCAAGTTATGACGTCATTTTATGACGTAACAGTTTGGCAAGTAATAGATCAAACACGAGTTTGAGTGTTTCATCCGGGGTTCCAAACACGAGAAAACAAATGAAAACCGAGGGCGCAGCCCGAGGTTTTTATTGTTTTCGAGTGTTTGGAGTCCCCTGATGAAACACGACAAACGAGTGTTTGATCTAGCTTCTCAAACGAGTATTCCTTTAGCGATTTGCTCCCATAGCGATTTTATTTTAATATGTAGATTAAGAAATGTGATCCAGTTCACTAGCAAGTTTCATGAATTATTAATGAGTTTGAGAAGTATTGTTCACAAACAGAAGCATGTAAATGTTGAAAAACAAAAACTATTATTTGTGTTATTCTTGGTTTAAACCAGCTGTTTTACCAATGTTTTTGATAACATTCATTAACGCACATGTCACCCACACATAATTTCAGTTTCAGAGTCCCTGAGTCCATTCCAGTCCAGATGCCAGGTTACTCAGCTTCAATTTTGTAAAATGTCATCACTAGATTTCTGTCCACTTTCAAAAGTCTCAGTGTTGTGAAATGTACAGTAGTTATGGATTCAGTTTTAAACCTGAAGAGACCTTCACAGGTTGAGTTGAACTTTGTATATTTTGTCAAAAGCGAAATAAGCCGAAGGGTGATCTAAGACAAGTTACTACAATCTTGGAAAAAATACCTGTAGACTTTTGGAAAACTATATCCAAATTTAAGAAGATGTTATGAAAATATGCGTGTACCTCCCAAACTCGTCCGCTTATTGCCCTCCCCCCTCCACCCTACACAATGTTGGTCTAGCTAAAGTCGATTTGCAAGTCACATCGTCTAAATACCAATATTGTGTAGAGGGAGGGGGAAATAGTATAAAAATTCAAAAAGTCTACGATATTTTTTCCATGATTGTAGTTACAGCAGAGAAGTTGTTCGCGATGCTACGAATAAACGAAGGAAGCTCAGAGATGTAGGAAGCAGAGAGGTAATCGATCGTTTGGAAGATTTATTTTGAAGAAATGATGACGTTTCCGTTGTGTGGCATGGTAACTGTTATGCTCAGTACACAAGTAAAGAGAAAATTCTGCCTTTACAACAAAAGGAAGCGGAATTGCCACAAGAAGTCTTAGAAGAGTTGAGAAAGGGCAACTTCGTTGTCAAATGGAGTGCCGCAAGCAAGTTAACAAAGTTAGTCCTGATCCGCTAAATTGCAGAATACCCGTCCGCTTTCGCTATTTGTATCTGTTGACAGTTAGTAAAAGGGTCAAATTACGGAAAGTTCATCATATACAATCGCTTTGTTCTCTTTTAAAACCCCATTTAATTTGATAACTATCAACAAGAACACACAATATAAACCTTCGACATTATATTTAAAGAGAATTTAGAGCAACCTGGTTTGTATTTCTGCCTTTAAATGCGGTTTCAAAAGTGGACGGGTATTTTATAATTTCTCCGTCCTGATCTCAGTCTTCAATGGTTGAATGGCATAGGAAAACGAGGAGGAGGAGGAAGAGGAAAACGAGGAGGAGGAGGAGGAGGAAAAACCGAGACATCGTCTGCATTGATTAGATGGGCTCTTTCCTACAACTTCAGATCAGAGATTGCTAATGCAACACACGCACTGTTCAGATTGGAACAAGAAGACAAGTTTTTTCACAACGAATCTACTCCAGGTATGAAAGAACGCGACAACAAAGACGAAGCTTCACTGTGCGCTAACTTCACTCAGTGCAAAGTATTCTCTCCAACAGTACATCCAACATGAAATTCAAGTATCTCTGTTAAATTCCAATGGTCTTGGTCAGCAAAAAATAAACGAAATTTGTGGACCAAAGGTTGTCAGTTGTCCCTGAACCGCAGCAGCAACGCGAAAGAGCCAAAGTGACGTTCTGGGACACAATTCACAGGAATAACGCTCCAACGTTCGACAGTCTGTATCAAGGTGTAAAGGGCAGCAAAGATTAGGCAAGAGCACAATTTTAAGAGCCGACCGAAATGTCCTTCAACGTCTCATCATTGCCTATGAAGCTGGTGGCAAAGTTGATCTGCAGAGTGTGTTAAAATATGAGCTGATGGCTGTACCCGTGGCGCTAGCAAAGATTAACGGCAGCCTGAGAACTGGACCGCAATCCTTGTAGCCAAAATTCTTACACCCAGAATAGATTGCCCAAGTAAAATTGAGATTCGAGGTACCTAGCTCGTGCTTATTAATAGAAGGTATGGTTTCGCTTGCTGCCATAGGAAGACCATCAGGTGATCAAACGTTATTATTATTATTATTATTATTATTAAAGAATATTTACACAGGATAAAACACTTCAGTAATGGATTACTGCTATCAACGCGTGTCCTGTACGGTATCACTATTAAAAACTATATCTATAAAAAACATGCAAACTAAAATAAGAAACTAATTAAGATCAATATTAAATATTATATAAACTAGGGAACACTATAGGTATACTACGAGTACCAACGTTCATTTGTACTACAAGCTAAAATGTTCTTTCAATGCTCTTTTAAATATCATGAAACTGTCAATAACTCTGACATCATAAGGTAGTTTGTTAAACTGAATTGCCCCATTATAATAAAAGGCGCATTTTGTACATTCTAGTTTTATTTTTGGGATTCTGAGACTGAATCCGTTATTGCGCGTGTTCTTCTCATGTTGTAGACGCTCAAAATAATTGTTAAAATTACTGCAAGCGTTCTTGTCTATGCACTGTTTTGCTAGTAGGCAAGTTTGAAGTTTTGCGAAGTTCATCAAATCCGGTACTCTGAGATGTGCAGATTGACTTGGATCAATTATTCTAGCAGCTCGATCTTGGAGGCTTAGAACTCGTGCAAGTTGAGTTGCATTCAGGTTAAGAGTAACAATGCTTGCATATGCTAATAAGGGCATAATCATGCACTTGTAAATGGATTCAGCAGCATCCATTGTTAGAGACCATCGTATTTTCTTCAGCAACCTCAATCTACCAGATGCTTTCTTGAACGACAAATAGAAATGCTCATTTAAGTTTGTGGTTTGATCCACTAAAACTCCCAGGTACTTATACTTGCTTGAAAAATGTATTAGCCGATCATTGAAATGGACTTTCAAGGTCTTGTTCCGGATTCTCCTGTTGGTACCCAATAGCATTGACTCAGTTTTGCCTTTGTTGAGATTTATCAAAAGATCGTTTTCATTCAACCACTTAGCAACCACTTGCATTTCATCGGTGAGTTGATTTTCAATTTTATCAATCTCACGCCCAGATAGAAACAAGACGGTGTCATCAGCATACTTTATGATATTTGCACTGTTTAGATGATCGTCAATGTCATTAATGTATAATATGAATAAAAGGGGTCCCAAGATGGAACCTTGCGGAACCCCCGATGTCAGTTGGAATTTCTCGGATACGGAGCCGTCAAAGTTGACAAATTGTGACCGATTGAACAGGTAGTTAGTAAACCATTCCATTTCAACTGATTGTACGCCAAACCCCTCCAATTTATTCAGTAGATTGGAATGAGACACCGTGTCGAAGGCTTTCGAGAGATCAATGAAGACCACACCCGTTAATAGACCCTTGTCCATATTTGCACGTACTTTATCCAGAAATAATGTCACAGCCAATTGTGTGGAACGTTTCTGCCGAAACCCAAATTGGGAATCATTTATCAGATTGTTTGACTCTAAATAATCCATAAACTGTTCATGTACTATCCGTTCCATGATCTTACTGATGACCGGTAATACGGAGATAGGTCGGTAATTATCAAAATCATTGGTAGGCCCTTTCTTATGGACTGGGACAAATTTAGCTTCTTTCCACTCTTGGGGTATTTCTCCAGTAATTAACTCATATTAATTATATGAGCTAGAGGCTTTCTGACCACAGATGAACAATCCTTGAGAATTCCTGGTGGAATATTGTCAATACCAGCAGCTTTTGATCTTTTAAGCTGTTTCAACTTCTTCTCCACAAGTTGTTCAGTAACCGGGTTAAAGTTAAAAGTTAAGCTATTCCGTGCACAAGACGACTTTCGATATCTCCATGCAAAATTAACCAATGGGAGACATTGTTCCTTCAGTTTGTGAATAATCGAAGAGAAAAATGACCCGAAAGCATTTGCTATACACTTGTTATCCGTAATTACCTCACCATTAATTTGGAATGAACGACCAGTGCAATTTAAAGGCTGGCTTGGGAAAATATCTTTGATTGTACTCCAAAACTTTTTGGGATTTCTGGAGTTCTCGCTTAGCAAATCTTTATAATATCGGTTTTTGTTCATCTTAACCAGGTTGTTCACACGATTTCGCTGCCGTTTATATATACTCCAATCATTCTCCGTATTTGTTTTTCTTGCTCTTTTCAAGAGCCGATCGCGATCAATTATTTCACGCTTCGTGTCGTTTCTCAACCACGGACAAGGTTTTCCGCGTATTCTCTTTGTAATTGGAGGTGCATACTTATCCACAGCAAGGTTGAAAATGTTTTTAAAGCTTCCCCAAGCTGATTCAACTGTTATTGAAGAATACACCGGTTCAAAACCCGATTGACGCAAATCCGGACGCAAATCCGAACATAAAACCTCCTGGTTATAATTCTTGTAATCACGTGTTTAAATGAGTGACTGTTTAGTTTACGTATACATCAACCCTATTTATGTTCTGGGGTTTGTTTGTACAGATAACATCAATTAACGTTGAGGACTCGCTAGTAATTCTCGTAGGACCTTTTACCAATTGTTTGAGGCCATTAGAATCTATTATAGATTTAATGTCCGCATCGCTGCTTTTCTTTAGAAAATTACAATTTATATCACCCATTTTTCACCCAAACTTCCTGGGGACTTTGCAAATAGCTTTCAAGCAGCTTCATTAAAAGCTGGATTGCGCTATCAGCAAGTACACGTTGTCTTTGATCGTTACAAAGAAGACCATCAAGTCAGGAACGGAGGGAAAGAAGCACAAGAAGCACAAGAACCACTCGTGCTATCCAACGTGTCATTGAAGATGGCAGTGTTCCTCTCCCTTATACAGTTGGCCAAACTTCCTTGCATTGCCAGACAACAAGGTAGATGTAACCAGATTTATTTATGCGCCCCCAGACAAGGTCGTCGTAGCTGCTGGAGGAATCATAGACGAAACAGAAGTGCAGTCATCAGATATGACAAATGGATTTGTCTTCTCTTAACGCAACCCACGAAGAGGCGGATACGCGTCTCATACTACATTGCGTCAAGAACAACCTTGACATCATTGTTGTATCAGCAAGGGATACCGATGTTCTGTTGCTTCTTGTCTCCCATGTCCCACACATCCCACGTCTTAACATATAGATGATGTCTGGAACAGCAACAAAACGAAAGTATCTCAACATCAGGGCCATCTACGAAAAATTCCCGACTGGTTCTGCATCAGCTCTTTTGCCTTTCCATGTATTAACGGGTTGCGACACCACGTCCTTAGTTTGCAACAATTCAAAGAAATCTGCATGGAAAATATTGCTTAAACACCATGAACTTCTCTCCTCAATAGGAGAGGGTGAGCTAACGGATGTCAAGAGAAGAGGAGCCGAGAAATTCATCTGTAAAATGTACAACTTGGTGGCGTTGATTCTATTGACGAGGGTCGAGCTCTTCTGTTCTCCAAGACAGCAAAGCCTGAGCCATTGCCGCCGACAAGTGATGCGTTATATACATGTTGACGTTGATCACTATATACATGTAATGCGTGCGAACTATCAGACACTTGTCTGGAAACAGGCTCATTGTCCAAACCCAAATCTTCCTGATCCTGAGACCATGGGATGGGACATGAGCAGTGTCAACAAACTGAAACCTCGCCTGATGACACTAGATCCAATTCCTAAGGCCTGTCAGGAAATCATATCATGCTCATGTCGCACTGGATGTTCACATCTCCGCTGCAGTTGCAAGAAAGCCAAACTGTTTTGTACCAGTGTTTGTCGATGCAACACATCTTCTACCAACGAGAATATCTGTAAAAACACTAATGCAAAATGAAGAATGCCAACGCGTCATTAGAGAAGAACTTTAACTCGTTAGGCTATTAGGCAAGAATACACGTTCGGGATGCGTTTGTCCGTTAGATCATGGTGTAAGCATAATTCTTCAATTTTCTCTATTATAAACTATTTTACAAAACAACACTACTGTTCAGGGTTTAAAGAAAATACATAAAGTTTCTTGTGGCAAAAAATACCATTAGAATATGCTTACATTGGAAACTAAATTCAAATCTTCCTCTTAAATGCCTATAGCCGAATTAGAATTTCGTTATGGACTTAATTTGTGCATTGTGATGATAATGCTGACAAGCAAAATGCTTCTTGAAATAGGTTTTCAAGCATAACAAATAGTTTTCGTTCAGAATGTCCCAATTTTTAATGCACGATGTGCAGAGTTTTTCAGTTTTACAAAGTTAAAGCATATGTCACGTCATATCTGTGACATCACAACATAACGCCACGGCTTGTCACCTTATACTTTAATCTATATGGGCTAGCAGAAAATACACACGGATATTTATTTTAGTATTCATAGCTCAAAATGTAGTTTAAATGGATTAGTAACTCTATTTCCAGCATATTTACCATTGCCATTGCATTGCCATTGCATTTTTACTGTCACATTTGTGACGTCATTCTTACGCTCAAGATGACAAGATAAGCTTTGGTAACAAGCATATTCGTTTTCAGCACTTAAAGCTACTTTAGAATATGTCTGTTACCAACTTTTACTACAAAATGCCTCATGAATTTCGAATTTTTGAAAAGTCGTCTAGTCTAGTAGGAAGTCACTGTCACTCTCTTAAAACTAAAACGAGCTGTCGGGAACGCTTGATCACATCAGCGGCAAATAGGCGTGTACCCACGGCGTCGGGGGGAGCACATGAAGATTGTTCGACACGTGTGTGAGGGGTTTGACGTAAGGCAGCGCAGCAGTGACAGCCATTGGTGACACGGTCAATGACCTTGTCCACGTCTAGTGCGAAGAGGTAATGCTTCGTGACCATTTTTAGCTGGTCACTTGACGGATGACTGAGTTGTATGTGCAGTGCAGTCAGGAACACATCCAGGATCTGTCACGGGACGACGATAGGTGTAGGTGCCAAAGGCTCGTTACGTTTGAAAACAAGTAGGCCATCCTTAGCAATGGTGGCAACATTAAGGTACCTCTTCACGTCCTTTACATTTGTGAGCTTGTTTTAGGTGGGCATGTGTTCGTCGTAGGTCAGGACACTCAGACTGGGTGGCTAACCATGCAGCTCGGCTTGTAAAGGGGAGCCTTGCATCACTCTTCAATATGTCTTGGATGGATATGTGTCGAACTACGGAATCTTCCATTCGGTTTATGAATGAGCACACTTGACAAGCTTCGTCCTCGCATACTGGAGCATTGCGGCTGGCAAAGTCAGATGGCAAGATCGCGGAACCTGACACATGTCTGATGGAGGTCTGATATCGGCTGACAGTTGACATGAGGGCTGGCTGAAACCTCTCCCCGGCACAGCTTTTCGAACGCTTGCACACATGGCTTGCTGTCCGTTAGGATACAGGCTTTGTTCTTGGATTGCACGATGTATGGGCTAAAGTGCTTGGTTGCGACGGCAATTGATAATGACTCCACCTCATATGGTAGCCCCGTAGCTTGAGGGCCTCTGAGCTTAGCACTGAAAAACCCGGCAAGATGGAGTTTGCCTTCTCGGGTCACAGAAAGGGTAGCGCCGATCCCTGGTTTTCTGACTGCTCCGTCGGTGACTATCCACAACTGATCGTTGGGCTTTGGTAGAGTGATTGTGCGAGCGGTGGAGAGAGCAGCCTGAGCATTGTGGTAGGCGATTCTGAGGTTGTCTGTCCATTTGACTGGTTCTTGGGACTGGTACCCTGCAATTGCGTCATCGAGCTGGGTAACGAGTGATGAGCATCCTAAAATGTAAAATAATCTGCAAAAGCACGAGCCAAGGAGGCCACCAATGTTGCGAAAAAGCGAGCTGTCAATAAACTGCAGACAATGACTCAGACAGGAAATGGGAAACGTACGAAGCAAACAGCTAAAAAGAGATAGTCATCTGCGTTTGCTGCCAGAAACAACCAGGCCAAGAAGCGAAAAGCAACTCGCGCAGAAGACATATTCGGATAAACATGAATTTCATACACTCAAAGTCGCAAGAATGCACAAAAAGTGAACTCGATCTATTTTCAGTGCCTCTTTTTATCTATTTTCAAATTAGTTTAGAAAAAGGACATTGGATCGATCACCAACCTGTTTCCAGTGTATCAGATGGTGGCCCAATCATGTTCCTGTCTGCAGGGACTGAAGATTATGTGGATTTATCAAAAACGATTTCGGTGGTAAGAGAAAAAGTAACCAAGGCAAATGGTGCAAGTCTAGACGCTGACGAAAAAGTTGTGAACAATTTCTTGCACAGTTTGTTTAAACAAGTCAATGTCTTTCTGAAAGAAAAGCAAGTTACAGAGGCCACGGGTACCTACAACTACCGAGCATATCTGGAAACTCTCCTAAACTATGGTCCCTTGGTCTTAAGTTTAGCAAAACGAGTGGAATTGTAGAGATGACTGGACATCTATTTAGCGACGTGTTTTTCACCGAACGTCTCTTGCTAAGTTTTGTAGACCTGAAAGTTATTCTGAATCGAAGTGGCAACGAGTTTTGTCTGATGGCATCTGAGAACGATGATGATTACAAAGTAAAGCTGACCGATGCCTATCTCAAGATACGCAAGGTGAAAGTTAACCCAAGCATTTCCATGGCTCATGAAGTTGCATTGAAAAAGGACCTGTTGAGTGCAAGAGTTTCATTATTCCAGCAGGAAACCCCTCCCTAAGAAAAGATAACGTCTTTAACGGACTTGTACCGAAACCGTTTGTCTTTGGTTTGGTCGAAAGCGCAGCGTTTAATGGTGCATACAAGGAGAACCTGTATACAACTTTCAACATTTTAACGTGTCATCTATCGGAATAACCGTGAATTGAGAAGAAATGCCGTTTAAGCCGCTGCAACTTTCCTTTGGTGCAAACCCCAGATTTGTTGAAGCATTTAGTACGCAGTTTTCTGGTACGAGAAAAATGTATTACAACACTGGAAACGATATAGCACGAGAAGAATTCACAAAAGGTTATGCCGTTTAATGTTTCGATCTAACCGCTGATATATGTGGGTCGTCTCCCCATTTTAACATTGTTCAAAGAGGAAATTTGGCAGTTGACATCAAGTTCTCTGCCGCTCCTACAGCAGCTGTGAGTCTCGTCTATTACGGGGAATTCGAAAACGTGATTCAAATCGACGCAGAAAGGAATGTCATCTATGATTACGGGGGCTAAATGAACACTACACAGCTAACTCGTGCACTAGAACAAGACCCTGTTACAAGCAAGAAGTTTTGCGGTGTGTTTCCTTGTGACAAGCTACCTCGAACGATTGAAAAGTATCCGTGTGGTTTCGTGGCCAATACAGATCCAAGCAGTGAAACTGGAACGCATTGGGTGACTTTTTACTTTTTTTTACAGTTACGGACAACCACCAGATTACTACAGGGATTCATATGGATACTTTTTAGATAAACGCTCTTATGAATGGGAATTTAACAAACGTAAACTGCAGAGTATTTGCTCAGACGTGTGTGGACAATACTGCATGTTTTATCTTAGTCATAGAGCACGAGGACACAGCTTGAATAAGATCGCGCAGTTATTTAATAACAATACTATGTTAAATGACACGAAAGTGTCTCAGTTTGTTAAGAATCATTTTAGAGTAATGTCAAAACAGTTAAATGTTAACCTTAATCAGGTTAGTAAAAAGATGATTGAAAAATAATGTATCGCCCGTTTCAATAAATATTCGCGGTAAAACCAATATCGTGTGTGTTTTGATTCGTGCTGCCCCGCCCACTTAAAACACGACAACAAAAGACCGGTAATTAAGAAGCGTTTTATTGAACGACTCGCTTAAAATAATTACATGTTGTTTATTTAGATTAATAATTAAGCCAACGCTTCAGAGTATGTTTTGCTCTGCTTGTCTCTCCACGTCCTTTTGGAGGAGTTGGTAAATATCCGGAGGAACTTGCACGCTGTGGGCTGCTGTAAAGTACTTCCTCTTCCTCTCCAGACGAACTGTCCATTTGGGCTTCTCTCCATCTCTCGTTATTCCTTACAAGATCCGTAGGTATATTAATCTTCGATAAAACACGAAAAAATTCCTTCGAACCCATAGGATTAAAATGTTTTCTTCCTCTCATGGCATCGCTGACGAGATCGGATATATTTGAATGTGGAATTTTCACACCGTCCAGATTGACTTGTCCAGATTCGTCCCAAGAAATAACGTCAGGTCGCGCCTTTAGTCGGTTTAAAAGTGCAGTCGCCCTCGGACGCATCGTTTTTGGTATATGTTCTACAATGACCGTGTCAGATAACTGCGCCTTTTCTTGAGGTAAAAGCTCTTGCTCGGCATTAGGTGCTAATGCCTTTTCTTTGGGTAAAAGCTCTTACTCGGCATTGTTACTGGGTGCAATCCGAACGGTTGGTATTTGATTGTCCTTTTGACGTCCGCTTAAGTCTAGATAACGTTCCAAGTTCGCATAGTTCTGCTTTTCAGCATCATCCATATCCGTACGTTGAAGGATATTTGACATCTCCGTATCTTTTTGCATCATGTTGCTAACGATCGGGGATGTCTCGAGTTTCTGTCTTTGTTCGTACCTCTTCATAACTTCTTCGGGAACCAGGATCATGCGTTTTGCGTGCTTCATTTTATAAGTAGGCTACCTAGTACACTTAGAACCGGCGGCAAGAGAGCTGTCAACAAATTTCCACCTTTTTGATTAAGGTACTGCTTTTTCTGTTTTGTTGACACTTTTTTACTCTCCAAAGCACGGAGATGTGTCTTGTATCGCGCCAAACGTCGCTTTTGACTAGGTGTTAGAGGGATAACGCGTTTTAGTAAATTCACTGAACACTCACAAATAGCTGTGATAACATCCGCTGGGCTATGCTCGATGACCATTTTCCGCAATTTAGGTCCAAATTTAACCACGACTTGAAGATTTGACATTTTGCAAATGATGGATTTAAGCAACACACTTAGCTTTTAAGTACGCTTCACGTAGACAATCTGTCTTTCCCCAGGCGGAATGTTTGTCCTAAGACGCATGTTTTCTGGTGTCAGCTGATGACAGTCAATTACTAAATATCCATAAGGTTTGCTTGTAGCGTCATGAAACGATTCCAAAAGAACTGGAGTGTTTAGGAAACATCTGTCTAGCGAGCGTTGTAATCTCTAGAGAATCGCGCGGATTTCGGAGTATCAACAGGCAGTGAGAATTGAGCCTAATCGTTCGCGAGAGTTTACCAGGAGGAAAAAGGTTTTGGGTAAGGAATAAAACCGAAATTCCACGGTGATGAGAACCGCGAGTAAATAGGTCAGACATGCGTTGATCATTCACTGCGACATCAAATCATCCAAAATGACAAGGGAGTTCTCACATCCATCTGTCATGTCGTATAAGTCATCTGGAAAAATCTCCACTTATTCAACATTTGGTAGGGTCCTTGATAATTCATCAGATTATTTATAATATTCTCCATAGCAATAAATCACTTTGGTTGAAACAGGATAAAACAGTTCTTCCAAATGATGTAGCATAGAACGAACTAAATGTGATTTCCCACTTTGACTTTGACCACAAATGTAAAAATCTGCCGGCGTTTTAAATCTCACATCCATAGTGTTCACAGACAAAACATATAATGAGTTTTATCTCATATGTTCTTTTAGTTTATAGTGAAATAACGCGTTTGACGAGAGAAAGCATTTTGCTGTAAAAACTTTCTTCGATTTTGAACTCTCTAAAGTCATACGTTTTTAAAGCTATTGCAACTAATTGTACAGCACCGCGCGTAATTTCCTCTGGGTTAGTGTCTTTTAACAAATATATCAATGTTAGGTAAGACATAGCACGACCAAAATTGTTAACATCAATCTCATAGAATATAGTTGCCAGATCGAGAGAATTTGCAAGAACTGCCCGACTTTGAAATGTAGACTTATGATGTTCAAGTAAGTAATTTATATGATGCGTTAACGTTTTCATATCAAAGTCTACGTCATTTCTTTGAAGCTCATCTAAAATCAAATCCATCTTTGCCACTTAACACAACAAGTGTGAATGAGCACACCGTGTGAAACGGTTCATTTATGTATTTGAATCTCATGACAATACAAAATGGTTTTACCATATAATATATATTTAAACTGTTTATATTGTCTACTGCATGGATAAGTGTTTCAGTTCTGCTGAGGATTGGAAAAACAGTTGTAGAATTTCGGTATGAAAGTCTCTTCAACATGGGAAGACTTTGGTGGTTCCTCGGATACCCATTGAAAGAAACTACATGACGTTTCTTTCTCGCTTGAACAGCAAAAGAACATCCGACCTTTGTTAGGACCTTCCTTTTTCACTTTCTTCATGGAACTCTGCAGTCCGTGATAACAATTCGGTTTCTCGACTTGATTTTCGTCAGCCCACATCCAGAGGGAACACGGGTTTTCACGTTCTGAACATGTAAAGTATGCTCTGCCGTAGTTCTCTTTCAATTAATCACTCACAATACGGAACTTTGCAGGCTTTCCATGTCCCTGACATACAGGCTGCTCTAAATTGATGGCTCTCCAATCTGCCACGGCTCTTTGAAATGCGTAACCATCGTCCTCAGAACAGATAAAACCACAACTAGGTTTTGTCCACAAAACCAGAATGAACCATTTTTCGTTGTCGAGCAAGAAGCAGTTTCCATTAAAGAATTATTTCTTCATTATCGTCAGAAACGTATCGAAGACAAACTTCTGAAGAGTTACGCTGAAGAAATAGCTTCGAAAATCCCACCTTGTTATTGAGAACTGCAATGTGTGTATTATCGCCCATCCTTCACAAAGACAGCATGACTGTCTCATGATGGAAAGGGATGAACTTCGACGAAGAATATTCAAAGATTTCTGAAGCAAATGTCATGGATGCTTTTACCAAAAGTTTAAACGATATTAAACCTAGTGTCAACGGCCTTGAACTGCTCTAGTATACATTATTGAACTGAAATTGAACTTAAAGAGGAGAAAAGTTTATCAAAATTTAAGACAAAAATTAAAAAATATAACTTCTGCATTGACAACCTATAAATTTTGACTGGAGATCTGTCTTTTGTACAGATCAGAGACAGATGATAAAACAAGAAAATTTTAAGCTGCTGTAACTTATTGATAGGCCTTTTTGGCCTTATACTGGCCCGACGTTAGGCCTTTTTGACCTGACTTTTGGCTTTTTTGGCCTTTGATATTAAGCAATAATCAGAAGAAAACAAAGCATTTGCATCTGTTCTTCGAATCGTAAACATGACTAAGCGAGTTTGTAGCGACTGTCCTGTTCCCGATTGCGGTGCAAAATACCTAGTAAGATTGGCGAATCATCTCACAGATGTGCATTTGCTAGATATTAGCGCAATATAAGTTATTAAATTATTATTATTATTATTATATTAACCAAAGAAGGAAGTACCTACAAGAAACCAAACTTCACCTGAAAGTAAAATTTGTTGTATACAAAACGTGCGAAAACAATGACAATTTATCGCAAGTAGGTATGGTGCAGGCATAGACTACTTAGTCAGCATTTTTTAATTAACTCATGTAGAGCTCTGACCCCTATATTTTAGTTAGTACCTGCGCGCGCGCATGTTCACCGGAAGAAAATGTCATAAGCGGAATTTCTTTTTCATTGGTACGTTGAAGTGAACATGTTTCATGTGGATAGGAAAACCGTAACAAGTGGAATCTTGTTAGACATTGGTTAAAACGACGGGTTTGCTTATGAAACGGAAGATAATTATCTATAGCATTCCTTCAAAATTTCTTTAACGATGTCTTTTAACTTGTCCATGGATGATGGTGTGATTTAAGGGAAACGTTTGAAGTGTTACTCTAGAGAGATCGTATCCAACATTTGTTTCTTGGTACATTCATGAACGTACAATAAGCCGACGGGGCTTGAGTTGTTAAAGTATACATAGACTAGAAAATGTTGTTTTGTACGGAGAACAGAGAAATTCTTCAAAGTTAGCCTCTTACAATGTTTTAACGTTTTCAAGTTTAACGTTGAAATAAAGAACACGTTTGATGTGATATTTATTTTGCCACGCAATAATAAAGAGTAATAATAATCTTAAGTCACAGTAAAATGACGAAGTGTGAAACGTATAATGCTGTCAGTGAAATAAATCAATTAACTCATTCTGGTGACTTTTGAAATGGGATGTTAAAGGCAGTACGACTGTTTGGTGTCCATCGACGGAAGATCTGGTTGTGTATTGACCGAAGCAGAGATCATCGAAGCGTTTGTGAATAATTTACACGGCTTTGTAATTGAAAATCAATTAACGCGGACAATTCATCTGCACCGCGAAATGAAGGATAAGAAACGTAAGATTTCGTGTTTATTGCAAACTAGTAGAATAGAATACTGTCTTAGCATATCTTCCTTTACGAATGACTTGAGATGAAGTATTATCAAGACGAACTCTGGCCTTAGTTTCTAATCGTCTGGTGTTATTTTCTCCTGGTTGTTTGTGAGAAGATCAATTGTAAATTGCATTGATAATCAACAAGAGATTTAAAATGTGTTCTACTGACATTTGTGAATGTAGTGGAAAACGTGTGTTGGTAGAAAATTATCAATGTTCACAACATTAAATATATTGGTCGAGTTTTATTAGACAAAAGGATTATTATGTTTTGGGTGACATTACATCTAGAGACAAAGGTATCCATGCATTAAACTTTGCCCTTTTCTTTTCGTGTTGATTGGTTGTGGAGGAAATAGGTCTTGACCCAAACCATAATAGCTAAGGGATGATCAAAACGATTATTAAATATTCACATATTCATAGCGTAATAAAAAAACCTCATAATGAAAACACCTCGTAATAAAAACAAAGTGTGAAACGTAATTGTGTCGATGAAAATCGACTAACTAGTTTACCCTTCGCTTTCGGCAACGTTTAATTCAATAAACATTCGACTTGTCTTGTGTAAATGGTAAGTGTTTTCGTCGTTCACATCGTTGGGATTATTGTAAATAATCTGCAAAATCAATTTGTTTGGAGAATATTGTTCAGCATGAAAATATATATGGAACTTTTTCAAAATCATTTCCTTAGTGTGTCCATGATGTAACAATCTAAAACAATGTTGCGATAAAATGTTAAAATATTAACCGATTTAGTTTGACACACGACACGTTGTTTGTATTACGCAAATATAATGTAAACGTTGACAGGAAATTAATTAGATATTTGTTATATTTGTTCATGCGATTTTCCTGTTTTGCATGCGTAAAATATTGCGAAACGGTATTAGAATGAGAAAGTCATAGTATTTTGTCTTTATTTTTATTCAGATTTCCCACGTCTTCGCGAAAAACAATAAGAATAGACAACGACGATAGATTTAGAAATCGTAATCATGAATTTGGAGATGTTACGAATTATGTTTTGCTCATTCGCGTTTTGTTCAATTGTTTGCATTTTTGCACAAGTTTTTCTCATGTTTAACTTAATATTACACATTTTTGCTAAGTTATTCCTGTTTCAGTCAAATTTACTGGTTTTTGTTGACGTTTTACACTTTTTTTGCTCATTTTACGCTCCGAGTTGACACATTTGTCAGTTACTCATTTTGCCTTGATTTTGCTCATTTTCCCATCAATTTTAAACATTTGGAACTAATTTCTGCTCATCTTGCCACATCATCATTGCTCACTTATGTGCATTTTGGTTGGAACCCCAAAAATAATGACTGATAACAGTGCCACTACAGTAGTTTAGTTTAGTTTAATGAATTTGTAAAATATATTTACAAGTTACTATTGATACAAAAACTACATACAAATACAACGAATAAGACAGGTATGACAGGAGAAAGGAACAGGACTTACGTCCCAATTGACACTTGACCCCTTAATGGTAGATACAATTGGATTTTGGACTTATTGGACATAGCCAGGGGGGCTATAGGCAGGTAGTTGGATAGAGTACATTTTGTGGAGACTGGACTTAAATAGAGCGAGAGAATTGTAGGATTTGAGACAAGATGGGAGAGTGTTCCACAGTTCAGCTGATCTAATAAAAAACGATTTCCGGAAGTAGTCCTGTTTATGTTTTATAATTAGATTAAAGTTATTAGGATGATAATTTCGAGATTTGTATTTTGTTTCAAAAGTGCTTAAATAATTGTTAACGTCGGTAGAGATGAGACCCTTTCGAGATTTGAAGACTAATGACAAGTCGGAGATCTCTCTACGAAACTCTAGTGGGATGAGGTTTGTTTTGGTTAATCTTTCGGCGTATGACAATTCAGGTCGATAGTTCAGAATAAATTTGGTTGCACGGCGCTGGACATTTTCAATTAGCGAGCGATGTTTACTGGTGTAAGATGACCACAAGTTACTGCCATACTCGAGCTTGGACCTTACAAGGGCGCAGTATAACAATTTTCTTGTTCTTGAATCCGCGTTGTCCCTGCATAGTCTTTTAATAAGACCGAGTGTCTTGTTGGCCTTGGCGACAGTGATTTCGATGTGTCTTGACCAAGATAGGTCACTAGACACGGTGATAACAAAGTCAGAAATATACGGAACGCGCTCCAGCAGCTGACCATCTACACAGTAGCCCGAATAATTAGCAAAAATGTGTAATATTAAGTTAAACATGAGAAATGCAAACAATTGAACAAAACGCGAGTGAGCAAATCATAATTCCTAACATCTCTAAAATCATGAATTATGACTTTGAAATCTGTTGATCATTGTTATGATTCCTATTCTTTTTCGCGAAAATGTGAGAAAACTAAATGAAAGTTTAGATACAAGATAAATTCACATATAGGTAAATTAGTGACACAGAATTAACGCATTATTTATCTTTCGAGGTGTCCATGTTCAATCGAAACAAGTATGAGCGAAAACGCGTAGAAATGCCGAGTGATAAAGCTGCAAATGTGCACAGTAATGAGTAGGAATACAAATCTGCAAAATTGCGCAATAAGTTATCATCAGGCTTTTCGAACCGTGAGGTATGTTGCAGGTCAATAGCCAATAGTTATTTCTTTTCGACAGCTTTTCTTTTGATCGAGATGTTCTCTGACTCACAAAACCTACAAACATCTCGCCAAAAGTAAAGCTGGTCCAAAAGAAAGAACTCACAGAACCGTGGACGAAATGTCAACATGCTCACAGTTTCACAGAGCCTATTAGCGAATTAAAGCGATTTCGGACTTTCCTTTTATTGTCAATGAATCGCTGTCGGAAAATGTATTTACGAGACCTACAAACCCGCAAACCGTTGCAAAGTCTCCAAGATGAGAGAAACACAGATGACAGATCAATAATGAAGACGGAAATATGGACAGCTTCCGAAGGACAGGGAAATAATATTATGCTGTGTTGACATTTATCTCGTGAAACTCCGTAATATTGATCATTATGAAACGTATTTTTGTCCTATTTAAATCAATTCTATATCGAAATGATCACTTGAATCTGGCGAATCGATAGTTTTAGGTTTCGTCTACCTAAAATGTGAAGATCAGATGTTATATGAGAAACTGCGTAAGCGATTAAAGTACCCAAAATTCGTTTTTAAATAGCGCTCCGTCGAGATGACGTCAGTGCCCAACTCTATACGTAACTACATTGCTTCTTAAAGTTTCCCACTTCTTTAAACGAGCGCTGCACAATGCCTTTAATACCTGATTACAGAAATAAGTAGCCCAAGTAAGCATCTGGACAGGCGTCTTGTTTATTCCTTAATTTTGCTCATGTTTTTTCTCACTTTTTTCTCATTTTTCCATGTCAACACTTTGAATTAGTGTACAAGGACATATTTATTTGTTTTTTTATGTTTAATTGCACTTGGCTAAATGCACCATCCGTGACGGAGTTAATTATGTGCAAGCATGCTTGGACCAGAATAAACGTGTTTTGGCAAAAGAGAATAATGAAGCACATAGTCTGAAAATGATTATGTGATTGAAGGTGAATAACCGATTTAGAATTCTCACAATGTAGTTCAAACGTTATTATACTTTTATAAAAGTGTTTGCATTTAATTGTTGCAATGTTGGATGCAGATTGCAGTTCCAAGTAACAGTTTTTAATCAAAGTGTGCGTAAATTTGAAATATGTTTATTAATAAAATATTTTACGAATTTACGACTTTTTGGTGTTTTGTATGCTATCACAAAGTTTACTTACTATATTATAGAATACAATCAAGACAGAAAGTATAAAAAAGAGGATGCATTTTGAACATATGCTTTTTCAACAAAGTAAAATTTACAAAATACGAATTTCGAAAAGTGTAATATTACAACAGAAACGTTTGATCTAACGTTCAGCAAGTTGAGAGTGATAATATGTTTGCGAAATATTATAGAGTGCGAAAATGTGATTCTTTTTTCGCTGGTACACATGTATGTTGTGCACGTTTTTGCTCATTTAGTTGGTGAGTTTTTTCATCACATTTACTCTCCTTTTCAAAGTTGCAATACTGTTTAACGTCGGAATGTGTATCACTTTTTTCGCTGGTTCTTGAATGGTTAAACAACATCGTCGGCATTATGGACATGGATGGTTTCAATATCTGCAAAAAATTTCATTGCAAAGAACTTGGTCTTTTACGAATTGGAGAGGATGAAGCTTCTTCATTTTTTCTTCGACGTTGGAAAAACGTGTGGCGATTTGTCGGAGAAAGACTGGTTTATGGGTGCAAACCAATATTCACCATTTACATTGAGTGTTTGGAGAACATAATCGAACAGTTATAATCGAACATAAATAAGAGGAATGAAAATTGGAGAGACATGTGGGAATCACAATAAGGTGAACGCATTTAATCACTGTTCAAAGTAGAAGTTGAAGCTTTTGGAAGATGGTTAGAAGAAACAACGGAGATCGCATCCACGAAATCATGCATGATTACAAAACGGGTTTTTTACGCGAATCATCAAAAGCTAAAAAAAATGGTACAATCAAATTTCCTGGATTGACTTGTACTTTGATATGCAGAGTAAATATTTCTCTGTAGGCAAATTTAAAACTAGAACATCAAAAAAACAACTAACAACATTAAAATACATTTTTTTATTTACGCTGTCGTTACAACAATTTGGAGGGCCCTTCCAATTGGTGAAATGCCGGGATTACTATATGCTATACTTTTCGTGTTCCGTCGTCTCTATTATTGTCGTGTATCCATAACAAAATGGATGGCATCTTGTTCGGTCCATGCAGATGTGAGGTTGGGATATAAATACTCTTCATGTTGGAACGCGTAAAAGTCATCTTGTAAGAAATCCAGTTGCCGAATGAGAGCTGCTTGCTCCTGCTCTTCATTAAACACGAACATTTCCTCCAAGAACTCCAACTCCTCATGAGTATTACAATCCTCGATTACTAATTTCAAATCCATTTTCTACAGGTGAATAACCTCACTATTTAAGGATAAAAAACCTCACTATTTAAGACGTATCGATACTACAATTAAAAGCAAACTTACCATGAACTTGTTTGCTATGACGGCCACAACGTATCAATAGGTGTCTGCAGTTCAACAATGAAATACGAAAACGAGCGGAGATGCATATAAATGTCAAGTGAAAAACAGACACATGCGCAGTAAATGCCAAGCATGCGCATAAATTGCAATGAATGTGAAAAGATGAGTATAAATGAGTTACAAATGTGTAAAAAATCATTCACATCTGGTGTGTTGCATGCATAGTTCAGAATAAAAACCTGCATGTTATAACAATCGGCTAAACTGCGATAGAACAATTGGAGCGATTGAAATAGACAAATTACATGCGTCAGATGGGACTTTCGGTCCCTTCAGGGACTAAAAAAGTCCCTCAACAGGGACACTTTTTATGTTGATGCTGCAGTAACAGAGTGCACCAGTTCTACATCATACCGCGAAAGCGAAAGGACTGTCCAATTTGCGGGGGAAAAAGTCTACTTAAATTGTCGAACCATTTGGCCGACTTTCATCATCTCTCATCCAAAGACAGGCAACCTTATCTCATTCGAGCCACATCTACTCCATTAGTATCTTTAGAAACACTTCTGGAAGGTGTGCTTGACAGACTTGAACGGCCACACAGAAACAAGAGACACACTCTTGTCACGAAATTAATAAACAGCGCCAATGGGAATATTGAGGGCATCCTCAGACGTTCGGATATAACCGATGACAATGCAAATTATATCAAAGATCAAATTGCTTCCTCGGCAGGAGACGCAGGGCAACAGGTTTATATTAAGGAAAAAAACGTTGGGACAAATTCAAAAACATTGGCTAAAAGTTGGGAACGTTTTTAGACCATATATTTAAATATTCAAGTCATCAAATAAAATGTTTTCTTTACTGGAGTGGGAATGTGTAAAGATTGAAATGGACGGCGATCTGAGAGAACATTGTTGGAGCATGGATGAGCATGATTAACGTTGGTTGACCCATGCAGCGCAAGCGATTTCAATGATCGATCGTGAATATATTTGGCGCAGTATCGTGGAAGTTTGCAAGATTTTAAAATACCTCAAACCATCAAATGCATCATGCAGGCATTATTTCGAGACTTTGTTTAATTTATCATCGTGTATATGGGTCAAGATGTATTCTGAAACTGAAGGAACTATGAGTGTTAATCACTTATGGACTATGTAACGTGTGCCTGTAAGTTAAAGTACTGCCAAGCAACTGTGTAATTTACTTTTGAATTAATAAAAAATCTTTTTGAAAACCCTAGAATGTTTGGTTGCTTGATTTAACCTTACAAGCAGTGAGGACAGATATACAATTGATATGTTACCTGATTTAAAGCGAAACAGCATCCCGATGACCACCGGCCCGTACGAGCTTATAAATTTCGTAGTCATGTTTTGAAATATTAATCGATTTAGTTTTACACGTTGTTTGTATTGCGTAAAGGTAAACGTTGACAGGAAATAGATAAGATTGATAAGATAGATAAAAAGACATTGTGAAATGTTCTTATACAAAGTGACGATAAAATGGTTTGTTTTGGTACTGATTTTAACCTGTTCCTTAACGCACATGTTACTTAAGAAAAAGGAAGGTATAAAAAAAATTAATTTGGAAAAAAAAGAAAACATTTTATTTGATTACTTGAATATTTAAATATATGGTCTAAAAACGTTCCCAACTTTTAGCCAATGTTTTTGAATTTGTCCCAACGTTTTTTCCTTAATACAAACCTGTTGCCCTGCGTCTCCTGGCGAGGAAGCAATTTGATCCTTGATATAATTTTCATTGTCATCAGTTATATACGAACGTCTGAGGATGCCCTCCACATTCCCATTGGTGCAGTTTATTAATTTCGTGACAAGGGGGTGTCTCTTGTTTCTGTGTCCGTTCAAGTCTGTCATACACACCTTCCAGAAGTGTTTCTAGAGATACTAATGGAGTAGATGTGGCTCGAATGAGATAAGGTTGTCTGTCTTTGGATGAGAGATGATGAAAGTCGGCCAAATGGTTCGACAATTTAAGTAGACTTTCCCCCCCGCAAATTGGACAGTCCTTTCGCTTTCGCGGCATGATGTAGAACTGGTGCACTTTGTTACTGCAGCATCAACATAAAAAGTGTCCCTGTTCAGATACTTTTTTAGTCCCTGAAGGGACCGAAAGTCCCGTCTGACGCATGTAATTTGTCTATTTCAATCGCACCAACTTTTTCTATCGCAGTTTAGCCGATTGTTATAACATGCAGGTTTTTATTCTGAACTATGCATGCAACAGACCAGATGTCACATCTTGTGAATGATTTTTTACACATTTGTAACTCATTTATTCTCATCTTTTCACATTCATTGCAATTTATGCGCATGATTGGCATTTACTGCGCATGTGTCTCATTTTCACTTGACATTTATACGCATCTCCGCTCGTTTTCGTATTTCATTGTTGAACTGCAGACACCTATTGATACGTTGTGGCCGTCATAGCAAACAAGTTCATGGTAAGTTTGCTTTTAATTGTGATATCGATACGTCTTAAATAGTGCCTGTAGAAAATGGATTTGAAATTAGTAATCGAGGATTGTAATACTCATGAGGAGTTGGAGTTCTTGGAGGAAATGTTCGTGTTTAATGAAGAGCAGGAGCAAGTAGCTCTCATTCGGCAACTGGATTTCTTACAAGATGACTTTTACGCATTGCAACATGAAGAGTATTTATATCCCAACCTCACATCTGCATGGACCGAACAAGATGCCATCCATTTTGTTATGGATACACGACAATAATAGAGACGACGGAACACGAAAAGTATAGCATATAGTAATCCCGGCATTTCACCAATTGGAAGGGCCCTCCAAATTGTTGTAACGACAGCGTAAATAAAAAAATGTATTTTAATGTTGTTAGTTGTTTTTTTGATGTTCTAGTTTTAAATTTGCCTACAGAGAAATATTCACTCTGCATATCAAAGTACAAGTCAATCCAGGAAATTTGATTGTACCATTTTTTTTAGCTTTTGATGATTCGCGTAAAAAAGCCGTTTTGTAATTATGCATGATTTCGTGGAAGCGATCTCCGTTGTTTCTTCTAACCATCTTCCAAAAGCTTCAACTTCTACTTTGAACAGTGATTAAATGCGTTCACCTTATTGTGATTCCCACATGTCTCTCCAATTTTCATTCCTCTTATTTATGTTCGATTGTAATTGTTCGATTATGTTCTCCAAACACTCAATGTAAATGGTGAATATTGGTTTGCACCCATTTGCAGATAAACCAGTCTTTCTCCGACAAATCGCCCCACGCTTTTCCAACGTCGAAGAAAAAATGAAGAAGCTTCATCCTCTCCAATTCGTAAAAGACCAAGTTCTTTGCAATGAAATTTTTTGCAAATATTGAAACCATCCATGTCCATAATGCCGACGATGTTGTTTAACCATTTAAGAACCAGCGAAAACAGTGATACACATTCCGACGTTAAACAGTATTGCAACTTTGAAAAGGAGAGTAAATGTGATGAAAAAACTCACCAACGAAATGAGCAAAAACGTGCACAACATACATGTGTACCAGCGAAAAAAGAATCACATTTTCGCACTCTATAATATTTCGCAAACATATTATCACTCTCAACTTGCTGAACGTTTGATCAAACGTTTCTGTTGTAATATTACACTTTTCGAAATTCGTATTTTGTAAATTTTACTTTGTTGAAAAAGCATATTTTCAAAATGCATCCTCTTTTTTATACTTTCTGTCTTGATTTTATTCTATAATATAGTAAGTAAACTTTGTGATAGCATACAAAACACCAAAAAGTCGTAAATTCGTAAAATATTTTATTAATAAACATATTTCAAATTTACGCACACTTTGATTAAAAACTGTTACTTGGAACTGCAATCTGCATCCAACATTGCAACAATTAAATGCAAACACTTTTATAAAAGTATAATAACGTTTGAACTACATTGTGAGAATTCTAAATCGATTATTCACCTTCAATCACATAATCATTTTCACACTATGTGCTTCATTATTCTCTTTTGCCAAAACACGTTTATTCTGGTCCAAGCATGCTTGCACATAATTAACTCCGTCACGGATGGTGCATTTAGCCAAGTGCAATTAAACATAAAAAACCAAATAAATATGTCCTTGTACTATAATTCAAAGTGTTGACATGGAAAATGAGAAAAAAGTGAGCAAAAACATGAGCAAAATTAAGGAATAAACAAGACGCCTGTCCAGATGCTTACTCGGGATACTTATTTCTGTAATCAGGTATTGAAGGGATTGTGCAGCGCTCGTTTAAAGAAGTGGGAAACTTTAAGAAGCAATGTAGTTACGTATAGAGTTGGGCACTGACGTCATCTCGACGGAGCGCTATTTAAAAACGAATTTTGGGTACTTTAATCGCTTACGCAGTTTCTCATATAACATCTGATCTTCACATTTTAGGTAGACGAAACCTAAAACGTTCGATTCGCCAGATTCAAGTGATCATTTCGATATAGAATTGATTTAAATAGGACAAAAATACGTTTCATAATGATAAATATAACGGAGTTTCACGAGATAAATGTCAACGCAGCATAATATTATTTCCCTGTCCTTCGGAAGCTGTCCATATTTCCGTCTTCATTATTGATCTGTCATCTGTGTTTCTCTCATCTTGGAGACTTTGCAACGGTTTGCGGGTTTGTAGGTCTCGTAAATGCTTTTCCGACAGCGATTCATTGACAATAAAAGGAAAGTCCGAAATCGCTTTAATTCGCTAATAGGCTCTGTGAAACTGTGAGCATGTTGACATTTCGTCCACGGTTCTGTGAGTTCTTTCTTTTGGACCAGCTTTACTTTTGGCGAGATGTTTGTAGGTTTTGTGAGTCAGAGAACATCTCGATCAAAAGCAAAGCTGTCGAAAATAAATAACTATTGGCTATTGACCTGCAACATACCTCACGGTTCGAAAAGCCTGATGGTAACTTATTGCGCAATTTTGCAGATTTGTATTCCTACTCATTACTGTGCACATGTGCAGCTTTATCACTCGGCATTTCTACGCGTTTTCGCTCATACTTGTTTCGATTGAACATGGACACCTCGAAAGATAAATAATGCGGTAATTCTGAAAGTTATGTCTTTGTCACTAATTTAACTATATGTGAATTTATCTTGTATCTAAACTTTCATTTAGTTTTCTCACATTTTCGCGAAAAAGAATAGGAATCATAACAATGATCAACAGATTTCAAAGTCATAATTCATGATTTTAGAGATGTTATAGGAATTATGATTTGCTCACTCGCGTTTTGTTCAATTGTTTGCATTTCTCATGTTTAACTTAATATTACACATTTTTGCTAATTATTCGGGCTACTGTGTAGATGGTCAGCTGCTGGAGCGCGTTCCGTATATTTCTGACCTTGGTATCACCGTGTCTAGTGACCTATCTTGGTCAAGACACATCGAAATCACTGTCGCCAAGGCCAACAAGACACTCGGTCTTATTAAAAGACTATGCAGGGACAACGCGGATTCAAGAACAAGAAAATTGTTATACTGCGCCCTTGTAAGGTCCAAGCTCGAGTATGGCAGCAACTTGTGGTCACCTTACACCAGTAAACATCGCTCGCTAATTGAAAATGTCCAGCGGCGGGCAACCAAATTTATTCTGAACTATCCACCTGAATTGTCATACGCCGAAAGATTAACCAAAACAAACCTCATCCCACTAGAGTTTCGTAGAGAGATCTCCGACTTGACATTAATCTTCAAATCTCGAAAGGGTCTCATCTCTACCGACGTTAACAATTATTTAAGCACTTTTGAAACAAAATACAAATCTCGAAATTATCATCCTAATAACTTTAATCTAATTATAAAACATAAACAGGACTATTTCCGGAAATAGTTTTTTATTAGATCAGCTGAACTGTGGAACACTCTCCCATCTTGTCTCAAATCCTACAATTCTCTCGCTCTATTTAAGTCCAGTCTCCACAAAATGTACTCTATCAAACTTCAAACTACCTGCCTATAGCCCCCTGGCTATGTCCAATAAGTCCAAAATCCAATTGTATCTACCATTAAGGGGTCAGGTGTCAATTGGGACGTAAGTCCTGTTCCTTTCTCCTGTCACACCTGTCTTATTTGTATGTAGTTTTTGTATCAATAGTAACTTGTAAATATATTGTGACAAATTCATTAAACTAAACTAAACTACTGTAGTGGCACTGTTATCAGTCATTATGTTTGGGGTTCCAACCAAAATTCACATAAGTGAGCAATGATGATGTGGCAAGATGAGCAGAAATTAGTTCCAAATGTTTAAAATTGATGGGAAAATGAGCAAAATCAAGGCAAAATGAGTAACTGACAAATGTGTCAACTCGGAGCGTAAAATGAGCAGGAATAACTTAGCAAAAATGTGTAATATTAAGTTAAACATGTGAAAAACTTGTGCAAAAATGCAAACAATTGAATAAAACGCGAATGAGCAAAACATAATTCGTAACATCTCCAAATTCATGATTACGATTTCTAAATCTATCGTCGTTGTCTATTCTTATTGTTTTTCGCGAAGACGTGGGAAATCTGAATAAAAATAAAGACAGAATACTATGACTTTCTCATTCTAATACCGTTTCGCAATATTTTACACATGAAAAACAGGAAAATCGCATGAACAAATATAACAAATATCTAATTAATTTCCTATCAACGTTTACATTATATTTGCGTAATACAAACAACGTGTCGTGTGTCAAACTAAATCGGTTAATATTTTAACATTTTATCGCAACATTGTTTTTGATTGTTACATCATGGACACACTAAGGAAATGATTTTGAAAAAGTTCCATATATATTTTCATGCTGAACAATATTCTCCAAACAAATTGATTTTGCAGATTATTTACAATAATCGCAACGATGTGAACGACGAAAACACTTACCATTTACACAAGACAAGTCGAATGTTTATTGAATTAAACGTTGCCGAAAGCGAAGGGTAAACTAGTTAGTCGATTTTCATCGACACAATTACGTTTCACACTTTGTTTTTATTACGAGGTGTTTTCATTATGAGGTTTTTTATTACGCTATGAATATGTGAATATTTAATAATCGTTTTGATCATCCCTTAGCTATTATGGTTTGGGTCAAGACCTATTTCCTCCACAACCAATCAACACGAAAAGAAAAGGGCAAAGTTTAATGCATGGATACCTTTGTCTCTAGATGTAATGTCACCCAAAACATAATAATCCTTTTGTCTAATAAAACTCGACCAATATATTTAATGTTGTGAACATTGATAATTTTCTACCAACACACGTTTTCCACTACATTCACAAATGTCAGTAGAACACATTTTAAATCTCTTGTTGATTATCAATGCAATTTACAATTGATCTTCTCACAAACAACCAGGAGAAAATAACACCAGACGATTAGAAACTATAAGGCCAGAGTTCGTCTTGATAATACTTCATCTCAAGTCATTCGTAAAGGAAGATATGCTAAGACAGTATTCTATTCTACTAGTTTGCAATAAACACGAAATCTTACGTTTCTTATCCTTCATTTCGCGGTGCAGATGAATTGTCCGCGTTAATTGATTTTCAATTACAAAGCCGTGTAAATTATTCACAAACGCTTCGATGATCTCTGCTTCGGTCAATACACAACCAGATCTTCCGTCGATGGACACCAAACAGTCGTACTGCCTTTAACATCCTATTTCAAAAGTTACCAGAATGAGTTAATTGATTTATTTCACTGACAGCATTATACGTTTCACACTTCGTCATTTTACTGTGACTTAAGATTATTATTACTCTTTATTATTGCGTGGCAAAATAAATATCACATCAAACGTGTTCTTTATTTCAACGTTAAACTTGAAAACGTTAAAACATTGCAAGAGGCTAACTTTGAAGACTTTCTCTATTCTCCGTACAAAACAACATTTTCTAGTCTATACTTTAACAACTCAAGCCCCGTCGGCTTATTGGACGTTCATGAATGTACCAAGAAACAAATGTTGGATACGATCTTTTTAGAGTAACATTTCAAACGTTTACCTTAAATCACACCATCATCCATGGACAAGTTAAAAGACATTGTTAAAGAAATTTTGAAGGAATGCTATAGTTAATTATCTTCCGTTTCATAAGCAAACCCGTCGTTTTAACCAATGTCTAACAAGATTCCACTTGTTACGTTTTTCTTATCCACATGAAACATGTTCACTTCAACCAATGAAAAAGAAATTCCGCTTATGACATTTTCTTCCGGTCAACATGCGCTCGCACAGGTTCAACTAAAATATAGTCAGAGCTCTGCATGAATAAATTTAAAAATGCTGACTAAGTGGTCTATGCCTGTACCATACCTACTATCGCAGCAGCAAGACAGGTTGTATGAATTATCAGAGCCAAGTTCTAAAAGAACGACCAAGTTCGGTGAGAAAAAGACCAAGCCCTATAGCCAAAACTGTAAAAAGTAAAAACGACTACGGAGAAGCAAAAAGTTGGCTTTCTTATTAGAAGAAACATTTAAGTTGCTGTAACTTATTGAACGGCGACTTGATCAAACATGTTCCTAGTGTAATCCTCGTACGTACGCTCTAAAAATACGAACCTCATTGTTATTCTGTACGTACGCTATTGCGTAACCTCAATGTTATTTACTTTAATGACATTGCTAAGGTTAGATTTCTACTGTAGTTATATTGCACGCAGTCCTTGCGTGAGAAAATAAAGTCAACATCTTAATATACCGTGTCAATACTGTCTATTACCTTGAACAATTATGAAACACGAACCTAATACATAATAATAAGAGACAACCGCGCGTAGCTAGCAGTCTTAACAGTGATGGATAAGCGAAAGCGAGAGGTCGTTAGAGCCAGAAAAAAACCCAGAGAAAAGACGAAAGACGAGATGGCCAAGTACAAGGAGTTTTACTCCTTTGTACTTGGCGAAGACATCCAATTAGTTCTGAAGTTCGAAGCAGAACGCCAACAAACGACTTGTCTCTAGACCAAAAAAGTCGAGGACCAGGTAGCTGACTTCGACACATCTCTTTTAGACTGAATTAGATGTATTTATAAACGGCTCTTTTAAGAACTAACATATTTACGAAAGAGAATAAACGAAACTTGCTCTCCATATTTTTATTTAGCGATCACACGAGTTAATACATAGTAAAACGCTCTGCACGTACGCTCATTATTATTCTGTACGTACGCATGAAACATTTCGAGAGCGTCAATAGCAAAGTTGGAATTTACTTTAATCTATCCGTGCACCTCAGCCATGACTATCGACATACTGTTTATGGCGAAGAACCGACTTGTACTTAGCGTCGTCAATGTGTGTTATTCTAATTTTGAGAATAAAATCTTAAATTAATTGACAGAGGAAGAGAGAGAGAAATGGGTTCCCATTTTTGATGATGATGATGAAACATTTACTAACGAAGAGTTTATTGAAAAGGTTTGGTACGCGTGTGTTAGGCATGGATATATTTCTGAAGAGTATGCTATAATGGGGAAGTTTCTTGACAAGATGAAAGTTAGTCTATAAGCAGAAGTCGAAGCATTTGGAGCATGGTTGCAACATTAAAGACAAATACAAAACGGTTCTTTTAAGAACCACCAAATTTACAAAAGAATATAAACGAATGGCTCAAATTATGTGATCCATATACTGTACGTACGCTCATTATTATTCCATTCTTAATCCCGTACGTACGCTCATTGCCATTTAATCCTGTGCGTACGCAGCACACGTGATTGCAGTGACGTCATTGTCGGTGTCCCTTTACACGCCAGATGGGGGGGGGGGGGGTAACCTACTATTTAGATATTCTACAGAGATGTCCACCTCTTCAGGGCGCTTGAAGACGCCTAAATCTTCTAGTTGGTCGAATTTCTCTTGAAGCTCTAGCTTGCCTCGTGCGTATTGTGGGAGGCGACCTTTGCGCTGAGGTGGCTTGACCTTGGCCACGAAGGCTCCGGCTGCGCCATTATACCCGTTGATATCTTATATCAAGATATTACGATATATATCTTATATCGAGATATTACGCCTACTGGATATGTGTTTAAACACATTGACCACAAGTCAAGAGGAGGTGGAGTTGGTTTATTGTATAATAAAGCGTTTGTCTTTAAATCAAAGTTCCGACACTGGTTTAAATCTTTTGAAGTTATTGATATGAATTTGACGGACTCTGTTTCACTAAGAGTAATTGTAATCTACCGTCCCCCACCATCAACGTTGAATGGTCTTAATCAGGATTTATTTTTCGCTGAATTTAGAAGCTTTCTGGAGCAAATCAACATCGAATCTGGTGAATTATTTATATGTGGTGATTTCAACATTCATATTGATTTACATGATAACAACATCTCATTGAAATTCTTAAATTTAATCAACACCTTTAATTTATTACAACATGTCAAAGAAAGCACTCACAAAGATAATCATTCACTGGACCTCATCATTACTCGAAGTGGCACTAAAATAATCGAATCTTTCAGTAACCGATCCCGGCTTCTCCGATCTTTTTGCCGTCATTGCTAAAATTTGTTTGGAGAAACCTGTCCACCCACGGAAGGTAATATCCTTCAGAAACCTAAAGGCCATTAACCATGTTGAACTCCTTAATGACGTCAGAAATTCTCCTCTGACTTACAATTTATATGCGAACTTGACCACCGTTGCCGATGCTGTAAAACTCTACGAGAATACGTTATCATCACTGCTTGATCTATACACGCGCCCTTAAAAAAGAAAACCATCACTTTGCGCACAGTGTCTCCGCTTGGTATACCGAAGAAACCCATAAATTGAAATTAAATAAACGTCGTCTTGAACGTCGTTGGCGAGCTACAAAACTGCCATCTGACAGACAATCGTATGTCAAGTATTGCTCTTATTTTAACTCTATGTTATCCAATTCGAAAATCCTATTATTCAGAAGTCATCGATGGACATCAATTAGATCAAAAGACGTTATTTAAGACTGTGGATAAAATGTTACATATAACATTGGACAACTGAAAAGCTCTACCCATCCATAGATCCTGCAGACAAACTGGCTAATGACTTCGCTGACTTCATTGTTAATAAGATTACATAGATTCGATCTGATTTGATTCAACAAAACACACTTTCTGTACAATCAATCACCGATTTGGATGATAATAGAGTTTCTTTACCTACAGAGTTCTCAAAGTTTTCCCTAGTGACGGAAGACCAATTAGCTGAACCAATCTCACCCACAGCATCAAAATCTTGCAGTCTAGACCCGATACCTGCATCTGTTTTCAGGATTGTTTTGATATACTGCTGCCTGTTTTAACCAAAACTGTCAACTTATCCTTGATTAATAGTGAAGTACCGCCAAGCCTGAAAATTGCTATATTGGATCCACGGCTGAAAAAACCATCTCTTGACCACGAGGAGTTTGGAAACTTTCGACCTATATCCAACTTAAAATTTATGACCAAAGCTATTGACAGAACTGTTGCTAGCCAGATGAACACTTATGTCAATGAAAATAACTTAGGTAAAATACTCCAATCTGCATATAAACAACATCATAGCACTGAAACTGCCTTAGTTCGAGTCCATAACGACATTCTCAAGGCAATAGACAATCATCAATCAGTGATTCTATTACTACTAGACCTATCAGCGACCTTTGACACGATTGATCTCACCATCTTACTTTCAAGACTGTCAAGCAGATTCGGATTCAAAGGCGATGTCCTTCACTGGTTTACTACCTATTTGTCAGGAAGAAAGCAGTTTGTGAATAAAAATGGTGGCACATCCCAAATACATGATTTGCCTTTTGGTCTTCCCCAGGGATCAGTATTGGGCGTCATGCTCTTTCTCTTGTATACTGCACCACTTGCGGACATTATTCGCCAACATAATATGCAATTTCATCTTTATGCTGACGATACCCAAATTTACATTTCTTTCAAGACCTCAGAGTTACACGAAGCCGATCTATCTGTATCTCTGATTGAAGCGTGTACTCGGGATATTGACCAGTGGATGACACAGAACATGCTGAAAATGAACAGAGAGAAAACAGAGCTCATGGTCTTATGTGCCCGACATCGCCCTCCACCAACTGTTACTTCTATCTCCATTTGCGATGAAACTATTCAACCTTCGGAAACTGCTAGAAATATTGGTGTAACTTTCGACTCGTTCATGTCCATGGAATGCCATATAAACAATATCTGTAAATCTGCATTTCTGACACTACGTATAATCTGCGTCGTATAAGAAAGCATATGTCGGCACACTCAGCTGAAACCTTGATGCATGCATTTATTACATCCAAGCTAGACGTTCTTTATTTTTTGGTCTACCGAAACACATGATCCAAAAACTTCAATCTGTCCAAAACTCTGCAGCCAGATTAGTCAGCTCGATACACAGACATGAGCACATAACACCTACATTAAAAGACTTACATTGGCTACCTGTGGAGCATAGGATACAGTATAAAATCCTCTTACTAGTCTTCAAGTGTATGAATGATATCGCACCATCTTATTTGAAAGATCTCATTCGCCCATATGTGCCCAAGCGTCAATTGCGGTCTTCGTCGAAACATTATCTCGAATCTGAACCATACAAACTGACAGGTTATGGCAAGCGAGCCTTCTCAGTAGCAGGGCCCATATTATGGAATTCTTTACCAGACCATCTAAGAGATCCCACCATACCTAAAGAAACTTTTAAGAATAGACTTAAAACACACTTGTTTAGTTTAGCTTATTATTAAGTATCCATTTTAATTATTGAACGTTACTTTTCTACTTGTAAATTATTAATAGTTAGGAGTTCTTTAAGCATGTTGTAATTATTTTATTTATCTTTATTGTAAAGCGCTAAGGGCTAAAGGGGTTAGCGCTGTATAAATAAACATTACATTACATATCTGGGTCAAAAACACTGTCGTATTCGTCAAGAATAGAGCGAAATTTGGCCTTGATATCTTGGGGTAGCAAGTTGTCTTAGTCAAGTCTCACGTTGGAGGAATGGCTAGGCTTGACCGATGGGAGTAGTGATACCCCCCATCTGGCGTCCAGGGATGCCGCCGCATTAGATATTCATGACATCATTTCGAACGTCGTAACTTCTCGTGAACCTACACGGCCCTTAACCCTAATTATTTATTCAAATTACGTCATTAAACCTTCAGGATCCCTAACCCTAGCCTCGTGTACCTGTAGGACCCCAAACCCTAATTAGTATTCATTTTATAACGTCTTATTATTATGCATATCAGTCTTCACTAACCCTAGTCCTCTTCCTCCGCCCCCATATTCCGACTCCTTCCGAACTTGCTTTCCGAAGGCATTACGTCATTATCAAAAGGTAGCTCTTACTTCTTTTAATAATATAAGAAACGCCTTTGTAATTATACACTTCGTCTCCCTACGTCAATGTGAATGTGGGACAGTGGGCAGCCCGAGAGCAGCGCATGCGCCATGGATATGATATGGGGATGAACTAAAGAGAGTAATGAAGAAGCATCTCAAACCTTCAAAATAACTGGTGTCACGATCAACAGAGATTTATACGATGGCCCAAAATTGCTAATCTAGATGCAATCGAAATAAAAGTTTAACACGGTTCGCTATATATCATGTATCGTGACTGGTCAGAGCATTGCACTAGCATCGCAGGGTCGCGGGTTCAATTCCAGCCGGAAGGCCTCTAAGTTGCATTTTTCACTTCAAATTTTCCTTCACCATAAATCCTTAGAACCTGTAACTATATATCGGCTTGGATTATGTGACTGACTTCATTAATGTTGTCAGGCATTTTGTTAGGTTGCTAAGACTGAACATTTGAATAATTTTGACTAAGAGCACTGGTGTCACGATCAACGGAGATTTATACGATCGCATTTACGTTCAAATATCCTTTAGATTTTCGACAGATCTACGAAGATATGAACCACCAGAAATTTATACGATTGCCTCGTTGAAACACCGGTTAGATATTCGATAGATCTACGCAAATAAGAACCCGCTTTAGGAAGGTTATGGAGGCGAGTATATTTTAAAAATCACGGAGTCGAACGAAACAACGGCTTTTACGAATGTACCGGACTTTACGGCTTTACGAAGTTCATCAGGCCTCTAGTGTATAAAGTAAGTGATTCCTTAGATGATTAAACCACTCAAGAAGCCGTACGAAGAACGAATTAAAACGTATTGATTTGCCTAAGCGAAATCAAACTTTGCTATGCATCTATAGACATTGGTATATATTATAATAGCTATTAGATTATTCAAGAGAATGACTTGTCAAACGAAGCGAAGGCTGAATGCAAACGTACAATAGCGCGTGGGTCGTTAAGAGTCATTAGTGGTGCAAATCACAAATATTTGCATGACTTGGGAATAATTAGTTACTTGAGGTATACATTAGGATTTTATGGGTAAACATTAGTGAATATGGGATAATGAGGGATAGAGTAAGCGGGCAAGTTCAAACGGAAAATTGGTGTTGCCATAGTAAAAATACGTCGCGTCGAAAGAAAGTGATTATAGCGAAAGGGTAACCATATTCAACTCAACTGAATAGTTTAGTTCTCTGCATAGAATTTATATGAATTAAGTTTACGACATGGCCCGGCGGGCTATTTCCATGGCCCTTTGGCCCTATCTCTAAGATACGCCCTTCAAAATTGCCCCGGGGGCCTTTTTGGGGGCCCTGTGGCCCTTTTGACGAATACGTCTTGATGTGCCCGGTCGCCCCCCTTACCCCTAAATCACTCCATACCCCCACCTGATCCCTCATTTTATCGAACCTATCTACAATCACCCGTTTGTTATAAACTATGCGATAATCTTTAGTCTCGCTCCTTGTCATGCATTTTGTTACGCCGAGTAATCATTTCGGGAGAATTATCACATATCTGACCTTCGTTTATCGATTAAGCAATTCCTGTGTCGATGAAATACTTCAGGAAGCAGTGTGAACAACTGTTAAGTATTTAAAACGTGTGGAAGGCATTGCTTTCAAAGCGTTGCTAGGCCAACTTATCCTACGGCTGATATTTGCATATTTCGCCTTCGGCCGCCATCGTATACTTAGGCGGCGCTCTGTGTGTGTATTAGGCCCGTTTAGGCCCCATCTGGCCTTCTTTGGCCCGTTAAGGCCTTTTGGACCGTTCGTAGGAGGGAGTTTATACGGTCATCACGCTCCCTTTACGCTATTCAGCGTTCGAATGAACCTGTGTTTTCACCGCATCTATACAAAGAGATGTTTCCGGACAGGAGAAGCTGAAGTATGCCCTAAGAGTTTTAAATTGGTTTACTTGAACGGCTTTACTTCATACAGAACGACGGAGAACGAGGATATAAGGCGGACTAACTAAGCTGCTAGCTTGAATAAATCTGTCCACCTGATCTTATAGATAAAAGCGTGGGAGCCATTAAGCGTAATTAAAGGATTACATGTTTGATAGCATAAGCGTTCAAATTGTTAGAAATAACTTGCAGAGTAATAATTTCGGGAGAATTATCACTTATCTAACCTTCGTTTGTCGATTGAGCGATTCCTGTGTCGAAGAAACACTTCGGGAAGCAGTGTGAACAACTGTTAAGGATTTAAAACGTGTGGACATATAAACTAAAACGGACCATCACCATAGTTTAGTAGATTTATCACTCTCAGGTGAATGGAATACCCCAACAGGCGAGAAGCCAAATTGATACGGGGTTCCGAGGGCCTACGATTTAGCCAATTGTTTTGCCTCGGACACGCAAAGTCTGTCCCATCTGCGCAAAGAAAAGTTTATTGAGATTAACAAACCATTTGTTGGACTTTCACCAACTACCCTCGGAAGAAAGGCAATCTATAATTGTCAGGCGAGTGATGAAAATACACTTTAATTTCATTTTATTCCCTAATACACATTACGTGTTGTTACAGCAGTCACTAAAATTAATATAACGCGTGGTAAGAATGCATGCTTAGTCCCTAATTCCATATAGCAAGTCCCTCGACTGTTCGAATAATAACGCTACAAAATCATCAGCTTCTTTGACATACATTAATTCGCTTTTCCTTCTTTTTTTCTCTCGCTGCATATTGGCGTAGCTGGTTAACCAATATGATATCTTGTCGTTGCGATAGGAACTGCGTTTCTCATTAGGATTCCAAGGCTGTATCGTTTCCTCTTAGCTTTTGTAACCATTTTCTGTAGTGTTTTTCTTTCCTTTAGTTTTAGGATTGTGTGTGCCCGAAGTAATTGGGTGTTTAAATCTTCGTCTTTTCGGTTCTCCACAAGTTGATGATCTCGTATATAAAGTCGAAGGTTCATTGCTCGTCTCCATTCTTTATTTTCTCCGTCACAGAACCAAAATGTGCCATTCTTCGTTGTTGATGTAGAAGCGGGTTTTCCACGAAGACACTTCATTGCGGTGATGTTACGTTGAAGAGAATCAGTACTCGAATGGAACGATGCTGTTCCGAACGCTTACAGAACTGTTAATCGTTTGTATATAAAGTCGAAGGTTCATCGCTCGTTTCCATTCTTTATCTTCTCCGTCACAGAAACGAAATGTTCCATTCTTCGTTGTTGAGGTAGAAGCGGGTTTTCCACGAAGACACGTCATTGCGGTGATGTTACGTTGAAGAGAATCACCCCACCAAAACACCCCAAATGGCCAGGAGGGCCTTTTTCGTGGCCCTGTGGCCCGTTTGAGAAATATACCTACTATCCCCGCTCACCTCCATGAATACCTCTCCCTCACAATTCACCCACCCACCCCTCAAATCGCCACAAGTTATTTCTAACAATTTGAACGCTTATGCTATCAAACATGTAATCCTTTAATTACGCTTAATGGCTCCCACGCTTTTATCTATAAGATCAGGTGGACAGATTTATTCAAGCTAGCAGCTTAGTTAGTACGCCTTATATCCTCGTTCTCCGTCGTTCTGTATGAAGTAAAGCCGTTCAAGTAAACCAATTTAAAACTCTTAGAGGCATATTTCAGCTTCTCCTGTCCGGAAACATCTCTTTGTATAGATGCGGTGAAAACACAGGTTCATTCGAACGCTGAATAGCATGAAGGGAGCGTGCTGACCGTATAAACTCCCTCCTACGAACGGGCCAAAAGGCCTTATCGGGCCAAAGAAGGCCAGATAGGGCCTAAACGGGCCTAATACACACACAGAGCGCCGCCTAAGTATACGATGGGGGCCCGAAGGCAAAATATGCAAATATCAGCCGTAGGATAAGATACTGATGGGCTTGATGGTGGGTCAGGGGACGAACGTATCGTAGTCTTCTTGGTGGTTGCTGTACTGTCTAGAGGTGTAAAAAGTGGACTAACCTGACAATAATACTTGGTGGAGGCCATATCTGGGACGATTTGAGTCTACGTACGCTTGGGACATCTGTGCGTGGTTCAAGGGCGTTCTGGGGGTCTGGTTGTGCGTCATCTAGCAACTGAACTTCTACAAACTCGCCGGGCCAGATGGTGCAGGTTGAGGCAGCCGGCGCACGAATGACCAACGCGCGGCGTGCGGCCGTGCTTGCCGAGGTTGTACTGTCGCCGAGGATCACTTGACGTTTAGCTGGGCGAACAGCAATTTCGTTGGATTCCATAAAAGGAGTGCCAGCTAAAACTTCCACATCAAGATCTTCTACAACCCTCGAATCTAAACGCTTTATTGTTGCGTACGAACGATACGCGTGTTCCTCCAACGACATGTAGCGGTGAGGAACGATCGGCCTGGTGGACGGACTGGGCACTGGATGTCATACGGGAGCCGAGACACTTCGCGGTGGAATGGCGTGTCGTGTTTCTGGTGGCGCCACTGTCTATTGTTATACGGACAGGGTGATGGGTGTAGAACGCGTCTACGTATTGTGACTGGTGGGTTTGGACGCGGAAGGCTGTGAAGTTGGAGCTAGGTTTATCGGCATTCGTAACACTAGTGGGTACATTCACACCATCGTCATCATCATCAGACTCATTGTCATCAATAATGCCAACAATTTGTCTAGCCTTGGCGATATATCGCTTGTCATTTTCTTGGAGGAAGTTGCACTCGCTTAAAAAGTGCCTTGTATCTGAGCGGCCTGCTTCTTTGCACAGGGGACAAAGTTCTCTGAAAGGGCTTGGGATATTTCGGGTTTGATTGATGCTAGGGTATGTGATCTCAATTCGGGTATCATACTTTTGCTTGACGAGTTTGGGGAGCTCGGGGTGGATGAGTCTCAGCCACGTTAGGACCACGAACTTTTCTAATGTAGGTGTCAGCTCTTCATCCTCAGTCATCAGCTCGCCATGATGAGATATGGTATTAGCACGTAGTAACACATCTTCCACAAATGCCATCAATCTCTGATACAAATCTTCCGGGCGCTCATCGGCTTCGAGGTGGATGTCAGCAAAGTCGATGTAGTGAGCACCAGTGACTTGGAAGCCGAAGTGCTGTATGATTGTTTGCCAGATATACTCAACCGAAGTTGAGTTCTTTACCAGGGTATTCCTCGAGATAATGGGACAATAGTTAGCTATTTGGCCTAGCATAAGTTCGAGGAAGTTTGATTTCTGTTGGGTTGTTAGGCGCTTTGGAGCTGGTACGTTATCACCATCGTCGGTGAATCCACGTAAAGGCCGTGTCTTAGTCTTTATGCCCCATGTGGACCGTTCAACTAGGAAGGGGGCGAAGTTATTGTCTAGCGATAAAGTGTAGAGCAAATTCTGTCGCCAGTTCTCAAAACTATTCACAGTTTCTACCTTTGATAAGCACCATTGCTTTGGTGCTCGATGAGTAGATGCCATTATCGGGGTTTACAATGAGACGTGCTTGAGCAGTGGATGGTTCTTCATTGTTTGGGTTCTTCACCTTTCGGGGCTGGAATTTGATTGCAGGCTCTTTCGTAGGTTCGATAAAGTAGCTGCTACTACGCCAAGGAATGAACGATACGATCCAACACACGTTTCGGTGAATGATAAATGGCTTTAATGAAGTCTTGGAATAGCAACAAGTAACTAGACTAGGCAAAACAAGATGGCCGATGCGAGAGAGAGTTCACGGCGCAAGCAATACTACCAACTTTGAGCAAAATAATCGAACGCGCTGTTCATCTGCAAGTTTACAGTTATATACAAGAGTCTAAACTATTTTCACCAGATCAGTTTGGTTTTCGACCAAACTTATCCACGAGTATTGCACTGGCCCATTTTACGGATAACATCTTGGATAAGTTTGACAATGGCCTTGCCACTGGTGCTATTTTCATCGTTCTGGCAAAAGCCTTCGATACGGTTGATCACCATCTTCTTCTGTCTAAATTGGAAAATATTGGCCTTGACGTTAATGCTATTGCCTGGTTTAAATCATATCTTTCAAATCGTTCCCAAGTTACAGCCATAAAACAAAGCATTTCAAGTTCTAGACCCGTGTCTGTTGGTGTGCCTCAAGGAAGCCTCTTGGGGCCTTTACTTTTTTTAGTATACGTTAATGATTTGCCAAATTGTATCAAGCATTGCAAAATAATGCAATATGCCGATGATACTCTTATTTATTATTCGGCCAAATCATCTCAAGACATCGAATTCAACCTAAATGAAGACCTCAAAGCTGCGTCTCATTGGTTTAATGATAACCTCCTCACACTAAATTACACGAAGTCTAAGTTTGTCTTATTTGGAAGCAGTCGTCGTTTGAAGTTCTTCAGCAACATATCTATTTTTCTTAATGAAAAAGCTCTTGTACGTGAACATTCTTATAAGTGTCTTGGAATTACTCTCAGCGACGATTTGTCCTGGCATGATCATGTTGATAACCTGATGTCCAAAGTCAGGCAACGTCTAGGGCTATTAAGAAGAGTCAAACATTTATTGCCTGTTACCTCTCGCAAAACCATTTATAATTCACTAGTCCTCCCACTTTTTGACTATTCTGATTTTATTTGGGGAGACAAGAATAACAAAACATTAGTGGATGCCCTTCAAGTTTTACAAAACAAGGCGCAAAATTGATCATTGATGCACCGTCTATGTCATCTGCTAGTCAAGCTCTTGCAATCCCATCGACGACATGCACATCGCTGTATTCTAATTTTTAAATGTATTAATAACTTAATTGCCTATAATTTTAACTTAACTCTTAATAGTAATATACATACTCATAATACCAGAAGCAAATCACATTTATATTTGTCAAGACCCAAAACTAATTGGGGGAAACAGAAATTGTCTTATCAAGCTTCAAATGATTTTAACTCTCTGGAACAGGATATACGTAACTCAACCTCGTTACTGTCTTTTAAACGCAAGTTATTTTAATCTATATGTAGTTATTAATGCATGCTATGTTTTTTGTATTTTATACTATTTTACTCGTTGTTACTTTCCTAATGCTTATATCATTTTGTAGTTTATATTATTTTATTGTATTACTCAATACAGGGCTTCTCTGAAAAACACCTTGTTGGTGACGAGAATACCCAGTTTAAATATAATAAAATCAATCAATCAATAGGCACTCATGCCTTCACTACTTTATCGTTTATTACAGTAACTCTTTGATTGTCTTGAGACTTGAGTGACGAAGGGCTTTCGTCTTTTCGCTCGAAACGTTGAATGTCTAGCTGTTGAATGAATGTCCATATGGAACATGCTAGGCCGACAGTAGATGCAGACCTAGTGCAGGGCCACAAGTTTAATATTGTGTCTGTGGATAGGCTTGGACAATGCTGGTCCTAGGCTAATTGCAATGTATTAAATACAGCATATTGGATTATATTGACATTGGGTATGTTGACACTATATGTTAGCAGAAATTGTTAGGGATTGAACAACTTGCGAGTACTATGTATGCAATGAACAGATTCATTGAGATTAAAATTGTTCTTTAGAAATGGTGGTAAAATGCCTTCAAGACATTTCTTAACTAACATGCTACCAATCGTAGGGTTTCTATTAACCGATCGATTAGTTTCATGTCCAGACTTAGGAAAGATTAGAATCCCTAATATGTCTTATTAATGATGAGGGGGGGAGATGCCTGGGAACTTGCAAGGGGCCTGGCCACATCGCCACGTCAATCACTTAATTGTAACTGGTGTATTCTGCAGACCAATGAAATGTTCCAACTTTTATGCGTACCTGCCGATAACACGAAGTTCCCGTTCATCTCAACACTGTTCCCCAATTCCGCTGGCTAAAAGCATTTATTATACATTCAAACTTCATTCTCGTTTTTTATTGGTCAACATAGTACTCGACAGTGAATTCTCAATCTCTGGCAGGTGCGACCTCATTTCTGTTGAATACTGTGAATTATTGTACGGAGGTGTCCAAAACAAAAATTATGACGTCACTAGGACCAAGCGCGCGAAACTTCCAAAATAAAAATGCTTGTACCGGTATAAGTAGTAAGACTATCTTGAACAATGTATAATAAAACAATTATTGGATTTGGCTTACGCATGATATTAAGAGTTATCCAGACCTCGGCCAAAGTTACCTGCTTTGGCAGATAACATTGACCTCGCTCTGGATAATTCTTGATATCATGCTCAGCCTCATCCAATAATTATATATTATGCTGTACCGTTACTATCTAAAAATATATACTTGTAATTAAGGGATCAGAAGAAGAAGAAGAAGAAATACGTTATTTAATGAGGGTATAACATTAATTACCGGTTACCCGGTAGTTTTCATAATGGCCCTCAGATAAATTACATCAAATAATAGTTACATCAAAAAAAGAAAATTAGAATTCTATGGTGTTATTTCAAAGTCTAGTTAGTAAGTTTTTAACATTCGAAAATTTTTTAATATACGGTTTTGATCCAGAATCATAGTATGTTAAAATTAGTATGCGAGGTAATATTTCTATAGGATTGGTCTAGCTTATTCCATAGGCGACATGCACTTGAATGAAATGTTTTTAAGCCAGAATTTCCTTTGCATATTGGCGTTTTAATATTGTTGTTATTAGCTGATCTGGTATTATATCTATGATTATTACTAATATAAATAATATAGGATCTAAAGTATTCTGGGCAGTGATCTTTACTCACTTTATGTAGCATATATAATTTTTTACTGTTAATTATGTCATTAATTGGTAGCCATCCTAATTTATTAAAAAGCATAACTGAACTATCATAGATAGACGCATCTACTATGATCCTAGCACATCGCTTCTGTATTTTTAGTAATCTATTTAGGTTTTCTACAGAGCAATTTATTTCTGTGCCGTTTATCCCACTTTTCCAAATTGTTGTATCATCTGCGTAGATATCTATTTCAACATCTTTGAGCGACAAATGAAGATCATTTAAATATAGAGTAAAAAGCAACGACCCTAGAATTGAGCCCTGTGGAACTCCTGTTTTAGGACTTGCTGAGTTTGACAATGAGCCAGACACAGAGCAAACTTGGGTACGATTAGTCAAGTATGATTTAAACCATTTGAGTGCAAGGGTACTTGTGTTGTACTTTTCTAGTTTGGACAGTAATAAGTCGTGATTAACCAAATCGAATGCTTTACTAAGATCCAAGAGCACGGCACCGATTAGTTTACTTTGATCCATAGCTTTTAGCCATTTATTAGTAATATTTAAGAGCGAGGTCTCACACGAGTGATGGGGACGGTATGCAGATTGATTTCTATAAATCAGATTGTTTATAGACAAGTATTTTAAATAAGATGAGGAGACATGTCTTTCCAAAGGTTTGGAAATAATCGGCAAAATAGAGATAGGCCGATAGTTGTTTCTTACTTGTGATGAATCGTTCTTATGTGGAGAAACTCTAGCTTTTTTGAGAGCATCAGGAAAGATACCTTCTCTAATACTGTCATTATATCACATGGACAAGGCTGGAAGTGATTGCTGGTAGTGCTTCTTTTAGCATGCGAATGCTGACTTCATCCATTCATATATCTCATGGAAATTTAGGGGAGGGGTACACATGTCAGTCCTGGGACACGGGTTTTGCTCTCGCCGGCCTTGATGAATCATCAATAGTGTGAGACAAGTACTGTAATTTCTTTCTTAGTGATTTATGGTAGAAACAGCAGTAATCTTCCTCACTATTCTGTTCAGTGCAGGTATAGCTATTTAGTTTGATGTCCTATGGAAGAATTAAATTCAAACAACACAAAGCTCTCAGAGATATTGTCCACTTCAAATCTATTCAGTTTTGTAAATTAATGGGCTAATACCTAATTCAAGTAAAATAACTACAGTACTGTATTACAGTAGTAAATTAGCAACTAAGCTATAAAAGTTTCAAACATTAAGCGGGCGAGGGGTGTTGCGTTTAACGTATTTCTAGTAATTTTATATTCTCAATCTTGACAAACACCAAGAAACCATAGACAAGGGTAATAGTGTTTACCCAGTAGTACGACTGTTGATCTAGGTGGTTCAAGTGATTTACAACCTAGGTGTTGATGTTAGATTGGGGACTGTTTATTATTAATACAGAAGGGGGCATGTAAGGAATAGAAAAAGGAAGAAAACATATGCATATATGGAAAAACATATAGCCCCCATTGATTACGGTTTAAAAAGTTTACACACACACCTCTTTCCATACTGTTTCAACAAAATAATATCTTGCTTTTTCCATTTATAACAATGATTTTAATTACAATCCTGCCCGAGTGTAGATAATAATAATAACATGCAGTTTGTACAGTGTTCATACAAGTGTCTGCTGAAAAAACAATGCATTTGTCATGAAACAGTTATATAAATAATAGTTGATGTTTGTTTAATAATCATAATATGATTTAAAAAGGGCCCATTTTGATAGTATTTAAAAAAATCAGCAATTGTTCTGTTAAAAAAAGTGTGGAATAGGCTATTTTTCTTACTGTTAATAGTAACATAATTATGTAAAATATATACAACCTCCCTCCTCAAACATCAAAAAAAATGTTACATCCCCCTAAAATATTTGTTCAGAAATGTGTAACCCCCAATTTCTTACCAGCCCTCCCCTCCCGTATTAATAATAATAATGAAAATACTTTTTAAGGTATTTCTTTTGTTATATTATGAAAACTATCTAAACGAATGTATTTAACAAGCAATTCACTCTACTCTGAAGTCGTTATATCTTACTAATTTATACAAGAAAACTGAAAAGGAAGAAAATATAATGAAAATATGCCACTCACCAATTTCACACTTCAAGCAAAAATTGGCGTCTTCTGGCGTTTTCCCTCCACATGTTCGACAAAACATGCTTAAAACGCGCCAAACCACGAATCAGCGTGTCAAATTATGTTCCCATAACTAAAACAATCACAATAATTTGCGCATATCTGCCTTGCATAGCACATTTCAATCCTAGTGCATTATATATATATATATATATATATATATATATATATATATATATATATATATATATATATATATATATATATATATATATATGGCTGTAAGTGAACACTTGGCGAAATGCAACAATGGAAACTTTAAAATCATGCCGATTTACCAATTTCAAAATTCAAGCAGACTTATTAGAGAATCTAAAGAAAACGAAATAATTTCACTGCTTCAACCAGATCTCAATTCAAATTGAAAAACAACCTTTTAACAAATTCAATATATAAGTAAAAAGATGACGTAATACCATAACACTTAACATTACAATTACACTTGACATGTAAATAATATATTCATAAATACTCCAACCACTCATTATTACTTCGCACCTGAAGAGCTAATAAGCGAAAATATTTGTGCATTAAAGTTTTAGTATTAACGAGTGGTTACTATTAATGTTGTTTCCTTCTGGTTGTCGAATGAAATTTTATCTATAATACAACACTTGTGTTTTATCACATCCAACTTTTATATATATATATATATATACGCCTCTAGCGACGACCAAGATTTTCAAGCCAAATCAATGGAAATGAGATCTTTTTTGTCCAACGTGGTTACCCTACCAACCTTTTAGACCTCGCCGTTCAGAAAGCTTTTCTCGTCCCCCGTTTAGACGCCCTTGAACCATCTTTGGAACGAGTTTCAAACAATAAAATTCCTTTAGTTCTAACATTTCATCCTTTCAATTTTAAAGTTAAAAATATTATTAATCGGAATTTTCACATTTTACAAAATGATCCTGAGACGTCAGCCATATTCACCGACAACCCTTTGGTATCTTTTCGCCGTAATAAAAACATTCGTAACTCCTTAGTACATAGTGCCCTTAAACAAAATACCTCGATACCAGCGGGAACATTTTCTCGCGGCCGTTCCCGCTGTAACACATGCCCTTTTCTCAATCCCACTACAGTTATTACTGCCCCCAAATTCGACCACACAATCCGTCATGCTTTTTTATGCACGTCCACCAACATAATTTATTGCATTTCTTGCGATAAATGCCCTAAAATCTACATCGGTGAAACTGGGCGACGTCTTTCAGACAGGTTTGCTGAATATCTTCGTTCCGTGAGGATCAATGATGGTGACAAACCTGTAGCCCGCCATTTCAACAGCACCAACCATTTGGTTTCAGACATGAAAGTCTGTGCCATCCTTCCCATCTCCGGTGGCAACGATAACCGCAAGCGGCAAGAGAAGCGTCTCATTCTTAAACTTGGCACCACACATCCTCTTGGTCTTAACGAACGTTTTTCTTTTATTTAATTTCCTAAAAGTTTTTTGTTATTTTATTTTGCTTGGAACGTTTTATGTATTGTTTAATAAACGAGCAGCAGTGTTTTATCAGATATAAAACACGAGGGCGTAGCCCGAGTGTTTTAGATCTGATAAAACACGTGCTGCGAGTTTATTAAACGGCTTCAAACACGACCCATTTGATTAGTTCATTGGCGTAGTAATTTTGAAAATCGATGTTGTCTAAGCCGAGAAAATCAAAGATAAAATTTATGTAAATCAGGACGAAACTTTATCACATTTAAAGACACGATATGGTAGTGATTTTCTTTTGTCTTTTCCTCATGAATTATTAATGAGTGTTTGAATATTAGCTTATGCACTTTCATTCCTTTTCAAGTCTTTGTTTCTATTATTATCGCCTAATCCCCCCCCCTCAGTCTGCTTATTGATTGACTGTAAAAATAGTAAATTACTTAACTTTCCCCATCTCATTAATTATTAGTTAGTTTATTTCCCGTGCATTTGATTGGCTACTTTCTACCTGTGACACCCTTTTGGCATATATATATAAGCCCTATTTATTTTATTTCATCTCGTCTTACTCTGACGAAGGGCTCCGCTCGAAACGTCAGTATCTCGTCACTAAATTATTGGCATTTTACC
>JAYKKM010000014.1:72500-243098 GCA_035772405.1 Chrysogorgia sp. JL179-B06
TCTCTGTAACGTCAAAATGTAGCAAAATGATAGAAAACATAAATGTGACTTGTAATGAAATGTTTGCAGGAAAATAATAGTATAATCTATCATAGACACATAATTTTATGTATATAAGGTGTCATTAGTTTCATTACAACATCATACCCCAAATCATTTTCACTTTATACCAATATTACAGCACTTCTCCGAATATATGAAGTCAACGGTATATCCATTGCAGCTATTGATCAAAACCCAAAGTTTTACACCCCATTTAGTCAGCTTATCCCTGATATACTGCCAGATGTGAGACATAGATCAAGATTTAACCATTCGTTCATCAATAGCAATGTTCTGTTTTGGCTGGTACAAACTAAGGCAGCTTTTTTGAAATAGGTGATTAACGAATTCACTTTCCGAAACTTATCCCCTGGGCCTGGGGTCTCAGTATTAGGGTCTACAACATGCAAAAAGGCCACGGGAGCACTAAACCTATTCCTAGACAAGATTTCCTGTGCTCACAGACCTTGACTAGACCCAAATAAAGAACTCGAGCGGAAATTAACATTGCATTGCAAATAGGAGAGGTATTTTGTTGCACGATAAGTGATATTAAACATAACTTCGAAACAAATTTTGAGATCTCGATCGCGAAGGACCTAAACGTTCTTAGCATGAATTTTGGCACAGAGAATCTAATCCCAAAAGATGTCCGCGATCGGAAAGGCAAGGGTTGTACGGCGATCATATAAATGTATATATTGATTGATAAAGTACTGTCTTACTAATCCTAAACTAGTGTATTGATAATCTAGTATTTCTATTGCGAATTGCGCGTTTCTGGCCGTAATTGTTGCTCAATTATCATATACATGTATGTTATATTTACATATATACCGTCGACAAAACGACGATTAAGATTATTAAGCAATATTCGATTCGAGTTTACCGGTTCCGTGTAACCTATATTTAAGAGTTTCGTACTGACTTTAAAATGGTTTAAACTTCATATTGACCGATTGTTGTTGAACCTCGTTGTCTGGTGTATGAAATACGACCTGGCTATTATTCATTGCTTTTGACAGGAAGTCAAGAATAAATAATTCATGTTTTATCAAAGTTCGAACTGGACACCAAAAAATGTTTCATAAAAACTTGTTTGAAAACATTAAAATAAATGCTAAAAACTGCTGGCAGATCGCGGGAGATGCCATTTCAGAGACCCAAATTCAAAAATTTTCCGGAGGGGTATGCTCCCGGAACTCCATTATAAAAATTTCTAGTTACGCGCGAAGGCGCTGGGGCGAGGGTGATAATCTCGACGGGGTACCATGTCCGGTCGCTTATGTTCAGGTTGTCCTCTCACTTGGGATTCACTATTATCCTAATTTTCAAATCGCTCTGAATTAAGGATAATGGTTAAAGTGCCCATAACCTCAAAATATTTTATTGTCTTGTTTGATATTTTAATGATATTTTTTGATATTTTAATGATAAACTAACTTCGTTTGAAGATTTTCGTTTCTTTGCTTTCTTTTTGAGATATATCAGTTTGTTTGATATGCAAATGTCTGGAATTTCGTCACACATGCATAATGATTTATTGGAGAAATGTGTATATCTCTTTCATTCTCGAACGAAATCCTTTAAAATCAAGAAGTTTGGTGTTTTGGGAGAAACGCACACACGTATTATTCACACTTTAGTGTTTTTATTTCATGACTGCAAAGATATATAACATTCTCTGATAACTCATTGTGCATTTGTGACGAAATTCCAGATATTTGCATATCAAACAAACTGATATATCTCAAAATGAAAGCGAAGAAGTGAAAATCTTCAAAAGAAGTTACTTTATCATTTTAAAAGTTCTTCCAAATAATACAATAAAAAAATTGAGATGATGGGCACTTCAACCCAACCCCCCGCCTAATGGGTTTTCTAACCCTTTTTCGAAACCATACTCTATACTTCAGCAGTTCAAGGCCGTTGACACTATGTTTAATATCGTTTAAACTTTTGGTAAAAACATCCATGACTCTTGCTTCAGAAAGCTTTGAATATGCTTCGTCGAAGTACATGCATAACTGTTCATCCTTTTCCATCATGAGACACTGGTGCTGTCTTTAAGACGGATGGGCGATAATACACCCATTGCAATTTTCAACAACAAGGCGAGATATTACCAGGGCTATTTCTTCAGCGTAACTCTTCAGAAGTTTGTCTTCGATACGTTTCTGGCGATGGTAAAGAAATATTTCTATATTGTCAGTGTCCAAAGAATCAGACGGCTTGTTTTGTGATGAACAAGACATTTTGAAAATACAACAGATGGATGTTTACAACATCAGATCTACGCTTAATATATAAAATTTAAACCCGTAACATGTAATAGATTTCATTCCATCTCTAGAATAAACTAAGAAAAATAATTTACAGTAATGTTAGAATAAAATAAAAAGAGCAATGGCAGCGGTGAGATTCGAACCCCCGCCATCAAAATGACTGGTGCCTTAAATCAGCGCCTGGGGCCACTCGGCCACTACCAATGCATACAAAATAACAAAAATAACTCTAACGTCAATGGATAACGTAAGGTGAGCTCTTTTCTACAAAGCATTAAATATCCATCCAAATTATCATTGTCAAAAATATTTCATTCAATAAATATATAGTAATTTCCTCGATAAATTATAAAAATAATGAGTGGCAGCGGTGGGATTCGAACCCACGCCATCGAAATGACTGCTGCCTAAAACCAGCGACTTACACTACTCGGCCGCGCTACCAATTTGTAAAAGCTTATCAACTATAGTTATCGTGACATTGCTATGCTAGTTTAGTGTGACTTCTTTTATCTACGTTTACCTAACATTTAAATCCATATTCCCATAATGTAACTGGTACATGGTGAGTTCTTTATACGTTTGTATAAAATTTAAACACGTATTCGCAACATGTAATACATTTCATTCCATCTCTAGAATTGATAAAGAAAAATAGGCTACTCATGTCGTGTCATCTTGTAATAAAATAAAATGAGTAATGGCAGTGCTCGGATTCGAACCCAAGCCATCGAAATGGCTGCAGCCACTATACCAATTTAATTCGTTAAATAGAATACAGAATAGTTCATGTGAAAATGCTATATGGTATACTGAGTTCATTCTACGTTTACATATAAACCCGTATTCGCATCATGTAATACATTTCATTCCACATCTAGGATAATTAAGAAAGTGAAAATTTAGGGTAATCGTGCAATAAAATAAAATGAGTAGTGGTAGCGCTGGGATTCGAATCCACGCCATCGAAATGTATGTTGCCTTAACCAGCGCCTTAGACCAGTCGTTCACGCTACCAATTTGAAAAAAAAACTTTTATCAACTACAGTGTACTTCTCGTCAAAATGCCATGGTTTAGCGTGACTTATTTATGTTACATTTCATATTTATTTCATTCCATCTCTAAAATGAACAAGACAGCCGCTGGGCGTTAACTCGGGATACTTGGGCTGGTGGGCAAATTGCGCTATTTGAATGCGATACAGCTAATTCAATTAAGGTTCTCCTTTAAATTCAAAACTCAAAACCACAAAACGTCGAATTCTAAGTGCGAAAGGCATGATGGGCGCTTGCGCGTGCAGGTTAGTTTGAATTATTGCGGGTTGTGCATGTGATACAAAATGCCACCAACATGCAGCGACCCGCAATAATTCAAACTAACCTGCACATGCAAGCATCATGCTTTTCCCACTTAGAGTTTTAATTTATCCGGTTTTGAGTTTTGACCTTAAAGCACAACCTTAATATATATATATATATATATATATATAAGTATATATATATATATATATATATATATATATATATATATATATATATATATATATATATATATATATATATATATATATATATATATATATATATATACGTGTAGGTTTTGGTCTACGAAATGCAAAGAGTGCTCAACAACATATAGTTAGAGCAAATAATAGATTTTCGCTTACCTCAAAACTGGTCTGCTACAACTTGTTTCATCTGTAAAAGAAGACTGCCTGAAGATTCTTTTACAGATGAAAACAAGTTGTAGCAGACCAGTTTTGAGGTAAGCGAAAATATATATATATATATATATATATATATATATTATATATATATATATATATATATTATATATATATATATTATATATATATATATATATATATATATATATATATATATATATATATATATTATATATATATATATACAAACGTACCTTTTGTGAGAAATGGATCCCTGCCACGGCGAGATTATCACACTCGCTTGCGACAGAAAAAATAACCCCTCGCCAGCCTTCTCTCCCCATGTAGTGTTTCTTTTCCACATCCATGACTCCCCAGGGCCCACAGACCGCGTATGACCGGATGCGCAGTCGGTAATCGCAACAATAATTCTAAAATGAACCCTAATCATAAACCAAATCCTAACCAAACCCTAAGCCTAACCGTTAAAAATCAAGACAAAAAATGAAATAATAATAAATTAAAGAAAGAAAACTCAGAGAAAGGATGTCCGTTGTGAGATTTGAACTCGCCATATTCGGCTACACGCTCGACAGAAAGCCAAAAAATAATACGTATTTGCCGTTTGCTGATTAAATAACCGGCTGCCGATCATATCACTTCGTCTGCCATTAACAGATATCGCGTAGATTTTGAACGTTATCTCGGCCAATATGTACTCGATTTCAATCCTGAGTCTTAATACATGTAATATATGTGTCTATTATATTATGAGAAGGTGCATACCCTTCGTAAAAACGGTTCATCTACTTAATATATTATTTTTATATATCATTGTCGTATATTACTTTGAACGTTATATCGATGAATATTTAACCGTTTTCAATTCTGAAAACAGATTTAGAATTAGCGAGTCTAAATACATAACACATGTATCTATTACATTTCACAAACGTGTATGCCTTCGTAAAAACCTCTTTACGTAGTTCGTCATGATCACATATCGCCAATGACGGTATATTGTTCGATTAAATATGGTCCGATTCAAACGGATTAACCATTTAACTTCCTTATAAGGAGTTGGATTTGTGAGTTGGACTAGGAGCTATTAAACCATCAACCACCAATTTATTACTCTGGTACGGTATTAAATGACTTTGACATAACTGGTATCGTATAATGAAAGAGCAGATAAATTAACACTGGAGTGTTGAGTAAAGTTCCAAATACATTTAAATATCAATGCAAGGAGTCCACAAAGTCAACAGAGACAGAACTGCACGGGCATAATTCCCATCACTAGTTTCGGCCATTGAAAATATCATCATGATTACAAACTCAGTGGAATTTCGAGTCGCCATTCATGCAGCTAAATAAATTACCGTTATTCCAATGTCCACCAAAATAACTTTGCTTTGAATCGATGGAATGCATTGTGATTGTAACATTGCCATTATCAAACCAAGCGACTGTCAACAAAGGTCAAAGCAGTGAACTTGATTCATTGCATATGTTTTGCCATTCGTACATCTCTCTTTTATAAAGAATTTTCATGTGGAATTGTTAAAGAAGACTATAGATAGCAAAAATGGTCTGAATATATCGAACATAAACAGTGTGACTGTGTCTTTAGATATTCTGTTGCCTTGGCAATTACAAATCATCTGATGTACGTCATAAATAAATCATTATCCTGGTCCAAATTTCCAATGAAAAATGGAAATTGTGAACACCATCAAAAGAGTTTTGCATCTCGAGACAAGTTTTAAAAAATGAAAATTGTGAACACTATTAAAACAGTATATAAACAGCAACTGAAATTAACTAGAATATATGTACACAGAATGTCACAATAATGTATCATGTACTTCACTTCAGTTTAATAATTGACAGTAAAATACAATAATATGCATTAAATGAATTATATGTTGTCCAGATCTAGGTTCTTCATATACATGTATTATTAATAAATAAAAAAATTAAGACAAGTGAACCGTGAGCGTGTTTTCTAATTCCAACGGTCTAACACGCCCATTGGGGGCCATTGCATACCCATACCACCCGCAAGCCGCCCAACAATATGGATGCCATACGACTCACAAACACAATCTTTCGAACTGAATTTTGGCCTTGACTGCATGGAAAGCGAGTAGGATCGCTAACCAAGAAAGTAACATTACAATTAGCTAGCTGGCCCACTGGACTAGTCAATAGTATGTATAAAGCCTCTCAAATAACAAATATGCTAAAATTATGAATATGTTTACTGGCTCAAAATGTTATATAACTTCACAGAGAAATAAAGATTTTGAATTACATTTCTTTAAACTGTTTTATATTAGCTTATGACACCTGCCAGCTAAATGGTTTGATTTACTGTTATGCCTTATACACTGAGAAAAAGATTAACTGATTTAATGCTTGCTCAAACTGAACCTGTTGCTGGACTGACCAGATGAATTGTTATTAAAGTACATGAGCACAGACCGGCTCACTTGTCACGCTGACCCGATGGGCTAGATCTGAATTGGGTCAGCAAACAGGATGGCTTGTTTGGCAGGCCACACTGCTCAGTAAGCCAGCTTGGATACTGAGCCAACTCACCTTCATATAACCAAATCCGTTGGCCAACACTATGTTATGGGTTTGCAATGATGGAAAATTTAACCACCCCTGCACTGACAGCTGTATCAATACATGTACCATTGTACCTACAACTATAGATTTTTGTATATTGAATTCAAATCACTGAATTTACCTACAATTGCTCAAGAGTTAACACCTAGCAGGCATCTTGTTATTTTATATTTTGGTCTCAGCACCGGCTGACATTCAATTTTTAGCACATTTTGTCGTCTTCGCTTACCAAAGGCTAGCTTTTCTAGAGGGTTAGCTTTTTAGTTTCTTGAACCCGTAACCTGCAGTAATATCATTATATGTTCTAAGGATTTATGGTGAAGGAAAATTTCGAGTGTTACATGTGAGTAAAATGCCAAATATTACTTGTAATATACCGAGAATCTTATCTCGGCATTACCACCCACTATATATACAGAACGGCTCTCGAAAACGGCCTCGGCCGTAGCTCAGTGGTCGCAGCACTGCACTAGCATCGCAGGGTCGCGGGTTCAATTCCGGAAGGCCGCAAGGCCTTGAAGTTGAATTTTTGGCAACTGGTCCCGATTTGATCTCAAAATGTATATATTCCAACACTCGAAATTTTCCTTCGCCATAAATCCTTAGAACATGTAGTCTAATCGAGTGAAATGCCAAATATTACTTGTAATATCATTATAGTTGGTCATTATAACTTCTGTTATTTCCCTTCACCAGAATCCACTGACGATTTGAACTCTTTTGAGTTGAGCGTTCAGGATTCCTGTCAGTTTGCGATTTGGATAACGTTTTCCGAAATTTACAATGAACAAATATTTGATCTGTTGGAACCCCTTGAGAAAGAGCAGAAAACATCGTTAAAGCTTGGTGATGACAAGAATGGAAACCCTTACATCAAAGGTATACTTCTGTTTATTCAGCTTAATGGACTGTAGATAACCCCCCCCCCCCCATATGGTGGTATATTTAATTACGCAGGATGCCGACCCTATTGTGGTATCATTAAATGTTTGGTGTGACGAACGCGTTGCGAACGCATTTATTAAATATTCCGTGTGAGGGACGGAAGTAATTACCTCTAAGCCTCTTTCAATTTAGGATCCCTAACCCTAGTCTCGTGTACCTTTGGTATCCCCATCCATGACTTCGTATACTTAAGAACGGTCACATCCCTCATTGACTGAACCTGGGTTTTTCACTGAGTGTGCAAAGAGATGCACCCTGACCATTTTGGCCGTATTATGCCTTATCTCGCTTTAGTGTACACAATTCCTATGATGAAGAAACACTTCGGGAAACAGTGCGAAGAACTGTTCAAGATCTCAAACATATTGACTTGGAAAAATATAAATTTAAACGGCATTACGTTTACAGCGTAGCTATGCTAATGCTAATACTGCTGATATTTGTATATTTTCGGGAAACAGTGCGAAGAACCGTCGAAGATTTAAAATGTGTTGACATAGAAAAATATAAACTAAATGTAAAGCGGTTTATCACGTTCAAAGCGTTGCTAGGTTGGTTGCCTATAGATAAGACAAATATTTGCACATTTCGCCTCAGAGCACGTGTAGAAATAATTGCACGTGCCTTTTATTCAGTCATTAAAGGAATAAAACAAAAGGACATCACAAAATAAGGTTTCCACAAATTTAAAAAAAATAAGGTTTTCACAAAGTATGTCATGCATGGCCGATGGACATGTATTTGTGAGCTCCGTATTTTTCTCAGTTTTACGTTGTTTATTGCTTCCAGAACGGTTAGGTTTAGTCCCGACTTATTCTATAATGCTCATTCGCCTACAAAACATGTATTTGGTGAAGAAAACCGTGGAATTCAGCGGGAATATCAGCGATTTCTTGCCGACCTTGGTGAGTTGCGAAATCATGAAGATCAGACTCAATCTCGGACGTATTTGGTTGCTTTTAACAACCTTAAATAATATGGATCGTTTGATCATTGTTATGGCAAGGTCTGCTCGTCGATAATATCTGTGTTTGGAGATGGAAACCGTTGTACTGGGCAAGAAATACAGCAAAGTTTGAGATCGAAAGTTAATCTCGGAGTGTTGCTCAATCAAGCTGAACGTGCTCAGATTTGCATATCTTCTCAATTGGATATTTGCATACTCTATATGAATAACGAACAATTAGCTCTTTGTTTGCCGATAGTTACATATAATACACATAATGGTGTTAACAAAGGAACGATCAGAGCAAGTATTCTTCATCTGGTTCATCGATCAATCAATCATGGTTTGCTACAAGCTACTCGCATAATTTACCATTGAATTCTTGTACTATGTATAGAAACTCTATGTTTTACCTAGCGGTTTTTCCATACAAACAAAAGTTTTTCCACATGAAACCCAAGACGATGCGGGCTCCCTGCCTCTATTATCCGAATTCGTATGAATTCCGACAAATTCTACTGAAAGGGGGAGATATTTCCACAAACCCTGGTCCTCTGAATCAACAACAGCTCGATCAGAAGCCTATTAGTTACTCAAGGTCAGCCAATTTAGTTTATATAGATTGTTCGTCGAATTTATTGCAAAATAGCAATTGCAACTTGTTGAAGTTTTGTTTACTTAACAGTCGCTCTCTCCGGAATAAAACCGCGGATATCGTTGATTACATCTCTCACGATTGTAAACCTGACATTGTAGCAATAACAGAGACCTGGCTGGACAAAAACGATAATGCCGTTCGTGTAGAGCTGTGCCCTGACGGTTACAAACTGTGCGATCATGTGTGTGAGGAACGCCGTGGCGGTGGGATAGCATTACTGTATCGTGACTCATTGTATGTTGCCGACAAAGTGGATGCAGGGAATAAGGCCTCCTATGAATTTTCAGAATGGATTGTCAATCTCTCGTCTGGGCAGAAACTTCGCATGGTAGTAGTTTATCGTCCACTATATACGAGTGAGCATCGAGCTCCCATTGGTCTATTCTTTACTGAATTCTTTAATCATCTAGAATCATTGTTATTATGCAAGGAGGCCTTAGTGATCTGTGGCGATTTTAACATCCACGTCGATTCCATCAAAGATACTGATGCAGTGAAGTTTTGTAATCTACTTGAGTCGGTTGGACTGAATCAGCATGTTCAGGAAGCCACACATGTGGATGGCCACATTTTGGATTTAATTATTACGCGCGTTACTGATTATATTATCATTGGGCAACCCAAAGTGGATCGGTATATTTCAGATCATGTATCTGTTATTTGTAGTCCAGCTACAGCCAAACCAATCCCGAAAAAGTGTAAAGTTAGGTATCGGAAATTGAAATCGGTGGACCGTGATGTCCTGAAACAGGATTCAGTGGCCTCCGGTTTGTGTACAGTTTCACGTGGTGATTCAGACAATAAGTTGCCTGAGGAAATTGATGCTCTTGTGGAAGAGTACAACTCTACTTTAACCCACTTAACCGACTACCATGCTCCATTGAAGACTAAGATAATTAAAGCAAGAACATCTGCTCCTTAGTACAGTGCTGAAATTGATACCGCAAAGAAGCAACGTCGAAAGGCAGAGAGGGTGTAGCGGAAAAGTAAGTCGTTGACTGATTTCAAATTATTCAAGATTAAGAAAAACTATGTGACATACTTGATTAATAAAGCACGAAGAGAATATTATACTGATTTTATTAACGACAACGGTGACAATAAGTCCAAGCTTTTTCGTGCTGCGAAAAGTTTGCTTAACACAAATAGTGAGATTTGTTTTCCGAACTCACCCGACAACACTGTGCTCTCGAATGATATTGGCACATTTTTCGTCAACAAGATTACGAGAATTAAAGCTGAAGTTGATGCTATAGTTCTTGACTCACGGTCAAATAATCTAGTGCCCGATGACATCAAGTTTGTATCACAAAGAGGTGGTGCTTTGACTTGCTTTCGGAAGCTTAGTCAAGATGAAGTGCAATTATTAGTTATGAAATCAGCTAAGAAGTACTGTTCTCTTGACCCAATGCCAATGCCACTGGTGATGGATTGCCTGGATACGCTACTACCAGTAATTACCTATCTTATTAATTCCTCTTTGGCTAATGGTTACTTCCCTGAGAATTGGAAAGAAGCATTGTTGAGGCCACTTCTTAAGAGAGCAGGACTTGATGCTGTATTTAAGAACTTACGCCTAATTAGCAATCTACAGTTCATTTCAAAACTAGCAGAACGAGCTGTATATGAGCAGACATATGATCACTTAATTTTGAATGATTTATTTCCAGAATTTCAGTCGGCTTACAGGAAGGGACATAGTACAGAGACAGCACTTTTGAAAGTGCATAGTGATATTCTCCTTAACATGGACCGCCAACAGGTGACTCTACTAGTATTATTAGACCTTAGCATGGTCGATTGTGTCAAATGCCGCACTACCCTTCTCCGCCGATTAGAAACATCATTTGGAATTGAAGTAAAGGCCCTTGAATGGTTCTCGTCGTATTTATCCAACCGATCACAGAGGGTAGCATTTGGTGATGGTCTTTCAGATAGATTGCATCTCCCATGTCGTGTACCTCAAGGTTCCTGTCTCGGACCCTTACTTTTCACCATGTATGCTAGCAAGTTTTTTCAGGTTATTAAAGCGCACTTGCCATCTGCGCATATGTACGCAGACGATAGTCAACTTTATATGTCATTCAAGCCGGACTGTAAAGAATGTGAGACTGGATGTGTATCTGAAATGGAGACGTGTATAATGGCCATCCGAGCCTGGATGATTGAAGATAAAATGAAGTTGAATGATGATAAGACGGAATTCTTAATCATAGGATCTAGAAAACAACTCGAGAAGGTCCGTGTTGATATGCTGTCTGTCGGAAACATTGACATTATTCCTGTTTCAATGCCAAGAACTTAGGAACAATCATTGATAGTAACATGAGTTTAACTCCACATATTAATCAAATAGCTAAAGCTGCATTTTACCAACTTCATAATATAAGGAGAATTCGCAAATACCTCTCATTAGATGCAACCAAGGTTTTAGTACACGCTTTTGTTACAGGTAGGATTGACTATTGTAATAGTCTCCTTTATATGGGTTATCTGCTAAGTCGCTGAGTAAGTTACAGCGGGTCTAGAATGCATCGGCAAGGTTAATAACAAATACACCTAAGTTTTCTCATATCACTCCTGTGCTGCATTCCCTCCACTGGTTGCCGGTTAAACAACGAGTACATTTCAAGCTATTAACTCTAACTTTTAAAGCTATGTGTGGTCTTGCGCCTACTCATATATGCAAGCAAATTCAAGTAATGAAGCCGAGTTCGTATTCTTTACGCAGAAATAAGGATATCCTGCTTACGGTTTCCCATACGAAAACCAAAAAGACCTTTGGTGATAGGGCCTTTGCTGTGGCAGCACCGAAACGTTTTAACGACCTTCCACGAGAAATCAGACATGAGACGAATTTTAATAAATTTAGGGCGTTACTTGAGACATTCTTGTTTAGGATTGCTTATGCCTAATTTTGTCTAGTAACATTGATTTTATTTTATACACTGTACATATATATCTTAGTATACTGAATCCGTGTGATTTACTCCTGTAATATAGGTTATATATTAATTTATATTTATTGTAACGCCCATTTGATCATATTTGAATGTAAATTTGCACGCTATAAGTATTAAATTATTATTATTATTATTAAATTATTTCCTGGTAGAAGAAGTATATTTATCTCTAAGAGATTTAAATTCGTTTACTTGAACGGTATTAATATAATAATATTATAACGATGCTTATAAAAGGTGTAGAAACGACCTTAACAAACTATAATTCACTCTACTAAAGAACAATATTTTAAAACAAAATTAAGCAAAGCTAAAAATAGCAAAGAAAGCTGGCAAGCTATTAATGAATTGTTAAATAAGAAATCCAAGACCACGCAAGTCAAACAATTGAACGTTAATGATCAAATTTTAACTGGAGATAAAGATATTGCTAATGGATTTAATAAATATTTTTCAATAATTGGCTCTAAATTAGGTGATAATATTAAAGACAGTGATATTGATCCATTGAGCTTTGTGACTCCTGTTGAAAACTCGTTCTGTTTCAGAAATGTGACCAGTCTGGAATTAATGAACACTTTAAGCCAGTTAAAAACTAAAAAATCATCAGGTATTGATGGTATCAGTATGAAGCTATTAAAAGACGCTGGTGAAACTATTACTGAGTCGCTATTGCGCATTTATAATCTGTCACTTCAGACAGCAATCTTCCCTAAGGACTGGAAATTAGCTAAAGTTTCGCCAATCTTCAAGGAAGGAGATAAAACTGATTGTGGTAACTATCGACCAATTTCGGTAATCTCTGTTGTCGCTAAACTTTTTGAGAAATTGGTATGCAAACAGCTAAGATTATTTATAACTGAAAATAATATCCTCGTTGAACAGCAGTCTGGTTTCCGGTTACAACATTCTACCGAAACTACGTTGCTTTGTTCTACAAATGAATGGCTATACTAGAAATACGTATACGCAACAACCCCTCGCCCAGTTGCTGTTTGAATCTTACAGTACAGTACTTCTTTTAGTTTTAAATTACTTGAATTAGATAATAGCCACTTCATTTGCCAAACTACAGTAAATAAATTTTCAGTGGACAATATCTCTCAGAGCTTTGTATTGCCTGAATTTAATTGTTTCATAGGACATCAAAATAAATACATGCAGCCCAATTAAACTTTTTAATTTTTGAGTGGAGCAACAGAATAGTGGGGGGTCTACTGCTGTTTCTACCATCAATCACTAAGAAAGAAATTACTTTTATCACAATATTGATGACTCACGAAATAATCAATGCAGTATTTTGTATATATACCCCAAAGGCTGTTGAAGGAAGAAATTGCATCTATCATACAATGAGTGTCCTTTAAAAAATCAAATTCGTTCAAATGTCTACGGATGGCATGCATATAGTGCAAATGTATAGGGGTCCATTCAAATTAGATTTACTAAGACGTATTAGGGATTCTACTCCAATTGTTGGTGTGGATAGATTATATACAGTAAGTTGATAATTCTACCCACATTGGACTACTGTGATGTGGAGCTGGCGGGAATATGGATAACTAAATATTGATGGTCATAATCAGAGGTCTCTATATACATGTCAGGGAAACTGATCTTTCCTAAGTCGGGACTTGAAGCTGATTGGTTTATAGAAATTCCATGTTTTGTATCACTTGTATTAGAAGCAAGTTACATTGTGTAATGCTAGTTAGGAAATTCCATGGCATTTTAACATCATATCTACCAGTAAAGAGCTACAGTATTTTCCATGTTGCAATTAATCTGTTCATACATGTTATAGCACATATACAACTTTTGAGTTAAAATTAGCTTTTGTAACATTGTACTGTACATTTGTGAATATGTGTTGAAATTTGTAACAACTGTAATTTGTTAGAAAACAAGACCCCCGCCCATATATGGATACCAGTGTTAGCATTGAAGGGGCTATCCTGTATAAATATTATTGTATTATTATTATTATTATTATTAATAATACTAATAATAATAATAATGCATTAACAATAATACTACCATTAATAATGCCTAATGCAGATTGCAGATACGATATTTGCCATGTAACAAAGCATATATATGGCATTGTGTACTATATTGTCTAAATTATATCACCGTGCACATATATATTATAACCTATATTCAGAATGCCATGCCTAGTCTGCTTGTCGACAATGATCTAGCTAACACACATAGTAGTGACAGTGTCAACATACCCATTGTGAACATAATAATAATAAGCTGTATTGTAATTTACATTGACAGAATAAGTTGTCACCAACTAGGCCAGCTAAGTTAGGTCTAACATGTTCCATAATGGATGGAGTACTGTAAACACAGATTATATATGGAATACATGCCAGTATACAAAACATGAACGTCAAGATCATTTCGTCAGAAACATAATATTCCTGGTTGAAAAAATTATAACCTTCTTATTGCCAGTGACGGCTTCTAACCATTGAGCCATCGAGATTCAGATGGAGATTCAGGTTACAATGATGCACTGGTTCTAATGATATATGTACTGCCTATGCACAGCAGTTACTATATATTTCAGTAATGACTAATGATTGGGTGTTAATATATACACTGCTGTTATATCAATAGAATCAGTACATCAATGTAACGTTCACTCACCATCTGAGTCTTGGTAGCTCAATGGTCAGAGCATCTCACTGGAAAGATCAGAAAGTTATCCCTGTCCGGACACAGAATAATTTTTCTGAGGATATGAGCTTGCTTGACAATCATCCATATACTGTATCGTCTGTTTCCTCCCTTATTCACTACAGCAGTGTATATATTAAGTATTAACACTGACAAGTATACATATAGTAATGCTTGTTTATTGCTACAAAATTGTAGCCAGGCCAGGCCCAGGTCATATAAACACAGCAATAGTATGCATGTTTTTTCACCCCAAACTACTGTATATATAGGCTAATTATCAAGCATATAGTATTTATATAAACTTGAGGTACACAAAAATAATAAACATACTGTACATGCAATTCCAAAATTTGTACTACACTTACTATTCAGCAGTATTATAAAGAACAAATTATGGTATATATTTTAAACAGGCTAGGACTGGCCATTGTGCCATGTCCAAATATTATACATATATGTTTTGAAAATTCGAAACATTACACACCTTCAAATTTCCCCAAATCTCTCTGTTAAGTATTTCAAAATGGGTCTATTAGATTTCGAAGCTTGGAGCAAATCACAATACAGTGTACAATTATTTAAATTACATTAAAATTAGCGAGTCAAGTCAAAAAGTTGAACGATAATTTCCGATAAAGTGAAGCACTGAACTGAACTGAAGGTAATGGCTATTCGTACGGTAGCCGTACGACGCTATAGTCTCTTAGAATTCAACGAAATGTGGGTAAATATCACCAAAATCCTAAACCTAACCCTAATCCTAACCAAATTGCTAACCCTAACCAAAAAAATCTATGCAGAAAAGGCAAATTAATTGCTCAACACAGACCGGTGAGTCGGTGACAATCACAATGTACATAATTATAATAGTCCTTTTACCTTTTACTTCTGTCTGTCTTTGATTATCCTTTCCTTCAACACTACAGTTTCGGCTTGAAATCAGCTGATAATGTCTATAGTAATGTTTGTTAAAAACAAATATTGGCATTTCCTCACAAAATCATCGGATGCAGTAGGTTTTTATGGCAATATAAATTTGGCGGTTTCTTCCGGAAAGCGGTTGGTCGCGCTGGCGTCAATTTAAATTTAAATTACGCCAAATTTAACGCAACCAAAAAACCGTTTCAATACCGTTTCAATACCGTTTCAATACCGATTGCATTCGTAATCATGTGACGGTTGCAATTTAAATATCAATTCAAATGCAGAGGTCTACCAATCAGCTTCTGTCTATATCTAGTTACCAGGACCACATTTTCCGATGCCGCGCATGAGGACGGTTCGCGCACGTTTTCACTCTTCTCCCTCCTCCCCCCTCCCCCCCCCCCCCCCAGAGCCGTACGCAGGCTATGAGGACGGTTGATCAGATATATATATATATAAACAAATAAACTCGATCCTAGATCAGGGATCAGGATCCGCTAGCTCTCGCGTGATAAGGGACTAAACGCCGATCGATAGTAGCACCATCGCCGTCAGGCCTTCGGCCTTCGCGCCGGGCGAGGGGACAACATGGATAAAAGTATGATTAGCGGTGTCCTGTTTTTAGATCTCAAAAAAGCATTCGATACTATTAATCATGAGATCCTTATCTCAAAACTTGAATTTTATGGTATAAGAGGATACACTCTCGAATGGTTTAAGTCCTATATCGGGAACAGAAAACAAATTTGTGTAATAAACGGCAGATCATCCGATACAGGAGAAATTGGTTGTGGAGTACCACAAGGATCTTACCTTGGTCCCCCTTTTTCTCCTGTATATAAATGATTTACCGAATTGTTTGGAAAAAACTGAGGCGTCTTTATTCCAATCGAATTGATGATACGAATCTCACTTGTAAAGGTAATAATTCCTATGAGATACAAAATAAACTTAATCATGATCTCGATAATGTTCACCAGTGGCTTATGGCAAATAAACTCACACTCAATAAAACTAAAACCGAATTTATGATTATTGGCTCCAAATATCATCTGGCCTCAATTAACGAAAGCCCTGAAATAAGCATAGGGGGTGATAAAATCAAACAAGTCCCCCATAAGAAATCACTTGGTGTAACTCTTGATGAACAGCTGAAGTGAGGAAAACACAATGAAGTACAATGTAAGAAAATTTCGAAAAACATTGCTTTACTTCGAAGGGCAAAATCATTTGTTCCCCAAAAAATTATAATAAATATGTATAATGCTTTAGTGATGCCTCACTTCAGATATTGCTCAACTGTCTGGAATTACGATGGTTGTGTTACTCATATTAATAAACTTTCAAAACTACAAAGGAGAGCGGCGCGTGTTATAACTGGTGATACTTACAATGTTCGTTCCACTGAAATTTTAGAAAAACTTGGTTGGATATCAATTCACGAGATTCTAGGAAATCGTCAAACTTTGATGACATTTATAGCATTGACATCGAAATTACCAAATTATCTTGTTGACTTATTTAATACTTGTGATAATGAAAATTACAATTTACGAAGTAATGGCACTAAACTTACTTTGGCAAAACCAAACACTAATTACCTTAAAAGAAGTTAGTCATATAGGGCTGAAATTTCGTGGAACGAACTGTCCAATGAAGTAACTGACAATTATCAAAGTCTATCTATCTCGTCATTCAAACGACGACTTAAGAATCTTTCATAATTGAATAGCTGACGACTTGTAATATAATTGTATATATTGACTTACATTTGTATTTTTATTTTAGTATTGTTTATTGATACATGTATATTTATTTTGTTAGGTTTATGTTGTCTTATTTTTAACTATAATAACACGGCCCTTTGAAAAATAGTTTTACTGAATAGGCTACCGTGTATAAAGAAATTTAATTAAAGATTAAAGATAGATAACGACCGAGTGAGGAGTTAGAACGAAGATATAAAGCCGACTAAATAAATAGCAACTTGAATAAATGTGTCCACCTGATCTTAGATAAAAGCGTGCGAGCAGTAGTCATCTTTTTATTATTATTTTTCATGTGTAAGGGACTGGCACTAGCTCTCAACCAATCAGATTTGAGCATTGATTTGAATTGACCAATCACAGAGCAGTGGATATATTCATTTCCAGGAGGGTGTACCAAAGTTGCCCCTTCATGGATTATTTTTTGAAAGTGGGTTTGGTCAATGATAGTCAATTCAAATCAATACTTCCCCTGCGCAATCTGATTTGGTTGTTGGTAGAGCCAGCGCCAGTCCCTTACATATGATGATGATGATGACGATGAAGAAGAAGGATGTTATTTGAGAAATCGATGATGGTGTGTGATGAGGATGAGAGAAAATATTTTTTTGAGAATAGAAAAAAAATGTGTTGATGAAGATGATAAAATTTTTGAAAAAGAGTAGTGGTGAATTGTATTTTGTAAAAAAAAAATGATTTGTGAAAAGTATTTTAAAAAAATGAGAGAGAGTTTGCGGAGCCTACGACGGAGATATTCACCCAACGACAGCCAGAGGTAGAATGAATTTGTATCGTGATTTTTTTTGTGTAAACATTTTTTTAGTAAAAAGTAAAACCCCTTGCTGCGTGCGAGTAGAGATACGTTTCAGATTAAAGGGAAGGAGGGTATATAAGAAGATCGATACAAATTGTTTTTTAGTGAAATCATGGCAGGAGCAATAAAAATAACGGCTGCTGTAAATATATTTGTGATAAAAGCTTAACATGTTAACCCTTTATTGTTTATAGTAGCCATATGGCTACTATTATTAAATACAAGTATTTCCGATTGTGACCAATAAAGGGTTAACGTGTTATTCGAAAAGCTTTATTTGATTAATTTTGAAGAAAATAATGATGAGATTTTTTGTGAAGTAATTCGATTTAAAAAATCGAATAATGAAATTGGTCGTTTGATTGTATGCACAGCTGAAAAAACAAGAATATGTTGCAGATTTGGTACCAACATCGAGATGATCCACAAGATACAGCTCTTAATAAAGATGGGTTACCGTGGATTAATGATGGAATAATTTTTTTGAAATTAAAAAATGAAAGCAACATTTTCATAAATCTCAAGAATTATAAAAGGGGAAATCCTAATCCATATTCGTTTTCAAAAAATGTGTTGTGCGAGATGCAACACTTATGTGGATTCTATAGTTGATTTTGGTCTACATTATACATTTAATCAATGTGCTGTAAATGATCATTATTGTAAAGACCTTATACAAGAAATATTTATAGTGGAATTATTGATAAATATGCATGTGACGATAGAATAGGAAGATGGAAAACAAAATAATATGAGAAAATAAAAGTATTTTTTTGAACAAAATTCTCTTTATTTAAAAAAACCTAAAAATGGAAACAAAGATATATATATATATATATATATATATGTGTGTATATATATATATATATATATATATATATATATTATATATATATATATATATATATTATATATATATATATATATATATATATATATATATATATATATATATATATATATATATATAATTAATATGAGAGAGGATTTAAATATAGTCAAATACGTATATGGAAAAAAGTGACTGCCCCAACCGGGAATCGAGCAAACGTTTCGGCGCTCTGACCTTTGAGCTAATGAGACACGGTCAGAACAGTCAGTGATTTCTCCATATACGTATTAATTCGCCGCTTTCACTTAAAACACCAACAGGCAGACATCGCATCTAACCATAGCGTGGTGCAAGGCCTCCCGAGCGCACTTCCCAAAGTAGCGAAGTGATACACGACTTATTGTATACAGAGGGCTTGCACCACGCTATGGTTAGATGCGATGTCTGCCTGTTGGTGTTTAAGTGAAAGCGGCGAATTAATACGTATATATGGAGAAATCACTGACTGTTCTGACCGTGTCTCATTAGCTCAAAGGTCAGAGCGCCGAAACGTTGATTCGGAGACCAGGGTTCGATTCCCGGTTGGGGCAGTCACTTTTTCCATATACGTATTTGAATATATATATATATATATATATATATATATATATATATATTAATTAATATGAGAGAGGATTGAAATATAGTCAAATACGTATATGGAAAAAGTAACTGCCCCAACCGGGAATCGAACCCTTGTCTCCGAATCAACGTTTCGGCACTCTGACCTTTGAGCTAATGAGACACGGTCAGAACAGTCAGTGATTTTCCCATATACGCATTAATTCGCCGCTTTCACTTAAACACCAACAGGCAGACATCGCATCTTATAGCGTGGTGCAAGGCCTCTCGAGCGCACTTCCCAAAGTAGCGAAGCGATACACGACTTCTTGTATACAAAGGGCAATAATTAATATGAGAGAGGATTTAAATATAGTCAAATACGTATATGGAAAAAGTGACTGCCCCAACCGGGCATTTCGGCGCTCTGACCTTTGAGCTAATGAACCACGGTCAGAACAGTCAGTGATTTTCCCATATACGTATTAATTCGCCGCTTTCACTTAAACTTTTTCACTTTTTCCATATACGTAAACTCACATTCAGCCGGAGGAAAGCGATGCAATCTTTGCCTTGAAGAGAAATTGTGTCTAATGAAAGCGGACAAACGGCATTCACTGAATAGAAGGTCCGAAATCTTTGCGAAGTGCCGCCATCGCGACAAATTTCGCGCGGGAAAGTTCAAACGCGCGCGCGCGATCAACTTGCGTAAGCAAACAGTCGATGTTTTGACGCCATTAACGAACTGAATTTTTATAACTTCACTCAATCGCCTGAAGATAGTCTCGACAAACGAGGCGTGAAACTCGGAGTAGCGATGTTTCAGTTTTAAGATATTTATTAAAAATTTATATTGCTCTGCTGAATATTCACAGTATTGAGCACTCTTTTATCTACTACAAACAAATAAATATTGTATTCTAGCACCTGGATTTCAGTTGTGCACTCTAGTTCGTGTGGATTTATTAATCTTAAAATGCACAGAATTCAGTTTAATTATTCGCTAAAAAACATTGGCATACCATCCAAAGATCAATATCGGAGGCGCCTCATCGAGAAAGTCGAAAGCGTAGTGCATCGCATGCGGTGGTATACATACCTGGAGAAGAGCGAACAGATAAAAACAACTGAAGTAACGACTACAACACTATATTATACCATATATATATAAATAATTTGATTTTAGTATGTTTGGATATTTTCCTTTCAGATTTAACTACTAATAATGCATCTATCAATTTATAATCAAACTTGATATTTTTAGTTCTGTTGCTCATCTGATGGACAGTGTGACCGAGGGTGACCCTTCATCGGCTTGTGACACTTGCGGCATTCTCTAGCTTTCCTCTGTGATTGTACTCACTGTGCACCATCGGTTGATTTTCTTTTTTCAGCTTGATGTAATGTTGTTTGTTCAGCAACTAAATTTTTTTTGGTAATACGGTACATACTGTAAGTGGATGTTTATCTACACACAACAGAATGGGTCATATTTTTTCAGGGCTGGCAATTGCAAATTTCATTTACCTGATGGGAAAAGTTCGGTTGTTCTTGCCTTTCGTTCTTTGAAGGATTTTATTGCTTCACTCTTTGGGATTTTGTCAGTGAATTGACTTGGCAATGGCAATGGGATCTTTGCCAAGTACTGGTCTCTTATTGTCTTACGTTCTTCCTTTGTCATGCTAAAAAGCATTGTCTTTATACTGCCAACATAACCTTTAACACAAAAACATACTGTAATAAATAACCAATTGATTCTCTGCCAATCGCCGGTGGGAGATATTTAATTGTTTGACCATAAGAATTCCGAATAAATCATTTATAATTTTATACTGGCTAGCGTCGTATTATATGCTGTGCATACCATAAGTAGCTGCTACAGCAACTTCCCTCACAACAGCTGCTCCATTTTTAAATTTAGGGTAGGTAACGTTGACATAGGGGCTACCATTCTTTGACTTCTTCCTATCTCTTCTAACATTTTCATTGAAATGTAAGCTCGCCAGCACATGTATATTTGAAATTGAAACAAAAGATATTATAAAGGCATGGGGGTCAAGTGTAGGTTGTTGTTATGATAATGCAGCATCTTGATGGGCTCTTTCAAACTACCTGCAACATAGAAACTTGAAGCAATCGACATTTCGAGTGAAGGCCTTTGTCAGGCTACTAACATCCTAACAAAGGGCTTTCACTCGAAACGTCGATACTTTGTTTCTATGTTACAGGAAATTCAAAATTATTCACCTGCAGAAGGTACCAAGCCACGAGAAGCATTTCATTTTCGGATGCCACTGATTCAAAGTTGAATGGAAGCCTTCCAAACAACTTGTTTCGGCATGTGGACACAGCTTTTTCATATCATTCAACAGACTCTTTTTCATAACAATTGGATGAAGGCTTTCATATGCAGGTGTACCTACAAATAAATACCGTATATAGCAGACAATTGTAGTGAATGCTTTTACCATCACAAATTTACGAGCATGTAGCTGACTTACCAACTTTAATCCACTTTCGACGTTCAAGATCCTCATCATGTGCACATTGTTTGAATAGTGTGTCGGGATGGTCTGTGTGTTTGTTGGCAACATGGCGAATGAATGATGTCCACTTGGCTAAAATCAGATTTTGGAAGCCCTCTTTTGTTGTTGTAGAACACCAGTATATGTGGTTCTTTGCCGCTGTAATCCACTTCGCTATCCTTTCACAGCCCTTCTTCTTGCTTGCTGCCAACAATTTCTTTACCACTCCTTTTGCAATATGCCACTGGTCAAAGTAGTGTGTGACATTTGGGAGAGACTCTCTGATCCACTTGGCAATCTCCAGACCAGCATTGTGGAGGTGGTCAAAGCATAATTTTGCTGCCTCAAGCTCCATGGCGGTGCTACTGCCTGTTTGGTTTGCCTAATTTAAATGTGATTTTTTTTATTCCATATCTACAATCTTGGTCAAAATGAACTCACCCCAGGACTATTTCTTGGTAAGGCAAATTACCCAGTAAATCCAGTAGGGCAGACTTATTAGGGCATAATCTGGACCCTGTAATCTGATAAAGCATGCATTCTAATATTATTTATATGATCTAACTCACTATTATATATTTGCTTCCAGTGTTGTTCAAAGTTTGTCTCTAATTGTTTTGAGAAGAGTTTGATTCCAATACAGACATGTGGCATTCAATGCCTACTTTTTCACAATTCTGTTTACCTACTTCCTATGTTTGAATCAACATGTCTTGCAATAATCATGAGGCAAACTTAGGGCAAGTCTGTCTAGCTTTGAATTTATTTTTACCTAACTACTAAAACACAAATTACAGAACAGTAAGTATATACCTGTAATAGCTCAAAATGCACTATTTTCGAGGATGGTGAGACCATCATTGTATAGACACCATACTTGGCAGAATGCCCCATGGAGTCAAACCGTCCATCGCCAGACCAGACCAAGTTATCATTAGATCTAAGTGATTGGATCAGTGCTGATTGGTAAGATTCCCAATACCATTGAATGGCAGGGAAGATGAAGACGCTTTGATGGTAGAAGAATGTTCTGGCATCATAAACTTGCATACCAAAATGCTTGAACACCAACGGCAACTTACTTATAGAGGCACCAGCCATTAAGGATAGTTTCCCAGTACTAAAGGCTGGCTGGCTACTCCAAGTAAAGTTACCCCAACAACTTCTACAGTGCTGTCGAACAGTGACCATGGTACCATTTTTCTTCATTGTTACTTCGGGTGAGTCAGCCTTGCATTTGAAACAAAATAGACTGAAGATGGACAGAAGAGCAGTGTAGAAGACAATGAACTTTGGTTCATCTTGGCAACTTGTTCCAGGTTCAACCCTATAATTAAATTTGGCAATATTATAATTAATAAGACAGGCTAGACAGCCTATATACAAACATTGATTTTAAACATACCTGGATACTTATGATCACCCAAATCTCTCGAAACAGTGCTCAAACAATCAGTGCAATTATATGTGCATGGACATGATCAACAACTGGGACAATCGTATGGAAACCTCTAACCAGGCTTATATTAGTCCACTATTAACTTACCGTAAACCTCCGAATATAAGCCCTGGGCTTATTCGTTCGTAAGCACTTTTTGGTGGGCTTATTCATGGGGGGCGTACTGTATATACGGACAAGATTTTATGTTAGTAATAACATTTATTGACTTTATTTCAATATAACACAAGGTTAACATATAAACATGTTTTGACTTTATATTGCCATTCACGGCATGGTATAGGGGTTTTCAAAACAACTTTTAAATTTGTATAACCACTACGAAATCACTATTTTATTTTCATAGAAAACAGTAATAAACAGGACTTTTTTCTTGTCCATGTTTATATACGGGTGAGTTTATATTCGGAATGTGAGAGTGTTAGTAAATTGGTATTGGTGGGCTTATACATGGGGGGGGCTTATATTCGGGGGGGGGCTTATATTCGTAGGTTTACGGTACCTTATATCACATTTTGATTCTTTATCCCTTACTTCACTTTCCGACTCTGTATCAAACTCCGCTTCCTCGACTTCTCCGTCCATTGCAACCCAAGCATAATCTCTTTCATAGCCGACCTGAACTTCTGACTTATCACTCTCCTCCGACTCAGAATCTAGTGATGACGATGGTGCGGGTTGGCTGGAATTTTCTTCCTCCGATTGCTCTGATTCGGAATCTTCACATCTCTAGAGATATAAATATGTAAAAGGAAATAAGACTGTTATAATAAAATGAAAAGGTTGTAAACTGCCGCGAATTTTCGAGAGCGAAATTACTTTTTACTCCTGAATATAAGTATTACATGCCTATTGGCAGTGAATATCGTAGTGTCCTAAACTTGCGAGCAATCACAAGTAATTATTATCCAACATAATGGCAATGTGCTTGATATAAAGTACCTGGCTTGTTTTGTTGAGAAGTCGCAGGTGTCAAACCTCTTTACGTAACATGCGATGGCGGTATTTCAACTTTCTATGAGTATCCTGAAGACGTCCCAATTTTGCACTTACGGGCCAACAATTCTCGCAAGTAGCCTTTGCCACGGATTCAGTACTTGGACTGGCAATGACAGGTGCACTTTGCGCTTCGCGTTCGACTTCACGATTGTCATCGAGGCACTCCGGTTCACAACAAGATTGCTCATTCACTTGTGTGTCACGTTCTTTAGACACTTGTGCATTTACATTTACAGGATCAGCAATACTGCGAATGATCTATTCAAATGTAAAAACAGTTCTGGTTAGTTTATAATCCTTGCTCATAACTCATAAGTAATTGCTCATGCATATCGCGTTATTCAAATTACATGCTGTAAATTGTATATAGTCAACTGAACCAAATCTGTAGTGAATATTATAAGTATTCAAACGAAATCATAAAAAACACTTCTTGTTTTAGAATCTACTACATTTGTATTGTTTATACTAGCATTGCGTCGCACAGTATATCGAACTATAGTAAATATAGTAAACAATGTTGAGTTTATATATTAAATTTCGGCTTACCTGTCTTCTTTCACGAGCTGAGATCTCTTTTACGTGTGGCTCTAGCACAACGCAATCCACACTAGGTATTGCGCCTTTCTTCAACCATCTGTTAGTGGAGAATTTCTCTGCCGCATCGAGATTCATATCGAGTCGCTGTTAATAGTAAATGATGTTGTTCCAGCAAGTAAAGTAGAAAGACAATTCCAAATAACCTGGTAATTTTGTTAATTTTGCACGAGCTCTTAAATTCACGACTATCCGCCATGCTTGTAATAACATGATTGTCAGGCGAATGATGAAAATACACTTTAATTTAATTTTATTCCCTAATACACATTACGTGTTGTTACAGCAGTCACTAAAATTAATATAACGTATGGTAAGAATGTTTAGTCCCTAATTCCATATAGCAAGCCCCTCGACTGTTCGAATAATAAACTGACAAACATTAACTCGTTTTCCTTCTTTTCTCTCTCGCGACATATTGGCGTAGCTGGTTAACCAATATATCTTGTCGTAGAAACAGAAACAGAAACAGCTTTATTTGTACTTGAATTTAGATATATAGATTAAGAAAAAAACACTTTAAACTTACCTATTTGACAACTACATGCCACCTGTAATAACCAGTTAAGGCTAGACAGGTGACAATGAAAATATAATACGCTATAACATTAAAGGTCGGTGAAGATAGAAGTAAGACAAAACAAACACACAATACAAACACGCAATACAAGCACAGAATACACGCCGTGGGACAAAATGAGTTCATGCAATTACACAAATTTTCTGAGGTGTCACCATAAATTTAATAAAATGGTCCTTAAGTTTGTGTTTGAAAGAGTATTTATTAAGAGTCTTGATAGACTCATCAATAGAATTCCAAATTTTAGGTCCTTGAAATCTGATACTAAATTTACTGTAATTTGTTCTGATTTTTGGAAGGTAGTATGACGATTTGGTGGCCAAACTAGTTTTATAATGGTGCTTACGATTAACCAGAGCAAACATATCATCAAAAATATCTGGAAGTCTAAGTTGACTATATTGATGCATAAATAATGCTGTATGAAATACAATAATATCAGAAAATTTTAAGATTTTAAGTTTAAAGAAAAGGGGGCTAGTGTGTGCTTGAAAGCTAGAGAATGTAATTATGCGTATAACCTTTTTCTGAAGAATCACTAACTACATAATATTAGATACATAAATATTCCCCATATTACTACTCCATAAGTTACGAAAGGATATATAATGGAGTAGTAAATGTTGATGAGAGTATGAATATCGACAAAATGCCTAAGTATACCAATACCTCTTGAAATTTTTTTGGATACCTGATGAACATGATGTTTCCAACTCAAACTTCAGTCTATGATAACTCCCAAATGTTTCAAACTACTCACTTGTTTTATTACTTTTTGATTAATATTAAGATTAATAGAATAATTTGCGTTGTTTTGAGGTGGATAAAATATTACAAAATTAGATTTTTCAATATTCAAAGATAGTTTATTAGCACAAAACCACTGGTTTATACCATGTAGGTTTTTATTGAAAGTCAATTCAATTGTTTGCAAACTTTTATGTGAGAGAAATAGGTTAGATTCATCAGCAAAAAGGTTGAAATCCAAGGAGTTGGCCTAGTTTCTAAAATCATTCATGTAAACGAGAAATAGTAAAGGACCTAACACTGAACCTTGAGGAACACCAGTGCTTAACACTAGTGTTTCAGAGGTAACACTGCCAACCGAAACAAATTGTTTCCTGTTGCTTAAATAAGAACAAAGCCATTCTTTTACAACACATCTTATTCCATAATGTTCAAGCTATTGTATTGAAGGTCAACAGTATCAAAAGCCTTAAAAGATCAAGAAAAATACCACAACTAAAGAACTTATCCTCGATAGCTTTTTTGATTTTAGCTGTAATATGCACTATTGCTTGAGTTCTGGAATGATTGGAACGAAATCCAAATTGACCTTTAAAAAGAATGCTATGTTTATCAAGATAATGCTTTAATCGCTTGTACATTATTTTTTCTAGAAGCCTATTAAAAATTGAAAGTAAGGATATTGGACGATAATTTGACAATTCAGTCTGTAACCCTTTTTTATAGACAGGAATAACTCTGGCAAACTTGAATTTATCAGATACAGTCCCTTAATGGCTTTGAAAGCAATAATTTAAGGATTCTCAACAACTCAGTTGGAATACTAAAAGGTCCAGTTGCTTTTGAAGAATTAAGATTATCAATTTATCTTTCAATTTCATAATGAGTTGTTGGTGAAAGGATAAAGCTATGGCATTCGCGATTATTTAGGTATTCGTAAGTGGAATTACTTACAATTGGAATTGAATCAGCAAGATTTGAGCCAATACTGGCAAAGTAGTTATTAAATGAGTTTGCAATACACTTGGAATTAGTTATTTTAGAATTAAAGTATTATAATATGCTTTCTTGCTAATCAAGAGTGAAGGTTTTAATTTATTTCGATAATATTTAAATTTAGAGTGATTATACTCACTACCAGTTTTTAAATAAGATTTATGTAGTTGATTCTTAATACTAATGGATACACGTAGACAGCTTGTTAATAATTAAGAAATTACGAAGATGATCAGTAAGATCATATATTAAATTTCCACTGACAGTATAATGTTCAATGGAGTTAAAATATATGTTGTCGATTAATGTTGCTGAGTGGTCTGTTATTCTAGTTGGTTAAGGAACTGCGTTTCTCATTAGGATCCCAAGGCTGTATCGTTTCCTTTTTAGCTTTTGCCCGAAGTAATTACGTGCTTAAATCTTCGTCTTTTCGGTTCTCCACAAGTTGATGATCTCGTATATAAAGTCGAAGGTTCATCGCTCGTCTCTATTCTTTATTTTCTCCGTCACAGAACCAAAATGTGCCATTCTTCGCTGTTGAGGTAGAAACGGGTTTTCCACGAAGACACTCCATTGCGCTGACGTTACGTTGAAGAGAATCAGTATTCCAATGGAACGACGCTGTATTTACTCTACGGTTACAGAGCTCTTAATTGCCCAGTATGCCCCCGAAATCACCCGAAACGCCCCCGAAAACCCCCAACCACCCCCGAAAACACCCCAAACGCCCCGAAAACACCCAAAATGGCCCGGAGGGCCTTTTTCGTTGCCCTGTGGCCCGCTTGAGAAATATATCTACTATCGCCGCTCACCTCCATGAATACCTCTCCCTCCACCCCTGACCCGCTGCATGCGAAGTTAAAATAAATTTAAAGGTTAAAGTTAAAAAGTCAACGCAAAGTTAAAATTAAAAGTTAAAGAACAGTCTAAATAAGTTAAAAGTTAAAGCAAAGTTAAAGTAAAGTTAAAAGTTAAAGCAAAGTTAAAGTAAAGTCAAAAGTTAAAGTTAAAAGTTAAAGCAAAGTTAAATTAAAAGTTAAGTTAAAGTAAACGTAAAGTAAAGTTAAGATAAAGTTAAAAGTTACAGTTAAAGTAAAATTAAAAGTTAAAGTTAAATATTAACGTAAAGTTAAATGCTAAAGCTAAAAATTAAAGTTAAAATTTAAAGTTAAAAAGTAAAGTTAAAAGTTAAAGCAAAGTTAAAGTTAAAGTTAAAGTAAACGTAAAGAAAAGTTAAAAGTTAAAGTTAAAATTTAAAGTAAAGTTAAAATAAAGTTAAAAGTTAAATTAAAGTTAAAGTAAAGTTAAAAGTTAAAGTAAAGTTACGGCAAAGTTAAAAGTTACAGCAAAGTTAAAAGTTAAAGTAAAGTTACAGCAAAGTTAAAAGTTGAAGCAAAGTTAAATTAATGTTAAAGTAAAGTTAAAAGTTAAAGTAAAGTTAATGTAAAGTTAAAAGTTAAAGGTAGGGTCGATCATCACTTGAGCGTTCGCTAACAGTTTCTTGACAAACGTTGTTTTTCATGTTTTGTGCAATGAAAAATTTGATCTCTGTCAGGGGTGAGCGGAGATAGTAGGTATATTTCTCAAACGGGCCACAGGGCCACAAGAAAGGCCCCCAGGGCCATTTTGAAGAAGGGCAACGAAAAAGGTCCTCCGTGCCATTTTGTAAACTTATCAATATAAATGCTATGCAGTGAACTAAACTATTTGCTTTAAAAGTTAAAGCAAAGTTAAATGTTAAAGTAAAGTTAAAAGTTAAAGTTAAAAGTTAAAGTAATGTAAAGTTAAAAGTAAAATTAAAAATTATTTACTTTAACTTTACTTTAACTTTTATCTTTACTTTAATGATGTCAACTGAGTAGTTTAGTTCACTGCATAACATTTATATTGATAAGTTTACAAAATTGCCTGGAGGGCCTTTTTCGTGGCCCTTTGGCCTTTTCTCTGGGGATACATCCTTCAAAATGGCCCTGGGGGCCTTTTTCGTGGCCCTGTGGCACGTTTGAGAAATATACCTACTATCTCAGCTCACCCCTGACATAAGATCAAATTTTTCATTGCACAAAACATGAAAAACAACGTTTGTCAAGAAACTGTTAGCGAACGCTCAAGTGATGATCGACCCTACCATTAACTTTTAACTTTACATTAACTCTACTTTAACATTTTACTTTACTTTAACTTTTAACTTTACTTTAACTTTTAACTTTACTTTAATTTTTAACTTTTAATAACTTTAATTTTTAACTTTAACTTTACTTTACTTCAACTTCACATTAATTTTCAACTTCGCTGTAACTTTTAACTTTGCTGTAACTTTTAACTTTGCTGTAACTTTAATTTAACTTTTAACTTTACTTTAACTTTACTTTAACTTTATTTTAACTTTACTTTTACTTTTAACTTTGCTTTAACTTTTAACTTTAACTTTGCGGTGACTTTTAACTTTAACTTTTAACTTTACTTTACTTTACCCGTATCAATTGGGCATCTCACCTGTTGGGGTATTCTGTTCACATGAGAGTGATAAATCTACTAAACTATGGTGATGTTCCGTTTAGTTTATATTTTTCAATGTCCACACGTTTTCAATCCTTAAAGAGTGAGTGTCCGGGTAGTGCTTTGCGCGCTTGTGTTTTTGTTTTCATACGAATTGATTGCAGTACATCGCATCGTTAGAACTATAATTTGCATGTGAACTCTAGATTTATTTGGAAATGTTGAAATTGGAGTCCGATCCTGACTTCGGGGCGTTATGAAGTTAATGTTCAAGACGATTTGAACAGTTGCACTTCGCTTGTTTGTGAACCACTGCGGGCCGCGCGCAACGCCGTTTCTGACGAACAAGCTGGCCCGGATGACTTTAGTTACTGAATCTTTCCAAATTCAAATGAACAAAACATCAGAAGAAACAAAATATATTTCTTTACTAGTCACTCATCAAACACTTCCATTCGCAAACTTATTCGCGCTGTTTCAGCAGCATAACCCGGCCTTCCACGCTTCGGAGGCGAAGCGCTCGTAGCAGCTTCTATGTACCGAAAATATTACTATAGTAAATTATCAATTTTACGAAAAATATCACAATAATTGATCATTCAGGTAGAAAACTTGAAAATGGATAATTTATAAGAAGGATTGATCATATATCGACGGATTCGTTTGTGAACTAAAATAGGCGTCCCATAAAATGGCTGCCAAGAAGAAAACAAGCGCGCAAAGCACTACCCTGACACTCACTCTTTAACAGTTGTTCGACACAGGAATCGCTTAATCGATAAACGAAGGTAAGATAAGTGATAATTCTCCCGAAATGATTACTCGGCAAGTTATTTCTGCCGTACGCTTATGCTATCAAACATGTAACCATTTAATTTCACTTAATGGCGGCTCGCACGCTTTTATCTTAGATCAAGTGGACAAATCTATTCAAGTTGATAAGTTTGGTTAGTCTGCTTTATATCTTCGTTCTAACTCCTCACTAGGTCGTTCTCTATGAAGTAAAGCCGTTCAAGTAAAGCAATTTAAATCTCTTAGAGATAAATATAATTCTTCTGCCAGGAAAGCTTATTTTGTGATGTCCTTTTGTTTTATTCCTTTAACCACTCAATAAAAGGCACGCGCCATTATTTCTACACGTGCTCTGAGGCAAAATATGCAAAATATTTGTCTTATAGGCAACCTAGCAACGCTTTGAACGCGATAAACCGCTTTACCTTTAGTTTATATTTTTCTATGTCCACACATTTTAAATCTTCTACCGTTCTTCGCACTGTTTCCAGAAAATATACAAATATCAGCAGTATTATAGCAACGTATTTTTTAATAATCGATAAACGAAGGTTAGAGAAGTGATAATTCTCCCGAAACGATAACTGGTAAGTTATTTCTGCCAATTTGAACGCTTATGCTATCAAACATGTAATCCTTTAATTACGCTTAATGGCTCCCACGCTTTTGTCTATGATAAAGCGGACAAATTTATTCAAGCTGCTAAGTTTAGTAGCCCGCTTTATATCTAGTTTGTTCTAACTTCTAAATCGGTCAGTTCTCTACGAAGTAAAGCCGTTCAAGTAAACCAATTTAAAACTCTTAGTGATTATACTTCTTCTGCCAGGAAACCTTATTTTCTAATTCCTGATCATTTTGCGAATGGTTTCTTCAGAATACTTTACGCTAAAACTAAGTTATAACGATTTATTATTTTTCTATGTCGGTACGTTTGAGATTTCGAACAGCTCTTCGCACTGTTCAGTCCCGATGGGTTTCTTCACTAAAGCGAGATAAGGCATAATACGGCCAAAATGGTCAGGGTGCATCTACAAAATCCAAAAACGCAGGTTCAGTCAATGAGGGATGTGAGGCGTTCTTAATATACGAAGTCAGGGATGGGTCCAAAGGTACACCAGACTAGGGTTAGGGATCGTAAATTGAAAGAGGCTTAGAGGTAATTACTTTCTTCCCTCACACGGAATATTTAACTAGAAATACGAATCCGCAGTAATCCCCTCGCTCGCCTTTTCTACCACTTCTTCAACCCCCCCCCCCCCCAAACTCCTAGAATTTATTTTCCCATCCATGGTCCCCAGTGTCCAGATCGCGTATTTGTATTTGTAGTCTGTGTCGACAAGATTTTGGACGTTATCTCGGACAATATTTACTCGATTTCAATTCTGAAAACAGATTTGGATATAACGAGTCTAAATACATAACGCACGTGCCCATAATATTACGCAAACGTGCATAACCTTCGTAAAAAAACATTGATGAAACCATTTTAAAACCACTCGCCAATGGCCTCTTTAACCCAAAATCCAAATATTTTCCGATTCAAACGGTTCACCCAAAACGACTTTTTACTTCCTTATAAGGAGTTGGTGCTACCATGCTCCGCTCAAATATATATATATATTATATACATATACATATACATATACATATACATATACATATACATATACATATACATATACATATACATATACATATACATATACATATACATATACATATACATATACATATACATATACATATACATACACATACACACATACATATACATATACACGCACACACACATATACACATACACATACACACACACACACATACACATATACATATACATACACATATAATATATACATATAATATATATTATATATATATATATATACAACACATTTTTTGTGAGCAATGGATCCCTGCCACGGCGTGATTATTGCCCTCGCTTGCAAGGGGCTGCCGCTATGCGTTATATAGCAACGCGTTCGTCACACCAAATATTTAATGATGCGGCATCCTATCTACTACGAACATTGGAAACAAAAGTTAAGTTTGTCTAATATGAAAGAACTCGTAAAATGATAGAGTAACACCTTTTACAACTTTTCAGTATTTTATTTCGTTTTTGAAATATTTCAGTTTGTTTGATATGTAAATGAGATGGTCTCTGCAGTGACGTCGGGTGCAGGGTAGAGAATTTTCACTCATTAATAAATGTCTTATATCTCAGTGATTGCTAAGTTTACAACGTTCATTATCATGAGGAGTTATTATACGCACACTTTCAAGTAAATTTGTGGAACAAACTTGAAGATGGAACTAATATTTTATTAGTGAAAATTCTCTAACTTGCACTCAGACATCTGAGATCAGTGTCAGAGACCATCTCAATTACATATCAAACAAACTGAAATATTTCAAAAACGAAGTAAAATACGGAAAAGTTGTAAAAGGTATTGCTCTATCATTTTACGATTTCTTTCATATTAGACAAACTTAATTTGTGTTGCCAATGTCCTTTAACAAAGTATTTTTCGTCTTGTGCCTCGTGGTTTATCACACAACTGCTATATTTCTTTGAGTAGTAATATTTGCATTGCGTTAGTTTATCGATGTTTTGAACAACTTGCTCCTGACGTCAAAGGGATACTGCAGCCAAAATACAAATGTAGTTCATATGAATGATTTTACTGACTTTAGTTTATTTCCAAAGTTTTAGAGTTCCTATCAATTTAGTTAAGACGATATGGCAAGTTGAAGTTGAAAATTTGAGGATTTTGACGCCATATTGGTTTTGAAAATATGAGTAATTCTTTATTGGCAGTGGAGTTGTTTTGATGGCATTCACATAGTGATAGTTGTTGTGAATGCTCTTTGGATGAAATAAATTATTTAGTTCCTCATGCAGGAAAGTGGAGGGGCTTCTTAGGCATAATATGAGATTTAACATATAAATATATTCGTATAATTTATAATTTTATTCCTTTGTTTTTGTTCTTTTAGGTCTTCGCCATATTATGGTCGCTAATGCTGAAGAAGCATACCAGGTAAAAACATTTTTAATCACGGTTAATGTTTTCTCCGCAGACAACTCTGTGGCTTCGTAGTTGTATGGGCAATGCTTTTTTCTGAGTGAAATAGCCAGGGCCGTACTCAGAAAATTTTACAGGGGGGTTTAAGCTCACTTCATCCGACTGACGCACGAGCTTGTACCGACTACATCTTATCGATCAAAGCTTGTCAAAATATTGTCTTTCTGTTGGGTGCCTACTAAAATTACCCTGGTCAGCTGGTGGGTCTTTGGTGTTCTCTCGTTGATTACATTTACATATAAACAAAACATTTAACATGAACATTAGATTTGTGACTTTGGCAGTTTGAAATTAATTTAAACTGATAAGAGCTAAAAGTTAATGATTCTACTTGTCAGTGTTAAATCGAACACGTCTAAAATATAACTATTTCTGGCGACTGATGTTAACATTAACAGAGGTGTACCTCAGGGTTGGTAAATGACATAAAGTCAGCGGATTCAAAGATTAATTTACTCGTGAAGTTTGCTGATGGCATTACTATTTGTGTACCAGTCACTGACACAGCGATTGTGGAGGTTGAAAACGTCGAGAGATGACCTACTAATAATAGGATATCATTGAATATCTTCAAGACATGGGAAATGCTCTTACCACCAGTGCTACCGCGGGCATCGAACGAAAAGAGTGGCTAAAGCTTCTTGGAGTTACTTTTGAAGAAGACCCCTGTAACTGGGACATTCATATTGATAATTTGTTGCATAAAACGAGAGTCGTTTGTTGAGTATGCACATTTTACAGATATACCAGAGACGAGTTTAGCAGACTATTTGATTCATTAATAATGTCACTCTTTCTTTATGGATTGGAAGTGTGGGGCACCGCGTTCCAAAGCAAATACCTAGACCGTATTGATCGATTTATTAAACGAGCCTTTCGATTTGGATATACCACTAGGAATATTAGGATATCAGATGTAATTGAGGAAAGAGACAGAGACCTGTTTAATAGAATAACTGGTGATAGCAAACATGTGTTGTATGATTTACTCCCTCCGAAAAAAGGGAGAGTTCTTCGAAAGCAAGGGCACGAGTATGTTCTCCCAAAAGTGAACACGCACAGAGAGATTTAAACGATCTTTCATTAATAGATGTCTTTTTAAATTTGTTAAATAGTATAATTGTATAAGTAATTTGATTGTATATGCTATATAATTATTGATTAACTGTAAATTAGATACACGTTTGATGTATTCTATTTAATAAATTATCTATTTTTTATTATTATTATTAAGGTTCAAGTAGTCAATTATAAATTACCTAAATTAGTGAGATTTATAATTGTATATATATAGAATTTCAATAAAGTTTCCATTATTATTATTATTATTATTATTATTATTATTAAAAGAGATATAGGTCGGTAGTTGGACACGACTTCTTTATCATTTTTTTTGTGAACGGGCACAACATGAGCAATTTTCCACTGCGATGGTAAGCGTCCAAGTCTAAGGGATTTGTTGAACAAACTACATAATGAAGGAGCGATTCCATTTGCGCATTCTTTTAGTATTCTTGCCGGGATACCGTCAGAACCATGAGTTTTATTAGATTGAAGCTGACTCAATATTCCTGCAACTTCTTCGCTAGTTAGTGTAGTATTTGTAATTATATGCAGAGTAAGAGACTGGTGTCTATTTTTCAGGCTATAAAAATATGCATATGTGAAATACAGAGGTTCTTGTTTTCTTCTCATTATCTCCTTGGTCGTGTTGAATACGTTTGAATATAATGCCATCGTAAGGCATAGACACCACAATTGGAAACAAGGATAAAATTAAAGATCAACGAAGAAGATTCTGACCATTTTGAACGATAATGGCAGAGAATATCGAAATTGGAGGTGTTCTACCATTCGACTGCAAAAGAGATGTTACAAGCGTGTCGCCGCGATGGAAAAGTTGGAAGAAGTCCTTTCACTTTTTCGTGGAAGGGAAAGGAGTCACAAATGTGAAGCAAAAGAAAGCTTTACTCCTTCACTGTGCTGGTACAGATGTACAACAAGTATTTGAAACACTTCCTACGTCAGAGGACGAAGGCGATATAGGTGAATACGAACTAGCCTTAAAGATGTTAGATGACCATTTCTCGCTGAAAGCAAACATCCCGTATGAAAGACACATTTTCCGCCAGATGAAACAGGAAAATGGAGAAAACTTTGACCAGTTTGTAATCAGATTGACACACCAAGCCAAGAACTGCAATTTTGGCAGTCAACGAACCGAGCAAATTCGTGACCAAGTAATAGACAAATGCAGATCGTCTGTGTTAAGGAGAAAGCTGCTGCAAAGAGGACAAGATTTGAAATTGGAGGATGTGCAACACATTGCCCGAGCTATGGAAGCTGCAGAAATACAATCGAGGAAGATGGAAGAGTCAAACGATGGGGTATTAAATCATCTTCGATGGGAAAAGGATACTGGCAGTAAAGAAAGTCCTAAAGGCAAAACCCGTTTCCGCTGCGGACGTGACGGACATTACGCTCGAGATAGCAATTGCCCTGCCAGATCAGCGACATGTAATAAGTGCTACAATACGGGTCATTTTGCAGAAGTGTGTAAAACGCAAGCATATTCCAAGAGGTCAACGCGAGGTAATTCAAAATGTGACAACAGTTGGAAAGGCGTACATGTAGGTAAATCCATAAATAGTGTTGATGAAAATGATGAATGTGCATTTCATATTAACAAACGTGGAACTGCTACGGGAATTGGGCTGATAGATGTTGATATTGGTGGGGTAGAAGTTGGAAATATGATGATTGACTCTGGTTCTAGCTGTAACATAATCGACAAAAGTACCTGGGAGGCTTTGAAGAGAAATGGGGTGACATGCAAATCTGAAAAGTTAACAGAGAACATCTACCCATATGGAACCACAACACCTCTAAAACCCAAATTTGAAGTGGAATCTATGAGTGTTACCACCTACACTACCCATTGCGGATTGTTGAGATATAAGCGTTTAATGTTTGGAATCACATCCGCGTGCGATATATACCAGCATATTATTCAACAAGTTTTGATAGGGTGCGAAGGCGGGGCCCACCGCAGAAGTGGATGACGAGATATTAAATAAAGTTGAGAGAAAGAGGACTCACATTAAATCCTGTGTCAGTTTCATATCCCTGGAATCACTTTCATGCAGGGAGCATGTGTTGTCCGAAAAGGGAATTGGCCCAACAGTTAGAGTTAGAGCTGTGGTGAATGCGAGGGAACCTGAAAAGTGAGAAGTTTTCTGGGACTTGTGAACTTTTGTAGTCGATTCACACCTGATTTAGCTACAACCGCTGAGCCTTTACGAAAGTTAACACGAGCCGCCACGGCACATTTCGAAACCGTAGACGGTCGGACACCTCTTTGATGGTCGGTGGAATCTTGGGACTTTTTTACGCGCGCCTATTTTTTTGATAATATTCAAACAAAACCCTAAAACTAACCCCAACCTAACCTTAATCCTAACCCTATTAAAAAGAAAAAAGTAATTTAAAAATTTAAAAAAATGGAAAAATTATATACTCACCAAACATTCGCACCCCGCTCTCACAACTAAATATCAATAACACAGACCACTCGGCTATGCAAACGAACTTGAATTTTTTTGGTTAATAATCAATATTTATGTAACCCATTGTAAGTAAACTATATATATACATAAATATATATACAAATATATATATACAAAGAGGTGTCCGACCGTCTACGGTTTCGAAATTTGCGCCGCCACGCCATTTGTTTGGGGAAAAGAGCAGGGGAAATCATTCGAAGAAATGAAAAGAAAAAAATGTCCAATGCCATTGCTTTAGTGTATTTCGATAACAAGCAGAGACGGTGATCATTACAGATGCTAGTCCAGTCGGTCTGGGTGCGGTTCTTCCACAAGAACATCAAGGAGATGTCTTACTGACGTGTTTTACAGTAGATATCTTACTGAGGTGGAGAGGCCATATTCTCAAACGGGAAAGAGGCATAAAGTATCGTTTGGGCCTGTGAACGGTTTCATGTTTATCCCCCTCGCCCGGACGGCGCGAAGCGCGCCCTGGGGCGAGGGTGCTAATCTCGACCGGAATTTTTCCCCGCTCTTTTTTACGCAAGGGGAAGTGAAAGTAGCCTTTTGTCAGAATATATATATATATAATTATATATTTGTATGTATGGTAAACGATCCTTTGTTGTTGCCGTGGTAACAAAGGAAAATTTGGGTTAGAGAGGGATAATTTGGCAGTCGAAGGGTTAGGAATTGTGATTGGGACGTACGTACTGTAAACGGCTTTTTGGTGGTTACATTTGGCGTTTAAATTTAAATTGATGCCAGCGCGAAAATTGATTCCGGTCCCAGAGGTTCTACGCCGCCGCCCCCCCCCCCCGAAAACCGAAAGCGTTTATTTGGGGGGGGGGGGGGCATAGAGCCGTAGAATACTAGAAGTTGCAGAACCTCTGGATAAAGCATCAAATTATACAGACTTTATCAGCTGATTTCAAGCCGTAATTGTAGACTGCAGTGTTGACGGGCAAGAACAGACACAAATAAAGGTAAATAAATTAATAATTTCTCAAATAATGGCTAATAATACACACGTAAAAACGCACAACTTGTTACAAACCCGCAACAATGTTGTTACAATACTGTTCCGTCAAGCCGATATCAGGTTGTGTTCGCACTGCTTGTTCCCAGTTGTCGTGACAAGTCTGTAACAAGTTGTTGGCAGACTGTAACAAGGTTGTCCGATCAATGCCGTAACAAGGTTGTTGTCAACAAGGTTGTAACAGGACCCCAAACAACTAGGTACAAGGTTATTGAATTCAAGCCGTAACAAATCTGTACCAACAACGTTGTTACAAACATGGCGATGTTGCGTGTAAACCCGCGAGAGACGCGTGGCTGTTTGTCCCGCGTGGCTGTTTACAAAACGGAAGACAACACAAAAAGATCAATATTTGTAATAATGAGAAATCTTCATTACAAGACAACAAAATATTCACAAAAAAGATAAGCTTAAGCATATTATTTTACATACAAATACTCAATAATAATATCAATGCCTCAAAATCCATGTATGCTTACTTTTAAGTTATGATTTGACTTGACATTTTTGTAGATCTGGGTAGAAATATGAATGTTGAAATTGTCCTTTGGATGTTTGATCTGATCATGAATATTGATTGCATGAAGAAAATTTAAGTTTGTTGAGCTACCTCATCCATTATCATTCATGCATGGCAATGATGGACAATTCTGTTTATTTATCTTCTTCTTGGTCATTTAGTCTGTCTTTTCAGAAAAATCTAAAAATATATAAAGATTGTATAGAAATGTAAACAGTTATAGTGTGGGTATCTATGTCAGTGTCACAAGAGTGAAGGACAGGTATTATTGCTGTCTAATATCTAGACATTGAAGTTAAACTAAATCTGCACCAAGTGTTTGACCCAGAGCATGGGTTCTTGCTTTTGACTTGTGCAGACTGGATTAATGCCACAACAAAATATTGGCAAATGCTTTGGTGCATTACAAAAGCAAACAGAAAGAATTTACATTTAAATATTTGCAAAATTTGCAGTAATTGCTGATTAAATTTAAGACATTTTATAACTGCATTCACTGGTGATTTTTTATAAACCATTTTTATCTTTTTGCCTTCGGAATTATGAAAGGAAAGCTAAGTTGGATGTGACAGAAAATGTCTACAACAATGTAGTGTACATGTTTGACTGCATTTATTGATCAATATTGCGTTTTGAATGTGTTTCATTATTTAAAATATAATACCAGAGACTCATGGACAAAAACAAGTACATTAATCGCAATAAGTAATCACTGAATATTAAGTGACACAATAATAAACAGAGACAGAGTGTTAATGTTGAAAATGAAAAACAGCGGCCAACGCGAAGTTTTTAACAGGTTTATCAGCACAAAATGTGTTGAGAAAATGCGAGATTGAGATCCAAAGTGGAAATAATAACTAGAATAAAAAACAAATTGCCTTACCTCTTTAAAACATTGAGCCATAGGCCTCGAGGATAGTTCTCTTCGCAGTGCAAAACAATGACCAAGGCAAAGCCCAAGACGAACTACAAACGTTTTGCCTTTTGCAATATCTATGTATATAATTGTGGTTTCTCTGCCAACTTTTACAAATAGTATAAATCTATCGATGTTTACGTTAACAGTGTCTGTTTCACAAATATGTTAACCCAAGGGTTTCGTGACACCAGCAGAAATAAAAGTCCAAAGATGAGCACTGCCGTTAACTTGCTCTTAGTCTTCATAATCCACGCCATCCATGATTACAAACTGGTTCAAACAATTTCAAGGGTACCAACAAGTCTATTTCAATTTGTTAGGACAAGCTGTGTCTTGCCTGTTGTTCCAACTGTGTCACAAGTTGCCAGAGAGCTTGATCCAGACTTGTTGAAAACAACCTGCAACAGACTTGTTGTCCCATACTTGTAACAACCTTGACGATTTCTTCAGACTTGTTACAAGTTGTTCCAACACGTCTGAAATTGCTTGTTGTCAACAAGCCTAATACGGCTTGTTCCAACAACTTGTTACGGCTCTGCAACCCGACAACTTGCTACAAGGTTGTCGTCAACAAACTTGTTACGGCTTGTCCAAACAACAGCATTGTTACAACTTGTTCCAAGGCTTGTTGCAAGCTTGTTGCGCCAACAACTTGTAACAAGCTTGTGAGATTTTTACGTGTGTAGTACACTGCGAGTCTGTGTTGAGCAATTAATTTGCCTTTTCTGCATAGTTTTTTTGGTTAGGATTAGTAATCTGGCTAGGTTTAGGGTTAGGTTTAGGATTTTATGATATTAGGTTAGCATTTCGTCGTACGGCATGCACATTTTGAAACTATTTACATGTTCAGATCTTTAGAAATATATTGTTTTAAAAATAAATTGGCATAGCATGACCAATTGCTACGACCAGCTTCGCCACTGTGTTTTGCTAGCTTCTCGAGTGCCATTATAACTCGATAATCACACAAGACAAAGTTTTTTATTTCTTTTATAAAATAACACCATTAAATTAACACTAAAGCCCATGCAAAAATGAAGATTTAAGATGAAAATGTACTCAACTCAACTTTGATTTAAACTACGTCAAAAACGACAAAATCCACGCGAGGAACACGTCAGTTTATGCTTTATTGACTTATAATGACATGGTTTTTGTTCTCAATCAGACAGCGTGTTGTCGCTCATTTACTTCCGATTATTTTATAATACCAGATATAATTGCATGGATGTGTCGGCTCAACCAACAAGCAGGTGAAGTGCACTCTTGATCAATGTGGTGATATAATTTACTGTAATGCATGCATGAATGTTGTGCTTTTAATTTTTGTATGGGCATTTATTTATTTATTTTATTTATTGCATTCCGGCCACAAAATTAAAATTACACATAAATAACAAAGTAACGAGAAGAAGAAGAAAAAAGATAAAAGTGACAGGTGGCTGGGAGAGAAAAACAGGGCTTTCGCCCCAATTGACATTTTCCCCCAAACAAGTTAAGAAATAGTAAAATACTTACTAGATTACAAGTAAAAACATTAATAAAGAAACTAAAACACTGGACTAATAACACTAAGTAAATAACTAATTAAAAAAGAGAAACATTTGACTATGGCGGCTGGTAAGATGAGAGATTATCCTTGTAGTAACACTTTAGCTTATGTTTGAATTGACTAATACTAATGCAGCACTTGAGTAGACTAGGTAGGCTATTCCACAGTTTGATGGTGCGCGGAAAAAAAGAATATCTAAAATAATTTTGTTTGTGGGTGGTCAGAGGATGATAATTATTGGAGTCAAATTTTCTAGTGTTGTGAGAAGAGCGAGTGGGTGTAAAGTATTTATCGAGGTTGACATTGATTAGTCCATTCCTATATTTAAAAAGTAGTACAATGTCAGACTGATGACGTCTAAGTTCAAGGGGAAGTAAGTCTAGTGAAGTGAGTCTTTCTTTGTAGGATAACACATGGGAGGGATAGAGGGAAGTGGCACGACGTTGGACATTTTCAATCAGTCGGCGGTATTTTACAGTGTGTGGAGGAGACCAGACGTTAGAACAGTATGCTAGGCGAGGCCGAACAAGGGAGCAGTAGAGCAGTTTTCTGGTCTTGATATCAGATAGGTCTCTGCCACAGACTCTTTTGATCAGGCCGAGTGACTTGTTTGCCTTTGCGCATGTCTCTTCAATATATTTAGACCAGGATAGGTCCTGGGTAATAGTTATTCCCAGGTCGGTGATATAGGGCACGCAATCCAAGGAATTTCCTCCGAGTTGGTAGGCATAGTTTTTACAAACTGGAGATGTTTTACGAGACATGTGCATAACTTTACATTTGGAGGCGTTGAAGGACATGTCCCAGTCAACCCTCCACTTTTGTAGAGAGTCGAGATCAGACTGGAGCCCGTGTGTGGCACTTTCTAAGTTCATAATTGGTCTATATAGCTTCGAGTCGTCAGCAAACAGAGCCAAGTTCGAGCCCTTTTGCATGTATTCTGGCATATCGTTTGCGTATACAAGAAATAGAAGCGGACCAAGTATATATCCATGGCATAAAGGCATTTGTACATTTGAGTAGTGTAAACATGCATTGTACAGGTTTATAGACCTACACATGTTATGCCTGGCCTGGCCTCCACTTAGTGTTTCTGGGGAAATACTTTTGTCCTTGGAGCAATGCCGGTCTCATATATATTTTATAAGCTACTCTTGTTGAAGTGCTTTCTGAAGGACATTATAGTACAAGCAACATAGATTTTATTACATTTCTTACAAACAATCAATCGTAAAATTAATATAATATGTGCGATCACTCGAACTAAAAGTATTACCTTCATCAACAAATCTGGCAACACACTAATTGGGCATGCACCAGGAGAGCATTTATATGTCGGACAATAAAATATGATTCTGGACATATAAATTAATTTAAAACAGCTTTATTCATATTAATATCATTATCTTGTAATCTGTTATAAATAGGACTTCACTTTTGTAACTAATGTGTCATTTTGATAAAGGAGCAGGGTACCGATACATTAAAAACTAAGCAAATGTGTTCAGAGTTTTTTTTGAAGGTGCGGTATATAATGTTTATAAATTCCTGAACAGAAGAAGATATATATACGGTAGAATCTGTTTATATGCCCTGGGATTATACAACTTACTTCCAAAGGGGTTTTGAGTGGGAGAGATTATAAACGGTATAGAAAAATGTTTCAAAATGCATAACAGGCAAACTGTTGGCACTTTTTTACTCAAGTTTTTGCTTAATAGACAATTAATTAAGAAACATGTAAGAACAGTAACAAATATTAACTAGAATTTTATAATAATGTGAAAAATGATGCCCTGGATTATATGTAACAAAACCTGCTACACACATGTAGCAGCCTCAAAATGATTAATTGTCAGTACCGTAGTGAGATACAGAATGCTGCCATATCTTTTTATCTATTATTATTTACTTTTATTCTCTGATTTTTTGTTATTTTTGGGCTTAATTACTTTATGTTAAATCAGAAGGTATTTTCTGTTAACAAACAGGGGGCCAATAACTAGGATAAGCGGGATTGTACGGTGTTTCATGATTGGTAGGTTGATGTATACATCTCACTGTGTTAGGGGGAAATGTTAGGGATTGAACATGTGTCAGCTCACTTGCAATAATGCATTAAGCAGGTAAAGGGCATGTCATCCTGAATGGGTTAAACAAGTACTGATATAATTTAGATAATACATAATGTTGTGCTCTGTTGCATATAGGCAAGCATTGTGTTAATTACTATTGGAATAAATATGACATGTTAATTATAATTATGATAGCAATTTAGAGCTGTCTTCCAGTGGAGTAAAATATTTATCAATCTTATGCAGCTATATTTTACGCAATCTCGATTTGTGTAAATTGCCCTCTGTCGAGATGTCGGGATATTTGTTCCATTTTATGACGTTTTGTGACGTAGAACTTTAATACACGTGTAAAACTTCAACAACTTGTCAACGCTGGGAAGTTTGAACGATCTGTTCTGCCTTCAGTGAGAAAGTATTCTGTTGTCAAGGTAAGACGACTAAGATAGTTTCACCTAACACTCAACAAACGGAAATATGGCTCAGTTACTGTGCGAGGTATATCTGCGATTTCTTGCCATCAAATTGTTTTGTTTATGAATACAGTTTTCCTTCTATTTTAGGTGTATATTGTTGTGACTTTATTATTTTTCACAGGAATATTGTGTATTCCGATCAGACATTATCTGCGTTTGTGAAAAAATGTTGATGTTATTTCAGCTGGTAATAACGATTATATTTGTACGAATATTTTACCTCCGTGTATTTTTTACATTTGCAACAAAGAGATTGACAGAACAAATATGTCAAAGTCAAGTAATAGACGTGTTCGCTCAAATGTCAAGAATGGCAAATGATGTCGAAGAAAATCCAAGTACAACAATATGTGCTGATTTTAGCGAAGGCAATACAAAACAATTTAAACAAAATACTGATAAACAATGTGTAGCCATGTCTTAATTGACTGCGATAATACATCATCAAATAATAAATATTAATGCATGCATGGGATTCATCATTCCTAAATGTCATATTGTGTGCTGGAAATAGCCTTTATACTTGTATAAGCAATTCTAGCTGTTAATAAAACCTTGCTTTTACCTGATGTGCCAGAAATGGTTTCAGTTTCCGATAAAATATATTCTTTACAATATAGTGACCCATTCATTTGCCTGTGACCCATTCATTTGCCTGTGATTTGTTTATGGCAACTAACAATCTACCATTCTTTGGAAAATGCACTCAATAATCTATTTTTAGATTCTCAGTTAAATGATCAAGATTGCGTGTTGACTTGCAAGCCAACAAGCACATCAAAGTTACATTCGCTCCAAACACATCCAAGCAACAGATATTACCACTTCATAAACTGACTCCATATTGGAGGAACTCGCTTCCAATTTCAATAGTCAACATTAACACTTATAATAATAATTAAGTACCACAATACTACTTATTTCATTTCAATTTTACACTATTTTACCGTTCCCGTTCCAGTATACAATTACAACCTTCTGTACTGTAAAGTCTCAAATCAAGTTTCCAAATAATTTATACAATTGCACAAAACAATAAAAGCATTTCACATCGCACTATGACCTCTCGCATTTTTAAACGCGGATAAACATGGATATAGTGCTTTTTAGCATTTACTGTCCGGGGAGACAGTGAGACACTTCGCTAGCGGATAATGTTCAGGGGGGACACTATCCGCTGGGACACTGGAATAAGTTACGAGCCTAATATCGCTGTCATAGAACTTCACAATCGCATCTCCATTCACCCTTTCCAATACGTTCACGTACATGCTTCGAACGCACTCACACAGCCTTCGAGGTAGCGGTACTTGCTTGTACTGTATATCAGGGTTCTGCTGGCACGACTCTAAAGACAATTTTGAAATGCAACAAGTGCATGTTTTCCGCTCCACTCACTGTCACTTCAATAACTTTATATACCTGCCAAATGCAAACCAAACATCAACTACATGTACAACATGAGACCTATACGTGCTGACTCTACAATCTATATCATTCTTGATTAACATGTCCGTTACAATTTATACAATCTGAATCAATCCCAGGGTTCACCTTTGAAATTTCATCAAAACTGACTACACTACCTATGCAATGGCCTTTGAGGCAGCACTTTCCTTGCGATAGTAATTTCTAGTATAATGCTATATATTGGTGTTTTACGCAGCTATCCTAGTGATCGGACTGATGGTAGTATTAATACCAGAGTTACTTAAAGTGTATATATTATATAGAGTGAAAAATTCAGTTTGAAATAAACTCTCTTACTTGAAAGAACTATCATTAATTATAAAGATTGGCATTTACTTCCATAATCTCACTTTGATCTTTAGATATTAAGATTTGTTTGATATGTAAATGTCCTCACTTTGACATTACGCTGCATAGTGAGTTATTGAAGAAGCCTGTATATTATACAGTTTTGGAATTATGTAACAAAATTATGAAAGTGCGTAAACCCATTCCCATGATACTAAACATACGAAGTTACTTACGTTTTGAGTGCTTTGATTTAATAATCCCAAAGATACTGATATATACATACTTTTTCAGTAAGTTATTATATACAGTGTGACATAACAGTGAGGATCCCGCCTTTACATATCAAACAAATCTTAATCAGTGCAGCAGGTTGATATAATTGCTCCCAAAAAGTAAACACTTTGAGTTATTTAGTTTGATGTCTAATTGTGAAACAATGAAATTCAGAACAACACAAGCTTAGTAGTTTAAAGGCTCTCAGAGATACTGTATATGTAGTGTCTATTATAAGTCCATTCGATTGGCAAATCAATGGGTTATCTATTTTTAAGTAAAATGACTAAGGACTACGCTATTACGGCGGGCGAGGGGTTGTTCCGTACACGTATTTCTAGTTTATATGGAATCAAGTTCAAAGTCTTAAGATATCATAAGCCGCTAGAAGTTATTTATTCTAGAGCGCACAAGTCTTCTGCAAGGATTGAGCGATGGGTTTTAAGGTTACAGCCTTATGATTTTACGGTTGAGTATCTTCCAGGGCCGTAGAACATCGCCGATACCCTGGCACGTTTTGTCCACGACAAGCCTGCATGGTTCAAAACCGAATGCGGCCGATTACTACATCAGATTTATCGCAGATATAGCAGCCCCGAAGCCATACCGATCCAAGCGATTGAGAAGGAGTCTTCTATCGACCAAGAGTTGTCTTCTGTTCGAGTTGCTGTTCAAACCGACAAGTTGGATCAACTTCCAAGGGAATACAAAACTGTGAGTACCGAACTTACTGTTTTGGGAAAATTAGTTTTAAGAGGGTCCCGAATAGTTATCCAGAAATCTTTGCGATCTCGAGTTCTACATCTAGCACACGAAGGCCATCAGAGGGTGGTAAAAACGAAACAAAGTCTTCGTTCGAAGGTTTGGTGTCCTGGAGTAGATCGAGATACTGAAAGAAGATGTAAAACGTGTCATGGATGTCTGTTGTTTCACAGGTTTCTCGTACCGAACCAGTGAAGAGAACACTACTGCCTGAACAAGTCTGGCAAGATGTGGCTGCGGATCCTTTAGGGCCATTGCCTGGGGGGGAGTACCTGTTTGTCGTTGTCGATTACTATAGCAGATTTTTTGAGGTAGACATATTGAGGTCTGCTTTGTCCAGGAACATTATCGAGAGTCTTGACCGCATTTTTGCCATCCATGGATTTCACATTCCATAAAGACCGATAATGGACCACAGTTTATTTCATTGGAATTTGAAGATTACCTGACCACCAGCGATGTCCGACACTTGACGTCACACCATTATAGCCACAAGCTAATGGAGAAGTGGAGAGACAGAATCGCAGTTTGTAGAAAGCTATGAGAATTGGCCAAGCTACAGGAAAGGATTGGCGGAAGGAGTTCAATAAGTTCCTGTTGGCCTATCGAAGTACTCCACGTTCAATCACTGGTGTAAGCCCAGCTAAATTGTTGTTTGGAAGGGAAATTCGTACTAAAATTCCCTGTTTTCTACATCAGCTAAACAGAGATCCAGGTGTAGCTGACAGAGATATGGAGATGAAGCAGAAAGGAAAAGTATATGCCGATCAAGAGAGATTTGCCGTAGACAGTCCCATAGAACCTGGAGATGTGGTGTTGGTAAAAAATCATAAGCCAAAGAACAAGCTATCGCCAACGTTTGGAGATGAATTGTACCGTGTGATGGACAAGAAAGGCAGTGAAATTACTGTAGAGTCGTCTGATGGAGTGAGCTATCGACGGAATATAATTCGTCCCATGTAAAAAATGCCACTTGAGGACGACATGGAGAAAGATGACAACGTGGATGGAGAAGTTTCACAAAAGTGAACTGATACTGGAATGAACAGACCTGCACGGAGAGAACGTCGATCTCCTGAACGTTTTGATGAGTACTTATTATACAAATAGTTAAATAATTTAGATTATTAGTTTTGACATTTGAACTTCATTGAGTTATCTTCATATTATTTATTAATATTTCGGTAATTTTAGCGGTCGGCACTCCAAGCTACGAACTACGACTCGAGTTTCGACACACCAATCCGAAAACACGACGAGAAATATTTTACGGACAATCACTCCTGGACTCGTTTATTTATAACGACTCCAAGTTCATATCATAAAACAACAGTCCCGCGATGCCGATTTTTGTCCAACAAACTGCAATATTCTACTACGAAGGATTCCGAACACTTAGCACACTTTTATAGATGAACACTTAGCTCCTGGCTACACACGATTGACGACTAAAAACCCAACTAAAACAACATGCGCTTTGGGCGATACTATAAATTCACGCACTAATTGCGCAACTAATTAGATTATTTAAAGTAACATTAACTAATTAAAAAGTCTCGGTTATAATGTATGGGGATTAGGCATGCGATGCCTGTCACAGTAATTAATTTATTGCATTAAAACATTTAGAAAATGAATATTGTTAGAAAATTTAGAACGAATATTGTTAGTAAAATCTAGAAAATGAATAGTATTTACAAGCGATGAACTATTAATTGTAATATGAACTCTATTTGTTGATTTGAATAATCAAACTTTTGTCAGTTTAAGTTTAAATTTTGTTATTAGATAGTATAGTTGTACGAAAAGAGGGATTGTAGTATTTGTAATTATATGCAGAGTAAGAGACTCGTGCCTATTTACCAGGATTATAAATATACAGAGGTTCTTGTTTTCTTCTCGTTATATATCTCCTTGGTCGTGTTGAATCCGTTTGAATCTAATGCCATCGTAAGGCATAGGCACCACAGTTAAAATTATATCATCTAAAGAAGCTACTCCACAATCACTGTCTACACTAAAGTCAGGAATAGAAAGATCGTCAGCGAAAATTAGTAAAGGATGAGAAAAAGTAGTTGTTAAATGCTTCAGCTTTATCTTTTGGATCCTGGTATCGCAAGTTATTAGATTTTACAATGTTAGGAATCGATCCAGATTTAGTGCGAGCTTTTAAATAACCAAAAACGTTTTGGATTATCTTTCAACGAATCAACATATTATTTGTGTTTTTTCTTGATTGCATATTTTATCTCGCGACGAAGAGCGCGGTACTTTTCCCAAATAGGGTGGATAGTGTTTCTAATATTACGGGATATCGCTTTTTTCCTAGTGGAATTATTTATACGAAGAAGATGTAGGATGTCCCCGTCGATCCATGGAGGGTTGTTAACGTTTCTGATTTTTAACTTTGGGACATGATGCTCTACTGAGATGATAAAGAGATTGTACCAACACTGCCAGTTATCGTTAATATCGTCGTTTTCAAGGCAGTGTCAAAAGGTGTGTCTCTTAGTGACTTACGTAAACCATCGAAATCAGCTCTCTTGTAACAATATACAAAATGGGCTCTTTTTGGTTGGTGTTTAGGTTTAACAATATAATCAAAAAGTAAAAGAGAATGATCTGTGTGGAACTGTAATTCATCCGGCGGCAGCACCTGGACATTTGTGGCATAATCAGGATAGTTGGTGATAATTAAATCAAGAATGCTTTCTTGTATGCTGTTAGTCTGTCGTGTCGATGTTGATACCAATTGAGTTAAGTAGTAATCATGTAGTGTTTCACAAAATATAAATTCATCAGACGTAGAAGATATTGTAGGCGATACATTTAATCTTTGGGAAATTAAAGTCACAAAGAATAACAATCTTTTTGTTACTTCGTAAGACATCAGCTTTACGCAAAAAAATATATAATTATTTGACGAAATTATTTGAACAGTCCGGAGTTCTGTAGAAAATTAGTCGGAATGCTGATCTCCTGGCTTTTTAGACAAAAGTGAAAGAATTTTTGTTTACTGGACAGTTGCACTACTGTCACAAAAAGAAAAGCAGAAAGTTATTAACGTAAATCTTTGTTTTTCTTCCATTCTTGTATAGACCGTAGTTGTGGGTCTTCAATGCTTTCATTCTAGGGCCGGTGAGAGGGGGCGGGATGGGTGTAAAGGGCGGACAAAATACCCAGGGCCCATGACCTGGTAATGTTGCCTGTCGCCGTGTTTTTTGAGAAAATGTTTTCGGAGAAAAAGTGTTTAGAGATTTATTTAAAGAAATTGCACGATTTGCAAGAAAATATATCTAAATGCCGTTCTTGTTCTATAAACTATATCTTAGAGCATTTTCACATGTTCCGAGGACGGCGTCAACTTATGGAGAACTGCGGCTTAATACGGACTATTTTACATGCACTAATATTAACTCATTTCTAATTTAAGAATCAACAGTAAAAGGTAATTACGTTGATACATCATGTCGTATGTTAAAAATACGCCTATAGGGCCTAGATATAGATGACAAAACAACATATACAACTCATAAAAATGTACGGAAAACGTAATATCCAAATATTGGAATCGGTGCTTTTTCGTCTTTAGTTTCTATTTAGTACGTTCAGTAAACCTGTGACGCTGTAATTGTGTGTGCTATTTTCATAATAGGTAAACATTGACAATAATTTATTATAAGCACGATATAAACGACCAAAAGTACAATGCTAACAATTAACTGAATTCCACAAAATTTGTCCAGAAATTGGGTTAAAAGCACACATGGGCCTTTTAAAATTTTTAATTTCCCTGGGTGACACGCCCCGAGACCCCCCTACCGGAAAGACACTATAACAACCTTTTTCATACTCCGATCCACTGGGCTCCCCCTTTGGAATCCTGGCTATAATTGTAGTGTCAATAACAATTATACTGTATTATAACTGCAAGCCATTACTCATATATTTCACGTGAACAAAATTAGGAAGGGCCCGTACACAGATCAGTCCTAGGGTATGCTCTCGTCGGCCTTGTATCATTTATCAATGAAAATAGAGAATAAAGCGTCGATATAAAGAAAAACTGGTAAACTGGTTGTACGTAGCAGTGTAAAGAAGGATACGCGAGACTTTGTATTCAAATTGTCACTTCAATAGACGTTTTTAAAAATTCACGTGATATCTTCGTCTTCAATAATAGTGATATTAATATTTTTGGTGATTTTATAACAAAATTAATAAGCGAGAAAACCGGGGGGTGCACAAATACGAGAATTTATCGGATAGATATCATCTGGTAACATCTTTCAACAACTTGTTAACAAATGTTAATTTATCATGTTGGAACAATGCTGTTATTTCATGCATGTAACATCGTGCTGAAACAACTTGTTCACGTCTGTTGGTTCATCATTCATGAACATGCGTGTTGGAACATATGTGAACAAGTTGTCAACAACTTGTTCACATGGTGCAGCACAACCTTCACGCCTGTCGAGAACAACTTGTTCACGTCTGTTAACAACTTGCAACAAGTTGTGCGTTTTTACGCGTTTAGTAAACCCGTCAGCAATTTTATAGCTGGTATCAATGGGTGCCCTGGAAAATGCTAAGATAAAAACAAGACATAATACGTAACTAAAATATCTATATACAACTAACTATTTGACAAAAGGCCATCTAAAAAATATCGGTTTACCTAGATTTAAAAATAGAAATAGATGAAATTTGCTTTAAAGTAGTTGGTAACATATTAAAATCAACAGCGCTCTGCATGATAATGCAAACTGCTTCTGGTGACTTCTGTGGAAATTTTAGGTATTATAAGGTCAACACCATTTCCTCTTGTATAATGTATATGGCACGTTTTTATAAAATATTTTTTAAAACGATCCGAAACATTACAGTTCAAGCATCTAAATACAAAATATTGCGATGCATGATACTGCGTAAGCGTAGCGATTTCCAGCCTAATTGGTTCAATGATTCATGATGTGAAATATATTCCAGTCCTTAAGAATAATTCTCGTAACGCAGGTTTGTAAACGTCCAATTGGTTATATCTTGTGTCTGATACGTTGTTCCATATTAAGTCACAATAGTCTAATTTACGAAGAATCATTGCCATATAAACTCGCTCGGCTGCCTCAATGGTTAAATTGTTTCTAAGTAAGAGTTAGATACCGAGAACGGAGGCTCTTAGCCAGATAATGGCTAAGAGCCGACGTTCGAGGTATCTAACTGACTTAGTGCATAATTAAGGAACAATTGATAAAAGGAGAATAGTGCGAATAGTGCGAATAGTCGACGAATAGTGCGAATAGTCGACGAATAGTGGTTAGGATCTTTGTTGTGTTGGGGTTGGTACTCCTTATAGTTTTTATAACCCGTTAATTTACGGTAGAGTTCCAACCCCAACACAACAAAGATCCTACCCCCCCCCCCCGCCTAGTTTTGCCGTATTTGCCCAACTATTCGCGTACTATGGAACGTATCATTTACAATCAATTATACGAATATTTCTCAGCAAGCGACCTGCTCTCTGAGCACCAATTTGGTTTTCGAAAGTTCCACTCCACAGCTACAGCACTACTAGACTGTACCAATAATTGGTATGTAAACATGGACAGAAAATTGTTCAATCTAGTAGTTTTATAGACCTAAAGAAGGCCTTTGACACTGTTAACCATCAAATTTTATTAGAATAATTATTACTGTATGGAATCAAAGGCCAGGCATTATCATTAATCAAATCATATCTCAATGAACGAACACAAAAATGTGATATAAATGGTTTTATTTCAGAAGAACGTGGCGTAAAATGTGCAAGGCTCTATTTTAGGACCTTTATTATTTTTAATCTACATAAACGATTTATCATCATGTTTAAATCAAACAAAACCCAGGTTGTTTGCTGATGACACAAACATTACAGCAGCTGGTGAATCAATTAATGATATTGAAATTGCAGTGAATTCTGATTTGGTAAACTTACGAAAATGGCTAATAGCAAACAAACTCAGCCTAAATGTGGCTAAAACAGAATTTATTCTTATTGGAACTAAACCTATGCTTAATAAAATTGGTGATTATCAATTAAAAATTACTATTGAAGACAAACCGATAAAAAAAGTTTCCCAATACAAAGCTCTGGGTGTTATTGTTGATGAAAATTTATCTTGGAAAGCTAACACAGACAGTATATGTAAGAAAATATCATCAGGCCTATATGCTTTGAAACAAGTAAAAGAATTTGCTGATCAAAAGACTCTAAAGTGTTTATACAATTCATTAATTCAACCTTATTTCAATTATTGTTGCGAAGTTTGGAATGTTTTCGGTGAGACCCAATCCAAACGTTTACAAAAACTGCAAAACAGAGCAGCACGTATTATAGCAAATATGCCTAATCAAACTGATCAACAAACTGCCTTAAATGCTTTGGAATGGGAACCTTTACAAACACAGCGTCTAAAAGCCAAAGCAAAAATGATGTTCAAAGTTCTGAACAATATGGGGCCAAATTCCCTCCATAAGTTATTTACATACAAAGACGAATTGTTTCACTATAATCTTCGTGAAAGTCACAGCTCAGTTTGTTTGCCGAATCCACGCACAAACTGCATGAAAAAAGAGTTTTATGTTTGACGGAGCTGCGTTATGGAACTTCCTACCAGCTGACTTAAGAAAAAGTAAAACACGGTCCTATTTTGAAAGAAAAATCGCGACTCATGTTTTTTAACTACATTTTGTAAAATATAGAAACTATATTTTTGTAATTTTATGTAACTGTATTATACTATTATTTGTTATTAACTGTATTACTATAATATTTCTTGTATTTGTACCATAATTTTACACGCCTATCGTGGAAATCAGCATTTGCTGACGATACTAGCGTGGTTAAATAAAGTTATTCATTCATCATTCATATTCATATTCGTCGACTATTCGCCGACTATTCGCCGACTATTCGCACTATTCGCCGACTATTCGCCGACTATTCGCACTATTCGTCGACTATTCGCACTATTCGTCGACTATTCGCACTTTTCTCCTTTTATCAATTGCCTAATTAAGGAGGTTCTAAGACGAAAACAATTCTGAATTCCAGAGCATAATCGTAAACAATAAGTAAATGCGTAGTAGGGTTTGCATTTGTCGATTTTAGATGCAAAGAAGAATTTATAAATGACTAAATTTGCATAAGGCGTGATAACACTGTTGGCTTTTTGATGAGTTTTTCTCGTGTTTGGTTAAGATGGACAGTGACAGTAATGAGGAGATTTATATTACGCAAAATTCATTTATGAAGGATATTGGGGGTGATTTAGATTTCAATTTTGCCGACTGCGTTGATAACGTTTTGAAGGAGCCGCAAGAACAAGTGAAGGAAACTACTATATATGTAGTTCGAAAGGATATTGGGTTACCGATCAGGCGAGATATTGCGATCGTTAGCGATGAGGAGTTGCGAAAGAGGCAAGAAGAAAGAATACCAGAGAAAACAAGGGTTAGCACTGCCTGGTGTTTACGAACTTGGACGGATTGGGCTAGTGAAAGAAGTGCAATGTTTGCTTTGGGAAAGGCAATGTGCAGAAATGAGCGATACAACGTTTTAAATGCGGATATCTTGAAGCAAGAGAACGACGAACTGAACTATTGGCTTAGTAAATTTGTCGTGGAAGTGAGACAAAAACAGAACGCTGGAAAGCCTTATCCTCCCAACACGTTGTATCAGATTTGTTGTGTGAGATTTAAAATTGCGTTTAATTTGATGTAGAATATTTGGTTTTTGTTTATTTTGCTTTGAACTTGTGTTTTATGTAAGGAAAATCGAATATCTCATTAAAAATTCAAGGTATCTAACTATAGATAGTGACCTCGTTTTTCAGGTCACTATCTAGTTAGATACCTTGAATCTTTAATGAGGTATTAAATTATGCACAATTCCCTGAAGATAATCAAAGCCCCCCCCCCCCAACTTTGAGTGCCTATAAAAAATATATAGACCTATAAATAACAAAGAAAACCGACTGAATTATGCACTAATCCTATATAGCAGCCGTAACTGACTAGATAGTTTACCTAATAGTTAAGTAATATGTTCCTTAAAGTATGTGATTCGTCTAGGTAAACACCTAGGTATTTATAATTAGGCACACCTTTCAGCACTTTATCTCCTAAACAAACTTCTTCATAATAATAATAATAATAATATTAATACCATCATCTATACCTTCATCTACCTCTTCTGTTCTTGTTCGGTTAAGTTTCTGGGGAATGCCAAATAAAACATGCTCTGTTTTCTTGATATTAATAAATATTCATTATGCCAAGACTATAGTCATTTAATCGAGACAATTCATTGTTCAAATCAGACACTCTATCTGAAATACTTGGAGCAGCATGGTAAATAACAGTATCGTCCGCATACAGTCATTAAAACCTTCGTTTTTTGGAGACATGATGGCAGATCCGTTATAAATAGAGAAAAAACATCGGGCCCAAAATACTTCCTTGTGGCACTCCCGAGAGGACTGGATGATCGCCTGAGACTAGGCCATCGTAATATACCGATTTAGTACGATCAGTTAAATAATTTCGTATCCAATTAAGCTCTCTCCAACGTGGATGCCAAATAGTTTCAATTTCTTTAGTAACTTGTCATGATCGATGGTATCGAATGTTTTTCAAAAATCTACAAAAATAACCCCTGTAATACGTTTCTTATCCATGTTTCTCCTTATGCTGTCTGATAAATAGGTAATAGCTGTTTGGATTGAATGACGCCTCAATATGCGATCAATGTTTTGACTGGGATTGCAGGGAAGTATATTGCAAAACATTGCTCGCGCATCCTTGGAAGTTATTTGATTCGGAAAAAACATTGCTCGCACATCCTTGGAAGCTATTTGATTCGGAAAAAAACATTGCTCGCACATCCTTGGAAGCTATTTGATTCGGAAAAAAACATTGCTCGCACATCCTTGGAAGCTATTTGATTCGGAAAAAAACATTGCTCGCACATCCTTGGAAGCTATTTGATTCGGAAAAAAACATTGCTCGCACATCCTTGGAAGCTATTTGATTCGGAAAAAAACATTGCTCGCACATCCTTGGAAGCTATTTGATTCGGAAAAAAACATTGCTCGCACATCCTTGGAAGCTATTTGATTCGGAAAAAACATTGCTCGCACATCCTTGGAAGCTATTTGATTCGGAAAAAAACATTGCTCGCACATCCTTGGCAGATATATGACTCGGACAAAACATTGCTCGCACATCCTTGGAAGCTATTTAATTCGGAAAAAAACATTGCTCGCACATCCTTGGAAGCTATTTCACTCGGACAAAACATTGCTCGCACATCCTTCGAAGATATATGACTTGAACAACTAAGAAGTCACGGAGTTGCCTGCAGAGAAGGCTAGTATCTAACAAAAGTATCCGTGGCCTGACTGATTGCATTGCTTGTAACGGTAGATTTTCTTCCGTTATGTATACAGGTTTGGAAAATTGGACACAAAAAACAAAGAAATGCGTCGACACGATTAAATAGCAACTCGAGCAGAAGGTGCAATTTTATAAAAATATGACGTCATATGAGAAACTCCTGTTGCGTACCCAGGCTTTTCACGCGGCTCGCCGGTCTTTACTATTCTTTTTGATTCTTTAGTCATTGTGTTTTCAACCTTAAACTTGCTCAGATTAATGTTCGTGATGATGCAACACAAGTCATCGGAGTCAGTCAGTAAGTTCTAGTAGTTTTATTGATGACAGCCTAACAGATTTTTCTGTACCTCGACAATATAATTTTAGTTAGCTTCTTTTGTTACCACAGATCTCAAAAATAGTACTGGATCGAGCTTCTGTTGTTACAAAAATGAATCCAACAGTGACCATATTGGAGTTACCACCTAAGGAGTACTGTGGCATCACAGACATGTTGGGAAGGATTCTGACATTTGCTATTCAATGTTAGCGAAGGAAACATATTCGCTGTATAGTTATTAAATATCAGAATTCTGCCTTCTCCGATTCGTCAATGTATTCGTAATGAGGTCACTCCAATATGGCCGCCGTTTGCCCTAACTATCCAGCGAGAGAAGCCTAATATGAGACGTCCAATTAGGTTCAAATATTTTATGTATTTAATGTTAACAAAGAAACTATATTCACCAGACACTAAACCTATTTCGCGAGCGTCGCAGTTTCATTTGCATGCAAACTCGGAGCTTCTGATGATCTCTCGTCAATTTACATTATGCAAATATGCAAGCTTCAAAATCAGCTCATCAGATACAATAGAAAGCTCAATCCAGTCCTATTTTTTGAGATCAGTGGTTGTTATTGATACACCAACATGACCGTCGTGCCGTTTGCCTTTTCGATCTTACTCACGTGACTAAAACCATCTATACAACAATGCTTTATGATATACATGTTAACTTTAACATCATTTCTTTCAAATGTTAGCCGCGCTTATACTCCTACAATCATGATATTTTTAAATTTAACTTGGTATTTATGATTGTGATTTAACTTTTTAATCAAGATTGTCTTTTGTCGATCTTTCTGGCACTAAAAGATGCACCAAGACACAAAACACTGGAGACAGATTAAAGGAAGCTAGTAATAATAACACCTCTATCATGACTTTAGGAAAGTGCTTTGAAATATTAAGATACAATCAAAGCCACACGTAAGTTGCATTAGTTAAATTAGGAAATAAATTTTCTCGTGTTAACTGTGATTCAGGTTTTTTGTATTTATATTTTTTATTAATTTAGAAGCAATCCAAAACATATTCCATTTCGTGAGAGCAAGTTAACTCGATTATTTCAAGTGTTTTTTTGTGGTCAAGGCAATGTTTCTATGATCGTAAATATAAGTCCATGTGCATCGGCATTTGATGAAACGTTGCATGCTTTGAAATTTTCTGCCGTCGCCCGAAAGGTAAGAGAACAAGCGAAGGCGGCAATACATCAATTTTAACTATTTAATTTGTTTTCAAAATATTACTTTAATACTACATCGCTGAGTAGTTGGAAATAATTAGCCAATATACATGCTCCAGATTTAAAATTCATGAACGTGAGTTTATACGTTCCCAGGATGGTATTTTCCAAAAATCTGTTTTGTTAAATGTTTTAGGTGGAAACAGTAAGTGTTGAACCGTCGTATACTGAAGAAAAACTTGCAACTTATGAAACCGAGGTATGGATCTGCCGAAATCAATTTTTGTGTCCACGGAACTTAAGATCTACGACGCGGCAAGCTCGACGACGCGGCCTTCAAAATGTTAACACAGCAGTGTGAATTTAAGCATTTGAAATAGGTAAATTTACTATAAACTCTTTGTTTCGCATAAAGATTTCTTTTGTTTTGAAGATTGCGTCGTCGAGGTTTTCGCGTCGTAGGTCTTAATATACCTATTATATAATCGAAGAAAAGATCAAATTAATGAAATATTTCGCTGTTCAATTAGTGCCTTATATATGTTTATAAATAATATAGAATTTGGGGTATAATACGCACTTTAAATGCTGGGATTGAGTACTTCGTTCAGTTTCATCGAAGAGAACGCAGATTTTACGATCCGAAAACATATATTCAATACGTATATCATATGTATTGTGTTGACATTTACTATATAGTACATACAGTTTAACATAGCTAATTCTTAAGGAGCGTACCTATTTTTTATCATTTTTGCATTTGAATGAACAAAAATATTGATGGCTGAACTTTTTCTGCAATTACAGCAGTTACTGTCAATAATAAAAATGCTCAAACAAAAAGTGATAGATGAAACAAGGAAAAGTGCAATGATGGAACTTAAAATTCGACAAGAAGTTTCTGAAGAATTGGAAGAGCAAATGATAGAGCTAGACAATATTTACAGGTTGGTGGACTAGTTAAGTGAATCCTGTTTTTACTGCACTAGCATTGCAGGGTCGCGGGTTCAATTCCAGCCAGAAGGCTTTGATGTTGCATTTTTCGCAACTGGTCCCGGTTTGGTCTTAAAATGTATATATATATATTGCAACACTCGAAATTTTACTCCAAATATTACTTCTAATATACCCAAAATCTTATTCCGGCATTACCACCACTATATATATATATATATATATATATACATAACTCGTGACTATAGGCTCTCGGCAACGGCTTCCGTAGCTTAGCTCCTATTATATATATATATATATATATATATATATATATATATATATATATATATATATATATATATATATATATATATAGTACAATATCTACAGACACGTGTTTCGCTGCTTTTCACAGCTCATCAGTGTAGCTTGGTACAATCTAGATATGAGTATGAGAACTAATTATACACAAACGATTGCCGGTGACAACCGCTAGTGGTACAAAATATAGTAAAAAAGTAGAGTGCTGCGTAGACAGTGTTTTGAATATATAGCAAAGTGAAAAGTTTGTAAACTGCCAAGAATTTAGTGACGAGATACCGACGTTTCGAGCGGAGCCCTTCATCATTGTAAGACGAGATGAAATAAAATTAATAGGGCTTATATATATATATGCCAAAAGGGTGTCACAAGTAGAAAGTAGCCAATCAAATGCACGGGGGATAAACAAAGTACCTTATTATTGACAACTAAGAAACAATAGCTTTCTCTTTCCTGCACACTGTATTTCAATCTTAATGTAAAAGCCTAAATACATCGTTTATATTTCCAGCTCATTCTCGCTTTCAGAAGAGCAATCGACATCTGCTTCTTGTATTTCGGTCATCAATATAATCTTTCTCGACAGAATACGAGACCTCCTCTGTCCTTTGTTTTAAAATTGTCAGAGCTCTTGAATCTTACACAACCATGTCATCGGTGTTTCAAGGCCTCCTTGAACTAGTGGGGATGTTTTTGGCTTCACCGAAATAACTTCCCCTGTGAATTTGGCACCTTGTTCCAAAGCATACCACACACTCGACCACACATAACGGCTCAGTTCCCTTGGTACATGCCAAACAAAAACAGGAGCCAATGTTCCCCTCAAAGATACCAATCCTGATACAGCAACGCGATCATGAACATTGTTGCGATCTCTACGTGTATAGATTTGTTTTGTTCAGTTTTGTATATCAGTGTTGAAATAAAATATGATCCTGTTGTCACCACAAACTGTGTTTCGTTGCATTAATCGCGTTAATTTCCTTCGTTTCGAAATTTTACCTCCTTTTCGCGTTAATTTCCTTTATTCGGAAGTAGTTTTCCCTTCAATTCGCGTTAATTTAAGTCGCGTTAATTTCAAATACCTTAATTAACACGAGCGTTAATTTCCTATAATAAGGTAATAATTAATGAGATGCGAAAAGTTAAATCATTTGCTATTAGGGAGAAATGATAGGTCCAATATCAAGGGGATTAGGCGACAATAAAGCAGCAAGAAACAAAACTTGAAATGCATAAGCTAATAATAAAAAGTTACAAACAAACTAAAATAACAAAACACTTGTGGGAAATTAAATAAAAGAAAAACGTTCGTTAAGACCAAGAGGATGTGTTGTGCCAAGTTTAAAAATGAGACGCTTCTCTTGCCGTTTGCGGTTATCGTTACCACCTGAGATGGGAGGATGGCACAGACTTTCATGTCTGAAACCAAATGGTTAGAGCTGTTGAAATGACGGACTACAGGTTTGTCAACATCATTGTTCCTCACGGAACGAAGATGTTCAGCAAACCTGTCTGAAAGGCGTGGCCCAGTTTCACCGATGTAGATTTTAGGGCATTTATCGCAAGAAATGCAATAAATTATGTTGATGGAAGTGCATGAAAAAGTATGACGGATTGTGTGGTTGAATTTGGGGGCAGTAATAACTGTTCCCGCTGGTGCCGAGGTATTTTGTTTAAGGGCACTATGTACTAAGGAGTCACGAATGTTTTTATTACGGCGAAAAGATACCAAAGGTTTATCGGTGAAAATGGCTGACGTTTCAGGATCATTTTGTAAAATGTGAAAATTCCGATTAATAATATTTGTAACTTTAAAATTGAAAGGATGAAATGTTAGAACTAAAGGTATTTTGTTGTTTGAAACTCGTTCCAAAGATGGTTCAAGGGCATCTAAACGGGGGACGAGAAAAGCTTTCTGAACGGCGAGGTCTAAAAGGTTGGTAGGGTAACCACGTTGAACAAAAAAATATCTCATTCCATTGCTTTGGCTTGAAAATTTTGGTCGTCGCTACATAAGCGGCGAAGACGCAAGAATTGAGAGTAAGGGATGGATTGCTTAGTGTGGTTGGGATGAGATGATGAAAATAGAAGATAACTATGGGAATCAGTAAGCTTGTACGAGACCGACGTTCTCAGCGAATCACCATCAATCGAAATTAAAATATCAAGAAACGACACAGAGGTCTCGCTGGTTTCCCACGTGAACTTCCGAGCAGGATGAAAATCATCAAAAAAGTTGATGAACTGCTCTAAAAGGACACGTGAGCATGACGCTGTTCCTAAACAGTCATCGATAAATCTGCCGAAGAAATCAGGCAAGGGACCCGTGTATTGTTCAAAGATCTGTTTTTCAACATAACCAACAAATAAGTTAGCATAGCTTGGACCCATTTTGGTGCCCATTGCAACACCACTTATTTGCTGATAATGTTCACCATCAAACGAAAAATTGTTAAGGATAAGCACTAGTTCTGCTAAGCGGAGTAACGTGGTTGTGGAGGTTTCTAAATGAGTGCGCTTATCAAAGAAAAACTTCAGAGCTTCAAGGCCATCACAATGAGGAATGACGGTGTATAAGGACTTGACGTCCATGGTGAAAATAAATTTATCGGAGCTACTGAAACGTAACTGGTCGAAAATTTGCAAGGCACGTTTAGTATCTTTGATATAAGAAGGCAACTTCTTAATCAAAGGATACATAACGTTGTCTAGAAAACTGGAAATGAGCATCGACATAATCATGCACTCCAGAAAATCCCTCCTATTTGACAACGACACCGCCTGGATAAAAAAAGATAACGACAACTTGTTTGATGTTACGATGGGAAGTCACGACGGAGCTGAAGTATGCGAGCTAGTTGGACTATTTATTCTAAACAATCTATGCGATAGGTACGGAAAGAATAATATAGGATTATACAGGGATGACGGGCTCGCAATCTTCAGGAACACCACTGGCCCACAAGCTGAAAGAATAAAGAAGGACATAACGAGATGCTTCAAAGAACACGGCCTGAAAATCACCATCCTGCAATCCAACCTGAAATCAGTAAACTACCTAGATGTCACATTTAACCTAGCAAACGGATCATACTGCCCCTACAGAAAACCAAACGACGAACCATTATATATCAACACGAAATCCAACCACCCACCTGCCATAATCAAACAACTACCCGCCGCCATTAACCGTAGAATATCAGATATCTCGTGCAACAAAGAAGCATTTGACAAAGCCAAGCCTCCCTACGTAAAAGCTCTAAAATCCAGCGGATTCACCGAAAACCTGATATACACCAGCCACAACACATCTACACCCACAAAAAAGAATAGAAGAAGAAACGTAACCTGGTTCAACCCTCCTTTCAGCAAAAACGTCCAAACCAACGTCGGCAAAGATTTCTTAAACCTTATCCAGGAGCACTTCCCCCCAAACCACAAATTCCACTCCATATTCAACAAAAACAACGTCAAAGTCAGTTACAGCTGCACGGAAAACATGGCATCCATAATCGACAAGCACAACAAAAAAATAACAAGCAACAATACTACAAGCCCACCCCAGAAAGAATGCAACTGCAGAAAGAAAGAAGAATGCCCACTTGACAACAACTGTCTTTCAACCAACCTAATCTACAACGCGCGCGTAACAACAGATGAAGACACAACAGGAAAGAACTATATAGGATTAACAGAGGGTACATTCAAACAACGATACACACAACACAAACTATCGCTCCAAAACAGAAAATACGCGCACTGAACTCTCAAAACATATCTGGAAACTCAAAGACAACAGGAAAAACTATACAATCAACTGGTCAATCGTCACCTCAGCAAGCACATACAACAACAAATCCAAAAGATGCAACCTTTGTTTAGCTGAAAAACTTTACATCATTAAAGCCGATAAAGTCAACCTTCTCAACAAAAAATCAGAATTAATTTCAAAATGCCGTCACGAGAACAAGTTCTATCTAAAAAACTTTAATATCCGAATTACATGACATAACGTCACATCGTAACATAATATGAATAGACCCGGAAATCCATAAACCGCCATAATAATAGACATAGAATAATTAATCAAATAACGTCACATATAAATAAATTAGTAAGGTATACCGGTATATATATAGGTTGGAGCACGTGTATTCTTCATTAAAGTCTGTCTGACGATCGCGTAAGCGTGAAACTCGGAGTAACAGCAAAGCGATGTCTTGTCTTTGATTTATCTACAATTTATATATATATATATATATATAGATAAATGTAGTGATAGAAACTATCGTGAGGATAGAAACTAGCGCATACAAAATCGTACGGATAGAGTGCTCAATGCGTACGCAGAGCGGTATAACACAAGATGAGAAACACAAGTTACTTCATCGAAATTTTATTTACTACAGAACTGTTTCGTATGGCAAGTGTTAAGGTATGGCAAGTGTTAAGCTTGCCACACTCATCAGGTAAATGATATAATATTTTGACAGCGCAACGGAATATATACAATAGATGCATAATTAATTTGATCATGTTACGTGTAGTGGTGAGATTGTTATCGTAGTAGGAATTTCTTCCGGTGTCGGCATGTGGATACGAGTTCGTTCCGTTTGTTGAGAGAGCTTAGTTCGGGGTGGCATATGATGATAAATTTTTCGGACAGGCATAAGTTACAGCGTTTGGTTTTATTAGAATATGGTTGTGATTTCTTAATGATTTTCCAGTTAATAGTATACGAGGTGTTAGAGTCTTTTAATTTCCAAATGTGCTTGCTTAGTTCGGTTGCGTTTCTCTTGGTTCTGTTACGGAAAGAGCTGGTGTGGTTAAGGTAGCGGATTTTGAAAGTGTTCTCGTGGTCAAAACCATAATTTTCATATCAACTTGTCAAAAGTGCATGGATTACAGTGCATAAGAGTTATTAAAAAAAAAAAGGCGACGCCTTTCAGACAGATGGCTGACATCAAGAGGGCTCCGAAGCTCTTGCTCCTTATTTGTATTATTATTTTCCTTTTCGTCTTCCAAACACTTTTAGTCTGTATCAATGTATTTCCAATCGCTGTCGCCCTCACCTTGTACCGCTGTTTTATCGCCTACAACACGGCTTTCTCAAGGGCAAATCTACAACAACCCAACTCGTGGAGGTCTACCATACCATATTGGATCATGTAGCTAGCGGTAAAGAGGTAGATATGATCTACCTCGACCTTTCGAAAGCCTTCGACAAAGTTTCACACCATTTACTTTTACTTAAACTCCAACAGTACGGAATAACTGGCCAACTCCTCTCTTGGTTTCGCAGCTATCTTGATGGTAGACAATAAAGAGTCGTCCTGGAAGGCACATGTTCGGACTGGCTACCCGTAATGTCTGGGGTGCCACAAGGATCCATCCTCGGTCCACTCCTATTCTTAGTCTATGTTAATGATGTTCCTGAATACATTAACTTTAACTCATCGATCGCCCTTTTCGCAGACGATTCGAAACTATATCGCCCTATCGATTTTCCGACTGATGATAACCTTCTCCAAAAAGATCTTAATTGCCTCTACAACTGGAGTAAGGATTGGGCTATGGAGTTCAATCCATCGAAATGTAAAGTATTGCATTTTTCAAAGAAAAAGAACTCGCGTAAAGAGGAAAGAAATTACCAGCTCAACAACATTCGACTTGAAGATGTACCCTCTATCACTGACCTTGGCATAATTATATCCAGTGACCTGTCTTGGGCCAGTCATATGGAATGCACAGTTGCAAAATGTAATAAAACTCTGGGCCTACTTAAAAGAGTATGCTGGGACATTTCGGATTCTACTATTCGGAAACTTCTTTATTGTGCTCTAGTGCGACCAAAACTCGAATATGGTAGCAACCTATGGTCGCCTTACACCGTGAAACATCGCAAGCTCATAGAAGACGTACAACGCAGGGCGACCAAATTCATTCTGAAATATCCCCAAGACATGGGTTATACCGAGAGACTAAACAAATTAAACTTACTTCCATTAGAATTCCGTAGAGACATATCAGATCTTCTATTTTTCTTTAAATCTAGAATTGGCCTTGTTTCAACTGATATTAGTGAATACCTATGTACTTTTGAGCCTCGTCATCAAACACGAAATTACGACCCTAATAATTATAATCTAATCATGCAACATAGACAGGATTACTTCAGAAACTCGTTTTTTATTAGGACTGCCCAATTATGGAACACTTTGCCATCTTCTATTAAGTCATGTGAGTCATTATCTATGTTTAAATCCAGCCTTCGTAACATGTATTTAACAAAAGGAACTACCTACAAGCCTCCTGGCTTATAGTGATTACTTATTGTATGATGTAATTTATTATTATTATGATGGTTTTTAATTCTCTTTATAACATTTAGATTAGTATAGGGGTTTGGTTGCAATTGGGACGAAAGTTCTGTTCCTTACTCCTGTCACACTTATATTATTATTTCTATTATTCTTATTTATTATTCCCACTTTACTGTAACTTGTTAGTCCTTCTTGTAATATGTTTTAAAGTGACAAATTTATTAATCTAAACTAAACTAAGTAAGACCAACGTAGGTTTGTACTTCTTTCGTGGCTTTGTTCGTCACTGCGGCCTGGTAGATTACTGCCTTTGTTTGGCATTCTCCTTGCAGTGGGCAGGCATCTTTCGCGCGGCAATTGCAATTTCTTTCTGTGACGGTGTTCTTGTTGGCTTCTTTGCGTAGAATGGTTTTATTGTGCGACGAGATGATGCTCTGGACATTCGGCATACAACTATAACTTAGTTTCATTGTGTTTCCGGTTGAATATTTTGTTTAGCGGGTGGTTTATGGGGAAGGATTCATCGATTGCTTTAAGGAATTTATGTCCGATATCGGTTTTGACGTTTGAGTTGAAAGGAGGGTTGTACCAGGTGATATTACGGCTTCTGCGGCGGATTTTTTGTGCGGGTTGTGGATCGTAGTGTAGGTTATAGCTGTGGCCGCTCTTTTTCAAAGCTTCTTGATATGGGCGAGTGCTTGCATCGAACGATTGCTTGTCGGATGAAATTCTCGAAAGGCGTTGGTTAATAGTTTCAGGGATTCTACGTAGGATGGACGGGGGATGGTTGCTTTGCACGTTGACGTACTGAGGGACATTGCCTGGCTTCGTGTACGGTTTGTAGGTGCCGGACCTGAGATCAAGAGTGATGTCCAGAAAGTTCACGCACTTCTTGTTAGCTTCGATGGTAAGCTTGAGATTGTTGTCGTTGAATACCTTGCAGATTTCTTTTTTGATCTTTTCGGTCTTTCTGGGTGAAACATTGAACGCGCTGAGGCCATCGTCGCGGTACAAGCCAATGTCGTTTCTGTACGCGGTTGGTAATTGCGAAAGTAGGTAGGATCCCACCAGTTCGCATGTTTCCGCACCGTCAAAACTGCCCATTGTCACATCAAAATTCGAGCTACTGTCCTTCTTGCACCAAACTTCGGTTTCGCTAAAGAGCAAGGAGTTCTTAGCTTGAATTATGATGTGCCTTTCCTTCGCTGTGATCTCGTCATACTCGGACGCGAACGTGATGGCCTTGTTTAGGAGCTCGTCTGTTATCGATGGGTAGAAATCGACAACGTCGAAGTTGATAAACGAGTGCGAGGATTTGTTGTTAATGTTCTTGAACCATTCGATGACTGAGACACTGTTTCTCCATTGCATAACACCGGTGGCTGATACTATTTTATTGTTGATTCGTTCGAGGATTTTTTTGCTCACAATACCGATCTCGGATTTGGCAGGATTGATGAGGCGTGATGTCGGGTTGTTGTCAAAGTTCGGTTTGTGGTCTTTTAATGTAATAAAGCATTCTTTCTCGGCCATTTCGTCAATTCTGCTGTCTAGTTTGAGGTCTTTCGCGATTTTTCTTTCTTCCTTGATGATTTCGGCTGTGCTGTTTGCTGGCGCTTTCTTGTAGGTTTTCGTAATGTTATTATGTAGTAGCTGTTTGTATGGTACGGGTTTCACGCGGTAGAAGTTGGTAGTCTTGTCGGCGGGTACGAATAGTTCGTTGTCATTCTTGATCTTTCTAATGTTTTGGTGCAGTTTGTTTTGAAAAGCAGAGTTTGTCGGTTGAAATGCAATGTTCTGGACTAGAAGTCGTGCAGCTCGGTGATTGGTGGTGGTGAGGTTGTTGTTTTGAATCCGAATGTTTCATTCTGTGTCGAGGAATCAGTCGGGTGAAGGAAATCATGCGCTTTCCATCTTAAGCGTTGTAGAAAGGATTGGGTCTTTTCAATTAGGCATCTAAGGTACATGTTCGGTGACGCTGTCGGGATATTCTTCGTGGAGTAGCCAAGGTTCGTGGGTTCCATATCGACTTGTAGAGTGCTCAACAATGAAGGAGCGTAATAGATAAATGTAGTGATAGAAACTATCGTGAGGATAGAAACTAGCGCATACAAAATCGTACGGATAGAGTGCTCAATGCGTACGCAGAGCGGTATAACACAAGATGAGAAACACAAGTTACTTCATCGAAATTTTATTTACTACAGAACTGTTTCGTATGGCAAGTGTTAAGCTTGCCACACTCATCAGGTAAATGATATAATATTTTGACAGCGCAACGGAATATATACAATAGATGCATAATTAATTTGATCATGTTACATATGTAGTGGTGAGATTGTTATCGTAGTAGGAATTTCTTCCGGTGTCGGCATGTGGATACGAGTTCGATACGAGTTTTCTAATAAAACCAAACGCTGTAACTTATGCCTGTCCGAAAAATTTATCATCATATGCCACCCCGAACTAAGCTCTCTCAACAAACGGAACGAACTCGTTCCGTTTCTTGTGTTCGATGAAGTAACTTGTGTTTCTCATATATATATATATATATATATATATATATATATATATATATATATATATATATATATATATATATATATATATATATATATATATATATATATATATATTATATATATATCAAGGGTGACTGCAAATACCAGTCATCTTCATCCTGCTCATCAGCACTACACTGATGAGGCCCAAAAGGCCGAAACGGTACCGTCTGTAGTTATATATATATATATATATATATATATATATATATATATATATATATATATATATATATATATATATATATATATATATATATATATAGTTAAAAATGGTTTATTTACAATTAAAAGTTAAAAACATTTACTCGAGTTTCACGCTCAAGGCGATCATCAGACTGAAGAACATGTCAAAGAACGGGGGGCTTATATAGATAGTATCTCGGATTATTTGCATAAAATTAAAATTATAACCTAATGTTGCATGCATAAAATTACATGGAATTTTCCTAATTGAACCTAAGGTTGCTTACATAAAATTTATTGTCGTGTCTGCACTTAGATATCAATTCAGCTCTTTTGTTCAATAAAAACCGTTTATCCGCGTATAAAATATAAAATGTTTCCGTAATGCATAAGTTGCATGTTTTGCTTCCGCTGTTGCACGATTTCGCTCGCTTCAAAATTGTCCATTTGATTGTGTAGTCATGGTTCTTCTCTTTCAATTCCCAGATGTGATTAGATAGTGCCGTTTTCGTGGAGTACTTCTTATGTTTAAATGACATTGTGTGGTTATTATAGCGGGTTTTAAATTCTGTCGCAGTCATACCAATGTAAATCTTCGTATCTTGGTTGTTTGTTTGTGTAACTTCAGCTTGGTAAACCAGTAATATATATATAATATATAATAATAATATAATATATTGGTAATATATATATATATATATAACTTATGAACTTAAAATATTGTTTGCTACTCCGAGTTTCACGCAAGTGCGATCATCAGGCAATAGTGGAACTGATTCTGTAGTCCTTCTTTTATAGTATGCGTTACGTCATGGTGTGTGCGAGGCCTTATGAGTCATCACTTTTTTCTTCGCGCAGCGGCTGATTGTTATGTTAAATCTGTTTTGATGGCGGCATTTTGAAACGAGTTCCGATCTTTTGTTCAGTAAAGTTTGTTTGTTCGCTTTCATGATGTAAAGTTTTTCCTCGAGGCACAAATTACAACGTTTTCCTCCACTTCTGTATGCTGCGGCTCGTTTTGCCACTGACCAATTGATCTTGAAATTCCGGTTCTTATTTTTAAGATCCCATATGTATTTAGAAAGTTCTGTTTCGTTCGAGTGTTTCTTGTGTTGAAAATATTTTGTGTGGTTTCTGTACCGTTCTTTGAATGTATTTGCCGTCATGCCAATGTATTGCTTCGATTGACCGTTGTCAGTTGATGTTACGATTGCTTTATAGACCAAGCTGCTTGTCAGACATTCTTTTTTCTTCTTTTTTCCTGCAGTTGCACTTATCATCGGTTTCACGAGGGCGGTTTGCATTTGAAAGGATTCGCGCGTTGTGCTTCATGATGGTGCTTTTCATGTTATCCATATACACGTGTAACTTATTTTGATGGTGTTCCGATTAAAAATTTTGTGAAGGGCGTTCGATGGAGGAAAATGCTTGTCAACAAGTTGGAGAAAATTGCGGTCGATGTTTGTCCGTACGTTTTTGCTAAAGGGTGGGTTAAACCAAATTATATTCCTTTTTCGTCGTTTCTGCGAAGGTGAAGAGCGCGTTGTTTCTTCGGAAGTGTAGTGCACGGTTTCGTTGAAATGGCTTCGCTTGAGAGCATCATTATATAGTGGTGCGGCTGATTCAAAAGATGTTTCGTCTGAGGAGAGGAGTGAAACTCGTTTGCTAACTGCTGATGGAAGGTGTTTCAAAATTGTTGGTGGGTGGTGTGAGAGGTTGCTAATATATTGCGGCTCGTCGTTTGGCTTTCTATATGGCTGATGTTTTCCATTGTGTAAATCGAAGGTGACGTCCAGGAAGTTGACAGATTGCTGGTTGGTTTGCGCTGTAATTCTTAATCCGACTTGATTGAAAATGTTATGTAAGTCTTTTCTTGCTTTGTCAGCTAGCCTAGCGGTGTGGTTTTTAAGAAGGATCAGTCCGTCGTCTCTGTAGAGTCCCACGTTGGCCTTCTCGAATCTCTTGCTTCCAATCAATTGACAGGGTTCGATTCCCGGTTGGGGCAGTCACTTTTTCCATATACGTATTTGACTATATTTAAATCCTCTCTCATATTAATTATTATTCTTAAAGCCCTCTGTATACAAGAAGTCGTGTATCGCTTCGCTACTTTGGGAAGTGCGCTCGAGAGGCCTTGCACCACACCATGCGATGTCTGCCTGTTGGTGTTTAAGTGAAAGCGGCGAATTAATACGTATATGGAGAAATCACTGACTGTTCTGACCGTGTCTCATTAGCTCAAAGGTCAGAGCGCCGAAACGTTGATTCGGAGACCAGGGTTCGATTCCCGGTTGGGCACTTTTTCCATATACGCGTATTTGACTATATTTAAATCCTCTCTCATATTAATTATATATATATATATATATATATATTTTCGCTTACCTCAAAACTGGTCTGCTACAACTTGTTTCATCTGTAAAAGAATCTTCAGGCAGTGATTCTTTTACAGATGAAACAAGTTGTAGCAGACCAGTTTTGAGGTAAGCGAAAATCTATTATTTGCTCTAACTATATGTTGTTGAGCACTCTTTGCATTTCGTAGACCAAAACCTACACGTATATATATATGTATATATATATATATATATATATATATTATATATATATATATATATATATATATATATATATATATATATATATATATATATATATATATATATATATATATATATATATATATTTATATATATATATATATATATATATATATATATATATATATCCGAGAGTAGTAAAAAAGTAGAGTGCTGCGTATAGACAGTGTTTTGAATATATAGCAAAGTGAAAAGGTGGTAAACTGCCAAGAATTTGGTGACGAAATACTGACGTTTCGAGCGGAGCCCTTGATCAGAGTAAGACGTCTTACTCTGATCAAGGGCTCCGATCGAAACGTCAGTATCTCGTCACCAGATTGTTGGCAGTTTACCACCTTTTCACTTTGCTATATATATATATATATAACTTATAATGTATATATATAGTTTTTTCTCTGCAATTTTTTCTATATTTGTATTTTTAGAAAGAGTTCGATGGAAGAACAACGTATCAACGAAGATCTTTTTGAAAAAAGATATGAACTTTTGACAAGTGCTGTTCGTAAATTAATACGACGACGGCCATGCACGGAGATATTTGAAGACAACGAAGATGAATGGGTTTCCAGTGTACTATTGCATCGCGAGAAACTCAAAATCGAGGTATGTACTCTCCTCGAATGTGTTATATATACGCTGCTGCAGTGAACGTGGGAGAGCTTGGCGCAGACAAACGATACATACATGGACAATCCTGAGAAAAATGTTTCTGAGTCCCGGACATGAATCAAACCTGTAACCTTCTGATTACCGGTGAGATGCCCTAAGCATTGAGCTACCAAGACTCAAGAGCGTTTCACCGGCAATCAGAAGGTTACAGTCCGGGACTCAGAATCATTTTTCTGAGGATATGAGCTTGACGATCGTCCATGTATCGTCTATCTAATCCAAGCTCTCTCACATTCACTACAGCAGTGCATATATTAACACATTATATCAATCCAACCAGTACATCATTTTAACCTTCGCTCTCCATCTGAGTCTCGGAAGCTCAATGGTTAGAGTGTCTCGCCGGCAATCAGAAGGTTAGGTTCCACCAGTATAACATTGTAACCTTCGCTCTCCATCTGAGTCTCGGTAGATCAATGGTTAGATCGTCTCACTGGCAATCACAAGGTTACAAGTAGTGATACCCCCCACTACAGCCTCATCAAATATTCAACTTATTAGTTATGTGTACGTCATCGTTCTCCGGCTCCTTCCAGATCCCCTAACCCTAGCTCGTGTACCAGCAGAACCTCAAACCCTAATTAGTATTCATTTTATAACGCCTTATTATTATGTTTACGTCACTCAGCTTCAGTCTCGGGTCTTACTACATCCCGGGCGTTCTTTGTCAGGGTTAGGGTTAGGGTTAGGGTTAGGGTAAACTAATTATAGGCGGGGGGTTAGGGTTAGAAAACCCGTTAGGCGGGGGGTTAGGGTTAGGATCTTTTGTTGTGTTGGGGTTGGGTTTCCTTAATACTAATAAAAGGATCGTCTAGAAGACGAGTGCTCGCGGGCGCTGACAAAGAACGCCCGGGATGTAGTAAGACCCTTCAGTCTCCCCTAGTACTCTCACACCGCCCTCATAATTCCCGACTCCTTCCGAACTTGATTTCAGAAGGCATACGTCATTATCAAAAGGTACTGTAGCTCTTATTTCTTTTAATAATATAATAAACGCCTTTGTAATTATATACTTCGCCTCTCTGCGGCAATGTGAATGTGGATGTTGGACAGTAGGCAGCCCGAGAGCAGCGCATGCGCCATGGATATGATTTCGGACGAACTGAGCAGAAATAACGTAGACATCGATAAAGATACTCTATCGTTCTATATCAATAAATGTCTTAATGAACATAGAGACTTGTACGACTGTCTTAGCCTGTTCAACTTAATCCAGAATCTTTTTATCTTGTTTACGAAGAAATTAATGTGAATAATTTTGGCTTAAAACTTGTCTAGAAGAACATCGAGTGTTGTTGGACAGTATCAGTGACCAAATGCCCAGACTATATGTACTGTACCCAGACTAAGAATTTTGATCGAATTATCGCTTATCTAATTACTCTAGTGTATATACGTACATGTATGAAGAATCAATTCGATAAGCCGTGCGAAGAGCAAAGACTTGTCAATATACACTATAGGCTTTCTGTTAATAAGAATGAATAAAAAAAATAAGATTCTCGCATTTGCAGGAGTATACTTCATATGGCCATGAAGAGATCGGCCGAATTATCGCTTATCTCGCTTCAGTGTACAGGATTCCTATGAGGAAGAAACACTTTGGGAAACAGTGCGAAGAATTGTTAAGGATTTCAAACGTGTGGACATAGAAAAATATAAACTAAAACGGTTTCAAGGCATTGCTTTCAAAGCGTTGCTAGGCCAACTTATCCAACGGTTGATATTTGCATATTTCGCCTCATAACACGCGTGTGGGAAGGTGATTAAAAGGTTATTAAAGGAATAAAACAAAAGCCGGATGCCGCCTCATTAGTATTCCAATAGAACAATAGGCAGAACAAAGAGCGTTGCGTATAAAAGTAATTAGTATTGTTAGTGTGACGAATGCGTGGCGAACGGAAGAAAATAATATCTGGAGCGTTGCCTACATAAACACTGGCCAAACATACCACATCACTTTACACTATTCCTCGTCAGAGTCAGATCGTTGAAATGGAGTGTCTACATGGAAAACTTGCGTATTCCTCAACAACAGCAAAAGGCCTATTTTGGTATTGTGGAATGAAACCTGGCTGCCAGTTCCTTTGCCCCGAGGAAGACTGTTATATGTTCGGGAAAGCCGTAGACTCCTTCCGAACGAGTGGCTGTATACATCCAGTGTGTGCTATCCATCAAAGATTGACAAAGATGTGAATGGTTAAAGATAAGATGAAAGAAAGTTATGGAAGACCGTACTTCGTTTGTTCAGAGAGAGAAAATCCTTGTTCGTTTTGGCAATGGGGAGATATCTTTGAGAACCCCAAACCGTTATGTAAACATGGAATGGAACATTCGTGCGGATTCGTTGAATGGAAACCTACAGAGAACTGTACAAAATAGACAAGACGCCCCTAAAAGTTAGTGCAGGATGCTTTGGCTGAAGACATTGATGAACTGAATATATAATTGTGTATTCTAATTTATTGTGTAATAAATGTTTACTCCTATTATACATTTGTATGCGTGTCTTTTTTCTTCTTATTGGGACGTCAACTGCGCATGCGAGTAAGTGTTTATGTATCCCATACTTTGTAAAGGATACATTCCCACATTTAAAACAGAAACTTTTGCGATTATCCCTACGAATCGATATGGACATAATTTTTGATGAGTTAAGACGACATAACGTTCCTATAATATTCAAACATGTCAAAGCAAACATCGACACCTGTTTGATAGGCTAAGCATTCAAGTAAAGAGCTTAAGCCCTCATCACATCTATGAAGGAATGGATGTAAATAATTTCGGGAGAATAATCGCGTATCTTTCTCTAGAATGAGCGATTATTACGACAGTGAAACGATTCGAGAGGCTGTTCAACGAACAGTGAACGATTTTCAGAACATAGACCTGCCGCAATACAAGCATCGTGGTGGTTCTTCGTTACAATTGCTGGGTTCCCTGTTTCTGGGATTTGCGTGTGCCTATATCGTCTGAGCATTTATAGCGTGTCGTTCACTTCTCCTTATTTATATGCCTCCGACCTTAGTCGTGTGAACATGACTTGCTGTTGTCTGCCAAGTGGGCTACCTCATATAACCCTTCGAAATATGTTTAGACGAATCCGTTGTGTTTCGGCTTTGTTGTTGTGGAAAGATTGTGATTCAGCAATCAGAGTTAGGTGGAGGAACAGTATCTGCACGACCTGTACTACAACCCAGAAAGTCCGGCAAGTTTCGGTGGTGTCGATGCTGTTTACCGCGGTGTCGTAAAAATGACGGGAAATTTAGACTATCGCGAAACGATATAAAAACCTGGTTAAAACAGCAAGATACGTATACTTTACATAAACCAGTACGACATCGTTTTAAAAGAAATAGAGTTATTGTCGGAGCAATAGACGAAGAATGGGAAGCAGATTTTAACTGTCATTGATGTCTTATCCAAGTATATGCGTGGGTAGAACCATTGGAAAAAAAATCCGGAGAAAATCTGATTAAAGCCTTTAAGAAGATATGCAAGAAAGGCAGACGTCCCGAGAAACTTCATACCGATAAAGGAACTGAATTTACCAACAGACTGTTTCAGAAGCTTTTGAAAGATTACAACATATCGTTTTTCACCACGCATAATGATACCAAAGCGTCTATTGTGGAACGATTTAATCGAACGCTCAAAGGAAAGTACAGCTTAGAATACACTAAATGGATGTGCTACAAAAACTGGTGTATTCCTACAACCATTCGCGACATCGCAGAATTGGAATGAAACCGGTTGATGTGAATCACGAGAATGAAAGCATGGTGTGGCAACGATTGTATAAATTTAACGTTGGCGATCAAGTGCGAATCAGCAAAGTCAGACGAACATTCAAGAAAGGTTATTTACCCATGTGGACCGAGGAAGTTTTCACCATAACGAGGCGTGTACCATCAGATGACCATCTGTGTATAAAATCTCTGATTATCACGACGAGGAGATAGAGGGAACATTTTACGAACAAGAGTTGCAAAGAATTATCAAGAAAGACACTGACTTTTTTAGAGTAGAAATTGTAATTAAATCTCGCATGCGTGGTAAACGCAAAGAATATCTTGTAAAATGGTTAGGTTACTCTAATGATTTTAATTATTGGGTACCGGCTGATAATGTAAAACATATTTCGAAATAAAAGTGTGTGTATCTTATAACTTGTGTTCATTTGTGTCTTACTCATCAAGATGGCAACACAGTTTTATCTGACGCTGCCAAGCAATAGTTCTATGAAATATTTCCCTGATAATACGGTAGCGAATTTTAGCTAGCCGGAACGTTAGAGCTGACAGGGGACTGGGAAGTAGCCCTTTCCGAGTTTAATTATCCTCATACATAGAGCACGATACGTGAAGGAAATCAGCAATCATTTCTCTACAACATTGGGACAGGTACGTATGAAGTGGGCATCATTCAAGGCACGCAATACAACAGTGTTACAAACCTGGTTAAAGATTTAAATCATTGCATGACGAAAGAAGGACAAGCTAAGATCAAGTTTACATACAACCAAAATACGCTCAAAGTGCTGGTCGATGTGAAAAAGGCACAGCGGTATTGTTATCGCGTGATATCGCAACGACTTTAGGATTCGAGCAGGATACAGTGATTACGAAGAAAACAACGAGTCCTTACGTACAGTAGCAGATATAAACGTGGGCTTTTCATCCATATGCCTCTACACAAATGTGGTGGATGTACAGTTTGTTGGCGACGTCAAAGTGCCTCTTCTACGAATTGTGAATACGAAAGGAAAATACGGAGAAAATGTTAACGTTACTTTCCGCAACCTTCAATACGTACCCGTAAAAGTGAAATCATTCGAGACGATCGAAATACATATAAAGGACGACAAAAACGAAAACGTCTCATTTGAATTTGGAAAGTCGATCGTGACACTACACTTCAGACAGAGCAGATCGCAGTATTTTATTAAAAGATGAGAACTACAATCTTTCCAGATGCAAAGCAGTTTCTGCAACAATATTATTTACGAAGACAGCGAGATGGAAGTCTTTCTGGTTTCAGAGGTACACGGATTCAAAGAGGCTACGGTATTGGAAGTTTCTTTAAAAGTATTGCCCGATATGCAATACCTCTGGTGAAACGAGGAGCACAAGCGATTGGACGGAGAGCTTTGCAAGCGGCGACAGATGTCGGTCGAGATATCCTGGCTGGGAAAAGTGTGAAGCAGTCTGTGAAAGGTCATGGCGTCGCAACTTTCAAAGATTTAGCTCGGCAGGGTACTAAACAACTCATGAGTAACCAATCAGGAGGTGGTCACAAACGTAAAGCATAAAAACCAATGCGTCATCGAAATCAACCAGTCGGTCACAGACCAAGAAACGAAAAACATCTCAAGAAAAACCTACTTTTCTTAAATAATGGCACAAGGCTACGAGACTTTACATAAAAATTCCTGTTCATGTGGAAAATCGGAACTGGACTTATTTTCTGTTCCTGACACTCAAGTTGAAATGAATAAAGGATTTTGGGCAGATATCGACCCTCTTTCAAGCATTGGAACTTCGGACACTATCGAGTTTCTCTCTGCTGCAAATTCTGATGTCTACACCAATCTGGAAAATAGTTACCTATACACATTCGAGCGAAGATAACGAATGGAGACGGACCTAACTTACCTGGCACCGCCCAAGTGGGACCCGTGAATTTATGGATGCATGCCTTATTTTCTCAAGTGGAAGTTTATCTGAACAACAAACTGGTCACACCATCAAGCACTTCGTATCCTTACCGATCATATATGGAAACTGTATTGAACTTTAACGAAGACCCTAATCGTCTCACTTAACTTCAGCGTTGTTCTACGAAGACCAGGCTGGACGAATGGATGCCGTCAATCCACTAGCAGAAGTTGCCGATGCGAACAAAGGATTAAAGGAACGTCACGCACATACAAGCCAAAGCAAGTCTGTGGCGATGGAAGGAAGAATTCATTCGGATCTGTTCGCGCAAAAACGCTATATTCTTGGTGCTGTTCCAATCAAGCTCAAGCTAGTGGATCAAGAGCTCCCTTTTGCCTGGTTTTATCCGCAGAAGATCCTGCTTTTAAAGTGGTTCTAGAAGATTGCGTGTTTCGCGTTCGCCGTGTTAACGTTTCGTCCACTACAATGATATGTCATACCCATGCTATTCAGAAAATCACAGTCCAGTAACCCTATGTTCTCCGTACCAACGGGAAACATGTCTGGAGATCAACAGAATATATTCCAAGGAACTCTTCCCGATAGAGTAGTGACGGAGTTTATAACAAGAATCCTTTCAATTTTAAGAACTGCGACACGACATGTTTTGCATTATCAGTGAATGGAGAACACCAGCCTGGCAAACAACTTCACCTAAAGTTCGCCGGAGCAACAGGGACCAACTATGTTTCAGCATTCCAAACGCTGTATGCTGGTACCAACAAAATGTTCCAGAATCAAGGCAACGGTATTACTCGAGACGAGTATGCAAATGGCTATACCCTGTACGTGTTTGATTTAACAGCTGATCTATGTGTTGGAGATCATTTTCAACCTATCAGGGATGGGAACGTCTCCTTAGAATGCAAGTTCGGTACAGCTCTGACTGGGGCTATAAATATCGTGGTGCTTGGAGAATTTCAAAATCTTATCGAAATTGATTCCAACCGTAACGTGCTAAGTGACTTCAGAAGCTAAAATGAACACACGTCAACTGCTTCGTGTTCTACAAAATGACCCATTTGCCAAATCAGTGTTTACAGATGTTTTACCCTCGGATCGCTTAGCAAGTCAGATACAGAAAAGACCTAGAGGTTTTATTATAAACGTGGATCCCAGCGATGGACCTGGTACACATTGGGTAGCTGTTTACATAACAGCGGATGGAAAAGGCGAATTATTCGACTCTTATGGACAAAGCCCAGAATTTTACAGCAGAAACTTTCAAACCTTTCTACAAGATCATAGCAGTACATTTACTTGGAATGAAAAGACTTTACAGTCACCGTGATCTCGTGTGTGTGGACAATACTGTTTATTTTATGCTTTACATCGTAGTAGAAATATTCCCATGTCAGCTATTGTTAGTATGTTTACTGATCAAAAGGAGTGGAACGATACATTAGTTCGTGATTTTATACGTAAATGGTATTTTGTGTAAGAATAAAAAAGACACGTTATAATTGTAAAAAATATTTATTCAATAAAATGTTTACAAAAAGATTATGAATGCCATTTATATATATTTTTGTCTCTACGTTTCTTTCTTGGTTTCGCTGGTGCCCCTGGAGACTGTAGTGATGGCGTCGCTAAATGCGTAGATGGTCGGTAGCATCTTCAGTGATCGGTAGCATCTTTTTATTATATATATATATATATATATATATATATATATATATATATATATATATATATATATTACTTACGATGGGATTACATAAATATTGATTATCAACCAAAAATTTCAAGTTCGCTTGCATAGCCGAGTGGTCTGTGTTATTGATTTTTAGTTGTGAGATCGGGGTTCGAATGTTGGGTGAGTAATATAATTTTTCCATATTTTTAAATTTTTACTTTACTTTTTTCCCGAAGGCCGAATGCCTGAGAGGGCGAGGGTGCTAATATCGACCGGCGTTTAGTCCCTTATCACGGGGATGCTTGGCAGGTGGGCTAAATAGAATCGAGTTTAATTATTTATATTTAGGATCAACGTCAATCTCGTTCCCAGAGCCTGCGTTCCCCGTGACCTGCGGGGGGAAACTGAGACTCTGGGATAATCCATCGCCGGAAGTATTTTGATTGGCTGACTATAATTGGAATAATTAACACTTTTTCTGTCATGGATTAATAAAAACAAACAAGAACAATGTTGTTCGAACAGGCGTTTACAAAATGTTTTGGAAGACCTCTCTATCTTCTATTAAGGCTTCTATGTGGGCAAATATTATTTGGCTTGGCTGGACAATCTGCTCATATAAATTAGATACTACACCTTTCGTTGTCCGTAAAACGCGGGCGGCGACGGCAGTGAAAGAAATATAAATTTTAGTATTTGAATTAAACCACGATCGATTGACTAGTGTATTTAACACTGCAGCTTGTTTTATGATCTTCAATATTACTAAAACGATTGTAGTGTCTGTGTTTAAGTCAGTCTTAATAGCGAACAGCTCTAATCTCTCTGTGAGTTTAAATCGTCGTCCTAAAGACGTGAAAGTGCTCTGTAACGTTGTAAACAGAACGAGGACGGCCTTTAGCGTCCTATTTTCTTCGTTCTATTGTAAAACCACATTTAATTTGATAACTATCAACAAGTACATACAATATAAACCTTCGACACATATTTAAAAAGATTTTAGAGCAACCTGGTTTGTATTTCTGCCTTTAATGCGGTTTCAAAAGTGGACGGCCCGGACGGGTATTCTATAATTGCTCCCAAATTGTGTCTTTTCCTCGGAACTATACTCTTGAGCGCTTCATATTGATGCTCCTTTATTACAATATCCCCTTTGTTCAGTTTTTGTAAAGACTTTCCTAAAGCAGCATGAAAAATATCAATATCCTCGTCCGACAAATTATGCCAAAAGCAAAGTAAATGCCAACCTCGTACCCAGGGTCTTATCTCCGCTCCCCGCCCCCCCGCACGCTGCAATAAGACCCTGGTTGCGGCTGGTCACGTGCCCCCTAAAAAGTGGGGGGTTTTTAATTAGCGTTTAGAAAATTACTTAGGGAGGAGTGGCAAAGATGAATAGAGCACAACACTAAAAACATCAGAACAAAAACTTCCGTGAAGGTCTAAATTTTAATTTGTATAACACTGCGTGAAGTTAAAATTCTTATAGACTATTGCAATACGCGTATGCACGTCTGTAACATAAGGAGTGATTAATATCAAATTTCGTTCCAACAAAGGTTGACATAAACAAGCGCTTCAACCGCATTTACGCTTTGTTTACTCAAGTCTTTAAAATAATATTACAACAAAGAACGTTTTAATTAGCAGTCTAAAGTTCTGATTGATACGTTGATTTAAAAAATATTTCCCAAGAAATAATCAGTGTAAAGTAAAGTTAATGCTGAAATAATAATAACATTCAATATAAGATTCATAATAATAAAATATTAACGCTTGAAACTTTCATAACTGAAACCTGCGCATAATCTCGAAATTAGTTAATATATTAATCTGAGGGAATACAAAGGTAGGACGATAAAACAAGCTGTTGAATGAGTCCAACTTCTTTCTTGATATTTCATTTTTAAATGGCTGGTTTCTTGCGACAAATAATCAAAGCCCCCGGAGTGTGCAACGATGTTTCATATCCCGTTGCTACTTGAACAACATCAAGAACTCCCAGTCTCAAAAATAATTTCTCCAGGCAAATAGTGTTAAACTATAGAACATTTCATTACACACTGGGAACGATATCGAAATGGAGACTTATTAACACCTACATTTTGTCGACTCGTGGCGCGCGTGATACGTTAGACTTTCTCAAAGCCCGTTTCGCTCGCCCGTCTTTAATACCAAAACTCGAAATAAACCGGTGTAAACAAACCCAAACCACTAAACTCGTTTTAACCGAACCAAGAGGCGGACTTGGAGCAAGTCTAGTGATACGTGTAAATAGTTGTGATCTTTATCCCCTCCACGGTGTCAAAAATGTTGTGTTGACACGTGACCAGCCGCAACCAGGGTCTTAGCGTGCGGGGGGGGCGGGAGCGGAGATAAGACCCTGGGTACGAGGTTGAGTAAATGCTTGTTCGCAGGCCTCCCGGTTTATTGTCACGCATGCGTTCTTCGTAACCGGAACCATGTTTTTCTGTTTCCGGCGATGGATTATCCCAGTCCCCCCCCCCCCCCCCCCCGCAAGTCAGGGGAACGCAGGCTCTGGGAACGAGATTGGATCAACGTCGTCGATCATGCGCGGCATCGGAAAATTTGGCCCTGGTAACTAGATATGGTAAATATCTGCATTTGAATTAATATTTAAATTGAAACCGTAAAAGAAAAGTACGTGTTTTGTCGGGTTTGATACGGTGAATGAAGATTTGTGTTCAAAAAGATCGTGAAAAGGCAGTGAAAATGCAATATATCGTCGTCGGAAGATGTCAAGTTCGTAAATCAAGTTTTATACGTGGCGTCAAACTAAAGCTAAACCCGTTTTCGGTTTTTTAAATCTGTCAATCAGTTACAAAGATAGTTTTGCAAACATGTCCGAGTATGTTATTCAGGCTTTCATTAGCCTGCGTAGCCAGGCGCTTAGGATTATTTAAGACTATCGGAGGACTATTTGGGACTATCGGAGGACTATTTAGGACTATTGGTGGACTATTTAGGACTATAGGCGGACTATTTAAGACTATCGGAGGACTATTTAGGACTACAGAAGGACTATTTAGGACTATCGGAGGACTATTTAGGACTATCGGAGGACTATTTAGGACTATAGGAGGACTATTTAAGACCGTATTGGAGGACTATTTAGGACTATTGGAGGACTATTTAGGACTATTGGAGGATTATTTAAGACTATCGGAGGACTATTTAGGACTATAGGAGGACTATTTAAGACTATTGGAGGACTATTTAGGACTATCGGAGGACTATTTAAGACTACAGGAAGACTATTTAGGACTATTGGTGGACTATTTAGGACTATCGGAGGACTATTTAGGACTATAGGAGGACTATTTAAGACTATCGGAGGACTATTTAGGACTATTGGAGGATTATTTAAGACTATTGGAGGACTATTTAGGACAATAGGAGGACTATTTAAGACTATCGGAGGACTATTTAGGACTATTGGAGGATTATTTAAGACTATTGGAGGACTATTTAGGACTATTGGAGGACTATTTAGGACTATTGGTGGACTATTTAAGACTATAGGAGGACTATTTAGGACTATTGGAGGACTATTTAGGACTATCAGAGGACTATTTAGGACTATCAGAGGACTATTTAGGACTATAGGAGGACTATTTAGGACTACAGGAAGACTATTTAGGACTATTGGTGGACTATTTAGGACTATTGGTGGACTATTTAGGACTATCGGAGGACTATTTAGAGTATCGGAGGACTATTTAGGACTATTGGTGGACTATTTAGGACTATCGGAGGACTATTTAGGACTATCGGAGGACTATTTAAGACTACAGGAAGACTATTTAGGACTATTGGTGGACTATTTAGGACTATCGGAGGACTATTTAGGACTATAGGAGGACTATTTAAGACTATCGGAGGACTATTTAGGACTATTGGAGGATTATTTAAGACTATTGGAGGACTATTTAAGACAATAGGAGGACTATTTAAGACTATCGGAGGACTATTTAGGACTATTGGAGGATTATTTAAGACTATTGGAGGACTATTTAGGACTATTGGAGGACTATTTAGGACTATTGGTGGACTATTTAAGACTATAGGAGGACTATTTAGAACTATTGGTGGACTATTTAAGACTATAGGAGGACTATTTAGGACTATAGGAAGACTATTTAGGATTATAGGAGGACTATTTAAGACTATAGGAAGACTATAGGAAGACTATTTAGGACTATTTAGGACTAAGAACCAATACCCACAAGGTATCCCAAAACACCTCCACCCGGTAAACACAAGAAACTACGGTGTAAAACTGTAAGTAAAGTATTGGCTCTGTATTACCATAGAGCTTTTATAAGCGCGGTTCTTGTTATTAATTTAAGTCACGCCATGCTAACATCACAATGGTTATCGCGGTCGTAAAAACGTTTAGACGCTTCCGCCCACGATGTTCATCGAGACATTTGAGACAATGTTTATTTTGTCGCCCAAGCAGCTTTGAAACTTCGATACCGCACTGCCCGAGTGGAACGCTGGCTTTTTCGTACAATTTATAAGCAAGTTCGCCAATATAATGGCCTTCGATAATCTTTAATGTATGGATAGCGTTCATCGGTTTTGGCTTTTGCGACGAAGACGAGCGAGACAGAGATTTCGAGGGTTTGTCATGAGATTATGCCACTTTCTACGTCAAGGACTGTAACAAGTTCCACCTGGTTAGGCCGGCTCGTGACGACAAGGTCAAGCACACTTTCCCCTCTTGTTGCCGTGATGTTTAATTGCGTTAAAAAGTAATCATTTAATATTTCCATAAAAATCGGTTTTATGGAAATATTCAGTAAATGATTACTTTTTAACGCAATTAAACATCGCGGCAACAAGAGGGGAAAGTGTGCTTGACCTTGTCGTCACGAGCCGGCCTAACCAGGTGGAACTTGTTACAGTCCTTGACGTAGAAAGTGGCATAATAACCGACCACAAAGTAATCGCGTTCCAACTAAAAACAGGTATTAAAGCTGGCCCTAAATTAGTGAGAAGCGTGTTTGACTATAAGCGAGGTGATTTTGATGGTCTTCGCTCAGCCCTACAAGCAATCAACTTGTCAATCATTGCTCAATCTAGCTCTTGTCTAAACACCAACTGGCTTCAATGGAAAGACATGTTTATGGCTGCAGTGACTGACTATATCCCCATGAAGAAAATAAAAGGTAGAAATACGCCGCCTTGGATTGATGGGGAAATAGTACATGCAATTAGGAAAAAAGAATCCCTTTATCGGAGGTTAAAACAATCCTTTAGTCAACAACTAAGTGTCAAATTCAAAGAATTGTGGAAAAAAGTGAAGTCTATGGTCAAGAAGAGTCGCGTTCATTTCTTTAATTCCCTCGACACAGTTTTTAAATACAACCCAAAGCGTTTCTGGTCACTTTTTAAACTTAACAGCAAATCGGCTAGTGTACCTGGTCATGTGGTGTTAGGATCTTCAACTGGGGCTTCCTCTAACGGCAATAACTCGACAGCCTCAACTCCAACTGCGATTGCTGAGCTGTTCAACGAACACTTCGTCTCTGTTTTCACCATGGATAGTACAGTAGACCTATCTGCGACCCAGCCTCCGTTTTTCTCTAGCCACGCCCTAGATGATATTTGCATCACCACAGCGGACGCTCGACGTCAACAAAGCTACAGGACCGGATGGAATTCCAGCACACCTACTAAAGGAGACCGCTGCACAAATAGCACCATCGCTGGCCCTGCTATTTAACAATACCATACAATGCGGCATTCTACCCAACGAATGGAAGCTAGCTAACATCGTGCCCGTATACAAGAAGGGAGAAAAGAGTCACGTAGAGAATTATAGACCCATTTCGCTTCTCTCAATCGTGTCTAAAGTGCTTGAGAGATGCGTACTGAGCAACATACGAGAACATGTAACAAAGGAAATTAGCCGGTTCCAACATGGCTTTACTAAGAGGAGATCTTGTACAACGCAACTGGTGGAGGTGCTGGACTATATCGGCTCACTTTTGGACACAGGCAAGCAAACAGATATAATTTACATGGACATGTCAAAGGCATTCGATACCGTCAGTCATTCCGCGTTAATCAACAAGTTACGCCACTACAACATAACCGGGAATTTACTTAACTGGTTTAGTGCGTACCTGTTTGGACGTAACCAGCGAGTGACAGTTTTAGGGGCTACGTCAACAGAAAGTCCCGTTACATCAGGTGTGCCACAGGGGTCCATCCTTGGACCGGTTTTGTTTTTGCTCTATGTTAACGATCTCTCGGACGTAGTAAACTCGGCTAAAACCGCATCATTTTCAGACGACACAAAAATCTACAAGCTCACGTTTAGATGCACAGCTACTGCAAGAAGACATCGACAATTTGGATAAGCGGTCCACGGCAGCAGGGCTTGTCTTTAACCAGGATAAGTGCAAATGCCAAAGGATAACAAGGAAAAGAAATCCATTGAACTTCCCGTACACCATCAAGGGAAAGCAGCTGCAAGTGACAAAGGAAGAAAAGGATCTCGGGATCTGGGTGGCAAATTACCTCACCTGGACTAAGCATGTTGACGATCGTTCTTCCAAAGCAAACCAACTGCTTGGGTTTCTTCGAAGAAGTGCTGCGGAAATAAAAAGTTATCGGACTCGTCGTACGCTGTACCTGGCAGTTGTGCGACCTTTATTGGGATACGCAACGCAAATATGGGCGCCACAGTACATCGAGTTGATGAAGAGGGTCGAAAGAGTGCAGCGACGAGCAACTAAGTTCATCCTCGGGTTACCTTTCATGTGTGAGGAGAGTTACCAAGAGCGTTTAATCAGAGCAGATCTCCTGCCTCTTTCTTATTGGCACGAGTACCTAGATCTTACGTTCTTCTTTAAGGCTGTAACTGGCCTCGTCTACGTCTCGAGCGATGTGCTACCTCAACCGCTTATACCATCAAGGGTAACTAGATCTACTAGCAATAGTAGGCTAATACCCTCCTGTTTCGTCCAAGGAAATGTAAATCTGTAACTTTCCAGCGCTCCTACTTTAATAGGGTAACCAGAGTCTGGAACACTTCCAGAGGAAATAAGGCAGAGACACATGACACTGAGCCGTTTTAAGAACATGCTTCAAAAATATTATTTTAAATCCGTGATTACTAATTTCAGCGCAGATGATGTGAGAACTTGGAAGACAATTTGTTCGAAGTGCAATACAGCGAGGACCCTATCGGGCTCGCTTACGCGCTGCGCATAACATTGTTAGTACATGAGATACATTTTATTAGTACATTTTATATGTTGTTTTTTCTAGGGGCCACTGTAATTGGTATCTACTGTTATGGTTTCCCTGCCAGTAATTCGTCGTTTGTACCCTTTTTAGGTGAATACTGTATTTTTCTTTATTTGGCGAAACTTATTTAAAAAAAAAAGAAAAAAAAAGACGTTGCTTCTCATTAATCCGAATTTATCAAGTTAATATAAATTAGCGCTATTTGTCTAGGTTTGCGATCACGTTGGTTTTCTTCCCGTCCCACCGTTCGGTATCTCGACATAAATAATATTTACTGTAATCGTGTCAATATAAGGTGAATCGTTCGACTGGAATCACTCGTTCGATTTCGTCTCTTTCGACAGTCAGTCGCTTTCTAGACATGAACGGCAGCGAAATGGGATACTCAAGTTGCGTCGAATTCATAATAAACCACACGATCAAGTCAATTATTAAACACCTGATGTAAATGTTTCAGCTATATACCCGCACTTGCAAATCATTCAACTAAAATATTAAAATATTATTTACAAACACATACAAAATGTACAGGGTTGACCGTGTCTCTTGCGTAGCATCGGATACAACCATGCCAGAAACATCCATGGAATTCATAAACGGTATTGGACTCTGTGTGGAAACCATCGTGCTCGCCAAAATTACGCGAATGCCGAAAGCCATTGAAGGGCAATAACAGATTGTATATCTTGAGGTCGATAACCACGAGGTGGGATGAATGGCGATGGAGTTCTCCCGGAGAAAGTTTTTGCGGAATACGAGATTACAGGCGGAAGCGATCGTCAAACATTTCTCGAAGGGATCAATGCCGGTAACTGAACGAAACAGTTCTCGAAACTCGAGACAACAACGTCGGAGGATGTCGACGTCCGATCGGCAATATCTAAGGATCTCCTCTTGGAAGTCGAAGACATACTCGTTGTCTATCAGTTCATTGTACCATTCATTGAATTTAGTACGATCCCCAGGGTTCATGCCGTCTGGAAGGGGGCCCACATAATTCTGGTTTGCTTCAACATTGAAATGGTGAGGGAACTTTGGCAAGTTCGTTTAGACCGAATGTTTTTTGAAAGTTTGCGAGTCTCATCGGTATAAAACACAACGAATCGACAAACTTGATGTCTAGCACAGGTACATTCAAGATTAAAATTTTCGCACCACGCATGATGACTTCGAGTACCAAACCATTCTTGTGAAGGTATAAGGTATTGCAGGATGATATACAGTAGCCGTCATAGCCTTGGACCATCACAATACTACCGCAGTTTTGTTCTTGGAAAAGCCATTCACAAAAATCATCTCTCGTATTTGGGCCACTAAATACTTTTTCATCACCGCTCTCATTGTGAACAACGCATAAGTTTGGTAAGTGTTCTCCGCCTTCTTGCGTGCATTCGAAGTCGAAAAATAACAAGTGGGAGTACTCGCTTTCTCCTACTTCGTTCGCTTCTCCGCCCACGGCGGTCTCCGGCAACGTCAATTAAATTCGTGTCCGATTGTGTTTCAACATTAACTTTTCTTTTCTTCGCCGGTTGCATGTAGCACTGGTGGTTTTCAGGGTCGACGTATTGTTAGCATACGGTACACCGAACTACATCCGCAATTATGACTTTAGGGAAATTCGTTGGCTCTTTTTACCACTTGGTGACAATGCCTACATTTCACGACGGAAGCGCAAATCGACCGTTTCTCGCCCACGGTTGCTTTATGTCGATCGAAACATTCTTGGCTTTTAAAGAACCGATTGCATTCTTGACAGTACACCCAACTCGTTATCGGACAGTTCTGTGTATAACACAACTTGCAGGTATCGCCGCAAAGATGGTCTTCGGTCTTATCGTAGCCTTTTTTACAAACATGGCAGTATTTCTTGCGAGCCAAAAACGCAGGCATGCTGGAAATCACATCATAATGGTTATCGTAGGACCAGAATAAATTATTGTATTCAAATGTTCTTTAGAAACAATGTTAATTTGGTAATCGGTTAAATAGGCTTGAAATCGCTTGACTTCTTCATTCTTCAATACCACATTTTCCTAGCGGAACACATGCTTTCTCGTGTAATTCGTGAGCAAGGTTGGTTTGTAAAAGACAGCGGCAGTTGCTTATGGAACGGTATTGTTCATCGTTGTCGATCTTTGCTTTTGCCACCACAATAGCCCGTGCGAAACATAGGTCATCTTTGTTCTGAATACGGACGCTAGTATGGTTCCTTTCCAAATACTTATCTAAATTAGCAATTTTTCGCTTCCTTCCTGTCCCACCATGTGGCATCTCGACATTAATGATGTTTACGGTAATCGAATCGTTTAGGATAAACGTATCATTCGATTGAATTACTCTCTCGATTTCGGCCAGAATTCGTTCGACAGTCAATTTCTCACGAGGCATGAACGGTAGAGAAATGGGATACTCGAGTTGAGGTGAATGCGTGATGAACCGGACTTGATCTTGCATCGCTACACCGCCAGTGACTCGATCTAACACATTCTCAAACAAGTTATGTAAATATCTTAGGACATCGGCGATTCCTTGCCCTTGTAGGTCGTTAAACTGAATCTTATAATCAAGGCCCGTGGTTTTAAATTTCTTTACTTTCACTTGCTTAACCGACTTAATTGTAAACAACGGAACAGTTTTAGATTTCTTACTTGTTGCTACACCGTCTTCGTCTTGAATTGGTCTCTTGCGACTGCCTTCTCCAGTCTGGATAGCAGTCTCGGGCATTACTTCAGGTAGGTGTTCCAGGAAAGAATCATCGTTCCAATCGGCGTTGAACCATTCGGGCATAACTTCAGACGTTGATGGTAGACTAGTGAGGAAAGAATGGTCGTTCCAATCGTTATCAAACTCGGCGCGTTCTTCAGTCGACCAGCCAGTAAACAAATCTTTACATATCCCCGTCTCTCAATCTCCAAATCTCGTACCAAATTGTTTGATCAGATCACAATACGTTGATTGAAAGCCGCATCATTTTCCTCTTCGTTGAAGTTGAACAGAAACTCCATTGTTTCGATCTCTTCGATGAGGGTACAACTCTTGATGACATAAACCATTACTGTCAAAAAATATACGATAACATATTCTTATAAGAATGAAACAACTATTCAAATATACATACAATTCAGTTCACTATATATAATTATATCAATATCTTACTTTCTCAATATCACAAATATATGTCCAAAATATCTCCAAACAAACTATATCCAACACGGTAAATTCTAACGGTGAAACACTTTAGGTAAAGTGTTTGTTGTATGTTTGGCCAGTGTTTATGTAGACAACGCGCGAATAAGAGGGGGGTGTCTTCGCAGAGGTCCGCAGAAAATTCACCAATGAGATTCAAGTTAGTGTGCTAAGTTATCCGTTATCACACAAACGTGATCCGCATGTAGACCGAAGGAGGGTATGTCTTCGCAGAGGTCCACCTGAAAATTCACCATGCCAATGAGCTTGAAGCAGTTATCACCCGAAAGTGATCCATCTTGATGACTTTTTAATGAGGTGGCATCCCTTTGATTGCTGGATGGGGTTACCTACTGACCGAACGAGGAGTTCGAACGAAGATATAAAGCGGGTTAACTAAACTAGCAGCTTGAATAAATTTGTCCACCTGATCATAGACAAAAGTGTGGTAGCCATTAAGCGTAATGAAGGATTGCATGCAATTCCACAGACAAAAGAAGGCACGCGTATTTCAATAAACACATAATAAATATTGAATTTATTAAGATATTTTTATTTTAAGTTACAAATACTAATAAGGTCTACTTCTAAGGGAATATCTAGGTGTTTTAATTTTAAAAGTTTTTCGATATTCTTCCTGCGGGAAGATATTCTTCGATATTCTTCCTGCATGGTCATCAGGCGTTAATGTTGCCACATTTTGTTCTGCCATCGGCAAATATTTTGATCTAGTCATCAATAGATTGTGTTCATATTCATGTCTTTCTTCAGGGGTCATCCTTGCTAAATCGCTCTTTTTCCAATCGGAAGAACTTTCCCAATTATTAAAGAAGTTTCGTTTAAGCTTTGGTTGTTCTGTGGAAACTGTAGTTGGCGGTGTCAAAAATAGGCTTTAGGTGTAGCAAGAACCTTTAGAGGATCGGGCGGGAGGTATTCTGTAGAATCATATTGCGTTGGAGTCTTTGGGATATTGCGTGCAGTTTGAAGATTATTTTGAACTGGAACCTGGTCGTGGAGTTGATTTTGGAAAGACTTTACATCTTGTGTTAACTGAGGCGTCTGTATAATATTATGCATCTGTTCACCCGAGTTGTACATAGCGTTGAGGATGGGTAATTGTTGATAGGATTGCTTTCGAATATAACGGTTTAGGTTATGTTGGTCAGCGGTATTTTCGTATGGCATCACGTTCGATTTCAGTTGATGCTGGTCACCGGTGATAGGTGGTTGTTCATATGACCGCTTTCGAATATAATGGTCCATGTCTAGTTGACCAGTGGTATTTTCATCTGGTAGCACATTCGTTTTTAATCGATGTTAATCATCGGTAGTCGGTTTTAGGTCAAGCATGAGATATCCGTGTGGACGCTTTGTCGCTTCCTCGTAACTTTTCATAAACTCTTGAACATGGTCAGGGTTAACTTGTCGTGCTAAGACTGAGATTTGTTGCTTGTCCCGTGGAGATTTGAACAGTACGATATAGTGAGCATTGAGGCTGATATTTCTGGTTTCTTTGCCTTGATGTAATATATTTTGAACAATATAGATCACAGACAGATTACGATGATGACTCCCTTTTGTGAATAAATCGGCAATACGTTTATCGTCCCCTGATTGAGCCATAAGATCGTCGAGAACGATGAGGCTGCGTTCAGAGACATCTAAGCAAAGGACATGTTCACTCGGCGAAGACTAGAAGCCAAATGATGTTTCTCAGGAATGTTCTGTAAATGTATCCTTATCCTTATCCTTATCCTTATGACCTTATCCTTATGGCCTTATCCTTATAGCCTTATCCTTATGGCATTATCATTTTGGCCTTATCATTATGGCCTTATCCTTATTGCCTTATCCTTATCGTTATGGCCTTATCTTTATCTTTATCTTTATAATTATCCTTATGTCCTTATCTTATCTTAGTCACGAGTAAATGAGTAAAGAGTAATATAAAAGGTGTAGTTTAGGGGTGACGTCGTAATTTATACGTTAGCTATCGTGCAGAGATGTTTAACAAGAAGCAGACAGCTTTTCTTCGACATTTCTGTTTATCGAATTCTGGAGAACAACAGGCGCTTCTTGAGAGAGCTACCCCCGAACAAGTTCAGTGTATACATGACTGTATCCATAATGTTTGCAAAATGAAATACGAATTACCTCGGGAAACGATCGAAAAAGTGTGAGCGTACGAAAACGATGTAAGTACTTTAGTTCACCCCGGAAGAAGTTTTATGAGAAAGAAATAAATACTGGTCCAGCGAGGAGGAGGATTTCTCGGTTTGTTACTTGGTCCAGTTCTAGAAGGACTTACCGAATTAGTATTAAAGAAATCAGTTCATTGTACTACAGTCAGTCGAAGCCATGGACACCAACGAAGAAACATCTCCATTTTACAGTGATCAATGCATTCGACATGTATTATCCCATTTTAACAGCAATGTTGAAAAGACTTCAAATCTTCTCCACAATTTGCTTATATCACATGACATTTTGACATGGAATGCTCAAGGGGAAATCGTTTACAATGGTAGAGCTATACCGAACACAAATATTGTAAATCTGATCGAATATTGTGTAACTGAACACGATACCGACATCCCCAAACCGCCTGCCGCTAAACGTTTTCGTGAGAGGGCTTGCAGAAGTCAAAGTCAACAAGAATCTCATTGAAAATCCTGAAGTACTTGCATTACTGGCACGCGAAGGAACAGAAGATACAGATTCGGAGTATGAAAGCAGCGAAGAGAGAAGCGCGGAGAACTCCGAATATGACGAAGAAGAAGAGGAAGAGGAAGAAACAACCTAGCAATATGACATTGATGAAGATGAGAGTGGATACATTTGTGATTACTGTGAAAGCAAGATGAGTGGTGTACATTTAGCTATCTGTCCCAAATGTTTATGGCAAGACTTTTACAACAATACTCATCAATGTAAATTATGTGGCTTAGCATCACCTTTGACTATATCACACAACATTGTTTTTTGTACTGCGTGTCCGTATACAATAGTAACCAATGGCACTGGAGATAATATTATGATTGAGCTGAAAACATAACAACTATTTGTAAGTTGAAATAAAAATATCTTATTAAATTCAATAATAAATTCAATATTTATTACGTGTTTATCGAAATACGTTTGCCTTCTTTTGTCTGTGGAATTGCATGTAATCCTTTATTACGCTTAATGGCTCCCACGCTTTTGTCTATGATCAGGTGGACAAATTTATTCAAGCTGCTAAGTTTAGTTAGCCCGCTTTATATCTTCGTTCGAACTCCTCGCTTGGTCGTTCTATAATATGACGTAAAGCCGTTCAAGTAAACCTATTTAAAACTCTTAGAGATATACTCTTCTGCCAGGAAACCTTATTTTGTGATGTCCTTTTGTTTTATGCCTTTAATGACCTTTCAATGACAAGTCTTTGCTCTTCGCACGGCTTTTCGAATTGATTCTTCATACATGTATATACACTAGAGTTAGATAAGCGATAATTCGATCAAAATTCTTAGTCTGGGTACAGTACATATAGTCTGGGTATTTGGTCACTGATACTGTCCAACAACACTCGATGTTCTTCTAGACAAGTTTTAAGCCAAAATTATTCACATTAATTTCTTCGTAAACAAGATGAAAAGATTCTGGATTACGTTGAACAGGCTAAGACAGTCGTACAAGTCTCTATGTTCATTAAGACATTTATTGATATAGAACGATAGCGTATCTTTATCGATGTCTACGTTATTTCTCCTCAGTCCGTCCCAAATCATATCCATGGCGCATGCGCTGCTCTTGGGCTGCCTACTGTCCCACATTCACATTGCCGTAGAGAGGCGAAGTAGTATTCATTTTATAACGCCTTATTATTATGCTTACGTCACTCAGCTTCAGTCTCCCCTGGTACTCTCACACCGCCCTCGTCATTCCCGACTCCTTCCGAACTTGATTTCAGAAGGCATTACGACATTATCAAAAGATAGCTCTTATTTATTTTTGTATAATTACAAATGCGTTTCTTATATTATACCTAGGGTTAGGGGGTCTGGAAGGAGCCGGAGAACGATGACGTTGCATAACTAATAAGTTGAATATTTAATGAGGCGGCATCCCTTTGGTTCCTAGAGTGGGGGTATCACTACTGTTACAGATTCGATTCCTGTGCGGGCCAAAATCACTTTCAAGATATGAGCTTGACGATCGTCCATGTATGGTCTACTCTCCGATTAATATTGTTCATTTGCTAAACTCTCAGAGAGTTTCTTTTGGAACACATGAACTGCCTTTTTAATAATATTCTGAAGTTTCCCTTCAATGAACTGCTAATCTAGGTTTCTTTTGTGTCCTCACTGCGTCATATAGTTGATATGAAGACTTTGAATATTTCTGTAGGAGAAAGATAAAATAATTCGAAACTTAGAAGAGACAATCAAAAAGCAAAATTCTCTAATACGTGATTTACAACAGGTATGTTGGATAACCGTTATTGTGCATGCTTTTAAAGTGCCAATAACGTCAATTTGTTCATTTGGAGTAACTTATTTTCAAGACTTTTGCTTCTTCGTTTTGTTTTTGAAATATTTCAGTTTGTTTGATATGCAAATTGTATGGAATTTCGTCACACACGCACAATGACTTACCGGAGAAGTTTGTGTATCACTTTCATTCTCGAACGAAATCCTTTAAAATCAAGAAGATTGGTGTTGTGGGAGAAACATGCGCACATGTTATTCACACTTTAGTATTTTGATTTCATGAAGGCAAAGATATATAACATTCTCTGATAAGTCATTATGTATGTGTGACGAAATTCCGGACATTTATATGTCAAACAAATATATCAAAAACAAAGCGAAGAAACGAAAATCTTCAGAAGAAATCACTTTATCATTTTAAAGTTCTTCCAAATAAAACAATAACATTTTTTGACGACGTTATAGGCACTTTAAAGGTGGGTTACAGTCCCTTCTGCGCATGCGCGGGGTTTGTTTATGTTTTGCTTATGTTTTCTTTAATAAGTGCGTTGTTTTTATAGTAAGCGTGTAGAATAATATGGTGATTTAAATCCTTTGATTTCGAATTCCAAGCTACTTTGCTAAACGATCTGGCTGAGTTAAGAAGTAAGAAACATTATTACATCACAATTTTTGTGAGCGGTCCGAACGTGAAAAAGGGAATCCAGTTAAATTTCTTATATGAAGCCAAATATGGGTTTAAAAAGCCAGATAAATGGGGTTGTTGTTTATAAATGTCGCATGTTTGGTGCATATTTCAAAATAATAAAATACATGTTTTTATACATTATTTTCACCGGTTTATTATGAACGTTCTCAAGATTTTTGGTCATACAATAAACTACTTATTGACCTCGCTTGATCGGTCTATACTACTGAAATATCGGACCTCCGTTTTCTCCACGGACCTCGGCTCGCTACGCTCGTTCGCTCGGATATTTCACTAGTACAGACCTCACGCACGGACGACAGACCACACGTAAAAAAATACTTCGAAAGCCGTGCGAGTTTACCGTATCTTAAAGAACATGGAAGGCCAAAAAACTCGCATCACGTGTTTTATCAGATATAAAACACTGCTGCTCGTTTTTTAAATAGTACATAAAATATTCTCGACTACCAAAATGATATTCTCAACTACAAACATAATATAATAGACTATAGATATAAATTTCTCGTCTATAGACATAAAATTCTCGAGTATAGACATGAATTTCTCGATCATCGGTGAAGTACGTATACGCAACAACCCCTCGCCCAATTGCTGTTTGAAACTTACAGTACATTACTTATTTTAGTAATAAATTACTTGAATTAGATCATTTGAAGTGGCCTTCATTTGCCAAACTAAATAAATTTTCAGTGGACAATATCTCTCAGAGCTTTGTATTGTCTGAATTTAATTGTTTCATATGACATCAAATTAAATACATGCAACTCAAACTTTTTAATTTTTGAGTGCAGCACTGGTGAAAGCATTGCATTCAGTTTTCTGGTCGATCAGTGATGATCTTGTAAAAAGCGAGGCTTAGTTTGCTGTCGACGAACTTTCACAACGCATATGTGGAACAGATCTAATGATCCAATATGTCCCTTCTGCCGTCGACAAACAGAAAGTACCGCCCACCTCTTTAACGGCTGTCACGAGTTTCGAAATTTTTACAATCGCATTGTAAATAAAGTGCTTAATGAAATTTCTGTCAGCAACCGGAGACTCCGATTATTTACTAACAAGCTGTTTGAGTCAATCCTGCCTGAGCTTCGTGATGATCTGAAAGAAATCCCAGCCCGAAAACCAGACATCGTCATTGTGAATGTGATCGCGCGGGAGATTATAATTGTTGAAGTAACTGTGTGTTTTGATATGTACCTTGAACTGGCGTATAATTCTAAACTGCGTCATTACTAACGGCTATGTGACTAGTGAGTCTAGTGGTACTTTGTTTCGGTGCATTAGGTTGTATCTGACGAATTGTGTATATGGACTTGAGGAGATTGAATATTAAGAAAAATGCGATAAAACTATTGCTTAGTTGGTGCTCGATTTCAAATGTAATAATGGCCAACCATATCTGGAGACATAGGGTCAAAAAGATGTTATGATAAGTTGAGTGTTAGTATAGGCTAACAACTACTATGTATTTTTAAACTTGGCAGTAGCTATTGCGATATGCCAAGGTTCATAGGAAGTGATTAAATTATTATTATTATTATTATTATTATTAATAATTAATACTAATAATAATAATGCATTAACAATGATACTACTAATAATAATGCCTAATGCCGATTGCAGATACCATATTTGCCATGTAACAAAGCATATATATGGCATTGTGTACTATAGTATCTAAATTATATCACCATGCACATATATATTATGTTCCTATATTCAGGATGCCATGCCTAGTCTGCTTGTCGGCAATGAACAATTTCTGCAGACATATTCCAATGTGAACATAATAATAATAAGCTGTATTTTACATTGACAGACATAATAAGTTGTGACCCACTAGCCCAGCTAAGTATTGTAGGTCTAACATGTTCCATAATGGCTGGAGTACTGTAAACACAGATTATATATGGAATACATGCCAGTATACAAAACATGGATGCAGGGGCGGACTGGTAGCGGGAAAGTTACCGGGAAATTGGATGAAAAGGGCGCCTGACTAATTGTCTTCGTGGGGGCGCCAAATTGTCTTCGGGGGCGCAAAACTGCAAAACCGAGGGGGCGCACCGGGAAATTTCCCGGTGGGCTAGTCCACCTCTGCATGGACGTCAAGATCATATCGTCAGAAACATAATATTCGTGGTTGAAAAAAGTATAACCTTATTGCCAGTGACGGCCTCGAACCATTGAGCCATCGAGATTCAGATGCAAAGAGGTTATAATGATATACTGGTTCTAATGATATATGTACTGCCTATGCAACAGTTACTATATACTGTATATCAGTAATGATTGGATATGTTAATATATACACTGCTGTATGCAAATGCGAGCTGCATTTAGGCTGACATATATCAATCGAATCAGTACATCAATGTAACCTTCACTCTCCATCTGAGTCGTGGTAGCTCAATGGTTAGAGCATCTCACTGGAAATCAGAAAGTTATCCCTGTCCGGAACACAGAATAATTTTTCTGAGGATATGAGCTTGCTTGACAAATCATCCATTGTACTGTATCGTCTGTTTCCCCACGAGCTCTCCCTTATTCACTACAGCAGTGTATATATTAACACTGACAAGTATACAGTAATGCTTGTTTATTGATACAAAATTGTAGGCCAGGCCCAGGTCATATAAACACAGCAATAGTATGCATGTTTTTCACCCTAAACTAGCTACTGTATATATATATATATATATATATATATATATATATATATATATAGGCTAATTATCAAGCATAGTATTTATAATTTTAATAATAATAAACATACTATACTGTACATGCAATTCCAAAATTTGTACTACATGCACTTACTATTCTGCAGTATTATAAAGAACAAATGGTATATATTTTAAACTGCATGGATTTAATTCCAACTGTCAAAATATTATACATGTTTTGAAAATTCTAAACATTCAAAACATTACACACCTTCAAATTTTTCCAAATCTCTCTGTTAAGCATTTCAAAATGTGTCCATTAGATTTCGGAGCTTGGAGCAATTACACAATACAGTGTACAGCTATTTAGCCAAGAGTCTTAAAATGGGTTCTATTTTCCGTGTTATTTATGTCGAGAAACTGCAATTCGTCTCCCGATAGGCTTTGCGAAACATGCAAGAAATACAGTCATCCCGATTGGCATTGCAAAACTTGTCAATGAATGATGAATCGCAGTCGGAAAAGCATTTACGAGACCTGTAAACCCGCAAACTAATGCAGATAACTGGACGAGAGAAACACAGATGAGAGATTAAAGAAATAACTCGCAGAACCGTGGACGAAACGTCAACATGACAACATTGAACATATAGTCGTTGCAAGGCAATGCGAGTGAATATTTGAAGCGAGTTCGAACTTTCGTTTTATTGGCAATCAATCGCAGTTGGAACAGTTTACCGAGACCTGTAAACCCGCAAACCATTGCAAAGATTCTCTCCAAGACGAGAGAAACACAGATGAGAGATCGATCATGAAGACGGAATGGACAGCCGAAGGACAGGGAAATATTAGTATACCATGTGTTGACATTTATCCCGTGAAACTCCGTAATATTAATCATTATGAAACGTTGTGTTTTTGTTCGATTTAAATCAATTCTATATCGAAATGATCACTTGAAACTGGCGAATCGAACGCTGTATAGGTTTCGTCTACTTAATTTGTGAAGATCAGTTGTTATATGAGAAAATGCGCAAGCGATTAAAGCGAGACTCGTCTTTAAAATCAAAGGACATGGCTTCAAGATCTATTCGTTGTTTACCCGATGATTTAATGCTTTTATGTCCATTAAACCGATGTAATTCTGTAACAGATATGTTTCGTATACCTTGCCGTTGATTTTTATATAAATTTTGACACACGAAGACCTTCAATCGAACAGATATTAGAAAAAATAGCATTGCCGTGTTTAGTGTTTACATTAAATTTCGTCTGCGTGTCAGGCGTTCTGCATTGGGGGGAGCTAGCCTGCGTGTAGACGCCTGATTTTTCTTCGTCCTTTTTTTCAGCCCAACTTGCTTCTAAAAGTTTCCCACTTTAAACGAGCGCTGCACAATGCCTTCAGTGCCTGATTACAGAAATCAATGCATTAAAAATTACCTTTGTAATATATAAGACAATCGAGCGGGTTTTCTAATTCCAACCAATCTCCGCAGGCAATATGCGCGCCATGTCCCTAAAAGTAGCCCGAGTTAACGCATAGCGGGCGTCTTGTAAAATTACATTAAAATTAGCGAGTCAAGTCAAAAAGTTAAACGATAAAATGAAGCACTGAACTGAAGGTAATGGCTATTCGTACGGTAGCCGTACGACGCCATAGTCTCTTAGAATTCAACGAAATGCGGGTAAATATCACCCAAATCCTAAACGTAACCCTAATCCTAACCAAATTACTAACCCTAACGAAAAAAAACTATGCAGAAAAGGCAAATTAATTGCTCAACACAGACCGGTGAGTCGGTGACAATGTAGTATTCACAAACCATGGCTAATAATAGTAATTTATTTGTGCCTGTCTTTGATTATCTTGTCGATCCTTGCAGTTTCGGCATGAAATCAGCTGATAATGTCTACAGTAATGTTTGTTAAAAGCAAACATTACTGCATCCGATGATTTTGTGAGGAAATGGCTGGTTTTTATGTATATATAACTTTCGCATGGGCGAATGGCGGCTTCTTCCGGAAAGTGTCGCGCTGGCGTCAATTTAAATTTAAATTACGCCAAATTTAACGCACCAAAAAACCGTTTCAATTTTTGCATTCGCAATCATGTGACGGTTGCAATTTAAATATTAATTCAAATGCAGAGGTCTACCAATCAGCTTCTGTTGCCAACTATTTACCAGGGCCAAATTTTCCGATGCCGCGATGAGGACGGCCGTTGACCATATATATATATATATATATATACACTGGATCCAGAGAAGTTTGACCCAAAAACATATATATATGTCGTCCATTAATTATGCACTTTGGAATAATTATACGAAAACACATATACCAGATGTCGTATACGCTTAAATTGCTCCTGCATGCTTGATGAATTATAATCAAATTGAATTATATGCAATTAAACCAAAGTCTCGTGATGAGTAAACAGTAAACAGTTAAATACTAGAAGTTAGTATCGCGGGGAAGTGCTGCATGAAAGGTCCTACATTAGAAAACTTGCATTTGCGGATTTCCCTGACTATAGCTACGGAAATAATAAACTGGGCAAACTTGTTGTGCAATTTAAGAACACTCGCATCCATTAGGTCTTAGACAGTTTTATTAGTTTCTCACAGCTTTTCTTGCTTCACTGGCAACTCTAACCTGGCTTTGTATCTCAGATATGCATAGCCACCAGTATGGCACTGGCTAAAATAGACAAGTTTCCATTCGGACCAAAGGCCAAGCAAATGCAGATATTGTTTATATAAAGTGCGTACATTACAAGGCTCCAAAATATATACATATCTGATTATGTATATATTTTGGAGCCTTGTAATGTGCGCACTTTATATACTGATATTGTTTTATTAACACGAATTAGTCGTTAAATGTCTACCAAGTGCATTTAATAGTGCTTTTAAATGTTGCATCACGTGTTGCATGTATGGACGCGAATGATGTTTTTCTATAGGTTTGTCGCCTTTGATGAATATTTAAAATTAAGTGAGTGGATTCAATCCGATTATTACGCTTTTTGAATTGCCAGCTATAAACGCTAAACTTCGTACTTACTCTCTATCGTGAGTATCCGAATCTTTTCAATAGGTATTGCATACGTTGAATTGTAAGCAATGAACCTGTAACGTCGTCGAGCTCCTGGGTCATTTCTTTTAAGTATGTCGTCTCCTTACTCAGGAGGTATTGAAATAAAATATGAGCATCTGAGGCCTCGTTAACAACATACTTATGGGACGACCCATTCTCATCGTTGAGACAGAACATGCAGTTAAATTAAACCTTGCAATTATTCGCTTCACTGTTGAAAGTGAAAGATGGATGTATGTTTCAGATCGATGTATGTTATTCTGGAACCGATAAGCCCGTTTTCCACTTCACCATTTCGCTCGCCGCTAGAGAAACATTTCTTTTTGGTCGATAACTTTTGGTCGATAACTGAAAAAAATGATGTCATTGTGGAAATATTTCGCTAGCGGCGAGCGAAACCGGCTATAGATAACGACTATAGAGCCAGCGTAAATTTTCACTGTAAACCATGGTGCTAGAGACTACATGACGTACAGTATATATTCATTTAACGTGCCAATCATATGATGTTCGAGTATAAATGCTTGCGTTTAGTAAACATGCAATAAGCAAACTCAAAATCACTGATTATGAATTCTCAATGGTTTTTATTTTAATTAATTCAACCAAGAGCAATGTGCACGTCATCTGATGTATGTGTTCTTGTATCATTATTCCCACGTGCACAATTAATGGACGACATATATATATATATATATGTTTTTGGGTCAAACTTCTCTGGATCCAGTGTATATATATATATATATATATATATATATATATATATATATATATATATATATATATATATATATATATATATATATATATATATATATATATATATATATATATATATATATATATATATATATATATATATATATATATATATATATATATATATATATTTATATATATATATATATATATTTATATATATATATATATATATATATATATATATATTCATCAAGGGTGACTGTTAATAGCATTTATCTTCATCCTGCTCATCAGCACTACACTGATGAGGCCCAAAAGGCCGAAACGGTACCGTCTGTAGTTCGATCCGAGATCAGGAACCGCATCTCGCGTGATAATGGACTAAACGCCGGTCGGTATTAGCACCCTTGCCAATAATGACATGGTCACTTCGGTTTATTTTATTTTAACAGGCTTCGAGGGTTTTTCTCCGGGTACTCCGGTTTCTCTCCCTTCAACTTTAGCTGCAGCCTGTGGCGCCTTTACTAAAACCTTCGACTCGGCCGCGTTGAGCTGCGTCCGTCGTGTAGTTCGTAGGATGATTAGCATGACCCCTTTACCTTTACCTTTTAACAGGGACGATTACTGTCGTATTTACGCGATGAATACTGGATGAGGGATATTTAGTAATAGACATCATTTGCTTCGGCAACTTCTTTATCGCTCACAAACGAAAAGGGGACACCAGCTATCAATCACTCCGACTAAAAAATACTAACGTGTATTTGCAAACCAAATTTATACATAGATTCACTGAACCAATTCGATAAAGAGATTTCACAAAAGAAAAGCCTCCATTGTCTTCTTTATTTCCTTGGTTTGTAACAGATCATATATTGGAAGCAATAGATCAGAGAAAAATTACTGTTCTTGTACTTCTTGACCTAAGTAAAGCATTTGACAGTATAAATCATTCTCTTCTGCTACATAAACTTCAAAATAATGGTATATCTATATACCGGCCTTAGCGTTGTTCGATAACATCCAACGTTCTTCCAATAGCGCTCCGTCGAGATGACGTCAGTACCGATGTTTGTCCGCTTTTACCCATAATTCTTGCGGCCATAACAAAATAAATAGCTCATTTGCAATCATTTGTGAGTCAAATTTGGTTTGTTTGTCCGCTTTTTGAGCTATTAATAGCAGCCAGACTCTACGCTATTAAAACAGGCATTCCACAGGGATCAACATTGGGACCTTTGTTGTTTAGCTTGTTTATAAACGATCTACCTACTATCCCATTGTGTAGTAATTTGGAATGTTATGTTGACGATTCAAAACTTTACATGTCATTTCAATTTGATGAGATGAATCGTGCAGTCGAAGTGATCAACGAAGACCTTACAATTATTACAAAATATCTGTACAACAATAACTTACTTGCCAATCCAGACAAGACTAAGATTATCTTCTTGTGCCTATAGTGCTACAATATGTTTCTGCCCATTGTGCTACAATACTACAGACAGTTAATCAGTGCATAGTGTGGATTATATAATTTATATTAACTATCGTCGCGGAATCAAACAAGTTTTGAAAATCATATGTAATCTTTACTTGACTAACTCCAAACAACAACGATCTACAATTTACTAAGTAGGAGTGAGGAGGACGTGATGTTTCCATATTTATGCCCATCGCGCTTCAATTTATTAGCCTTTAAAACCACAATATAAATAGTTTGTTTCGGTAGCTCGCATTGTCATTGCTTAACGGCCCCCCTTAACAATTTTATGCGGTTTTACTATTATTATATAATAACTATATACTAGCCTATAGACTAGTTAGACTAGTATTACTATTTGGAGTGCGGCGCGTAGAAAATCTGTTTTTCACGGTTGTATACATATATGCTTCATGACGATTGTAGCTGTTTTTCATTTTGTCGTTGTACATATTAAGCCCGCCGCACACTAAAGCTATCAGCTTAGCAAAGTTTCACTCGTGACTGTTGGCGTAAGCAAGTTCCCCCAGTGAGCGGTGGCGTTTTGAGCGCTATTGTTCACGCGTGCCATCGGCGCCGTATATTCAACATGTTGAATAATTTTGTGGACGAGTGAACATTTTCTCCAAGTAGCTATCAGCTTACAATAGGAGGCAAATACGCATGCGTGTTGACTCATATTTTCAAATCAAAATGGCGACTACTAGTGTTGTTGCTGATGCTATATGTGAGGACAAAATCGCTGATCTGTGGCCTGAATATCCATGTCTTTATGATGTGAGGATTCCGGATTTTAAAAATAGGGATTTACGCGATAGTTCCTTCCAAGAAATAGCTGAGAAACTGGGGAAAACAGGTAGGTTCGATAGAATCTAATTTTAAACCTTGTGGTAGTGTATACGAGTGTTTAATGTGAATACACATGCAGGACAACATAGATTGCTATGTGGTTATTTACTTATTTTTTCTGTTCACTTTACTGCTAGCTTGAATTATGCGCCACAAAGAAATAATTTTGATATTCTCATGAAAAGTGAGGATAAAATAATTATTGAAGGGTAAAGTGACCCACACAAACACAAATACTTTATCCTTGTTAGTATGTGAAAGCAAAGTTGAAGGCCTTGCGAAACAGTTATGTTAAAGCTAAAAAACCACCTGCCAGTGGAAGTGCAAGAAAAAAACAAACAAAAAGAACTGCATGGCTGTTGGAAAAGTTGCAGTTTTTGGCCCCTCATGTTGCTACCAGGACTTCTGTTTCAAATCTAGTTTCAGTAAGTATGCATTAAAATATCATTTTATTCATAACGATATATAGATGAGAACTATTTAATGTCATGAATATTTTACAGTTTGTTTATGAAGTGGACAGTTAAATGACCATATTGTCTTGCCATGGAACAGATCCACAGTCATTAAAATAGTTTGCCAAAAGATCCTCTGTAATTTAGCATTTCTAAATAAATAAATAAATAAATAAATTAACGGTTTAATAACAACATTATCGCACCTATTAGGTGAATTACAATGTTCTTTACAATAAATTAAATAGGGAAAGAGTATAATATATACAATTTACAAACTAATCTAAAATATATAAATGTATAATGAAGTTTATGTTTAAGTCTAAAAATTTAGAAATTCAAAAATTAGAAGTTCAGTAAGATCAAAGGTTCAAAAATGAACAAACGAGACAAGAACCTAATGATTGTAGCACATTGCCGTAATAAAGCTTTTTTATATCTTTCAGTGCGGCACTTTGGTAAGGTAGAACTATTGTTATTGCGTAGCGAACGCCCATGCATGCTCACGCGAGACACAGGGAAAAGGTGGTGAAGTTGAGAACTTGGATTACCAATCTTTTTAAAAGTTTTCAGGCAAAGTTCATGTCTTCTCTCATCAGTACGAATACAATTAGCGTTTTGTAGAGCATCGGCGTAATGAACACCCGGATAGATGATACGAAAAGCCCTCTTCTGAATAAGTTCAATGGCATTAGACTGACCCTTAGTATAGCTAGTATGCTAGACAGAACAGGCGTATTCCAGGACTGATCTCACAAGAGAGATGTAAATAAGAAGGAGGTCACTCGGTGGAACACCACTGCGGCGCAAAATACGTAATATATATAAGCGTTTGGAGGCTTTTTTCACAGTGACATCGACGTGGACGTCCCATTTCAGCCGATGATTTAAGGTCACGCCAAACTTTAAAAGATAGAACTTGGTCAAGAGACTGGCCATCGATAGAAAGGGGCGTGATAACCGGGCTCTGACGAAGGAAATCTTTAAATTTACAGTCATCTCTTTACACTTCTTTCCATTAAGCATCATATCGTTACGTGAAGCCCATTGTTGAATTTCATCTAGATCTAATTGTAGACTAGAACAGCCCTGCGCAGGAATGCACTCTGAGATTGAAATGTCGTCAACATATTTCCAGTGACAACTGAGAGGGGACTTCAACTCAAGATCATTAATGATGACTAGGAATAAGATCGGGCCGAGTTTAGTTCCCTGGGGAACGCCACCATTTATAAAGGCCCAGTCGGAACGAAAACTGCCTATCTTCACAGATTAACGACGGTTGGTAAGAAAATCACAAATCCATGGAACAAGAGTTGCCCTAGCTCCAAGGGATAGAAGCTTCGTGATCAGGATATTGTGGTTTATACGATCGAAGGCTTTGCTGAAGTCGAGGAAGCAAACTCTTAAATAATGAGAGGGATTGTCAAGAGATTTCAGCCAGTTGTCAACCATGTCAATTAGGCAAAAAGTGGTGGAAGAACGCTTTAGAGAACCAAATTGTTTTGGATCAATCATGTGTCTAATATCAAACATTAACCACTTGACGACAAAATCTTCTAAAATCTTTGACAGGCACGGCGTGAGGGAGATTGGGCGAAGCTCGTCTTCACTAGACACCGACTGAACTTTGGGGATTGAACAAATGTCGGCATCCTTCCAACTGGATGGAAACTCCCATGATGACAACGAGGTATTGAAAATAAGGCAAACAGGATCAGCAAGTTCGTATGGGAAATCTTTAATTATCCGAGGTGGTATACCATCAGGACCTGGTGACTTGAACGCCTTAACGTTTAGCATCTTCATACACACTTCGGCAGGCGAAATTATCGGCACAGGTTCAGGAGCTGGAAGAAAAACTGGCAAGGACCTAAGATCGATACCAGGAAGATCAGCCGAGATGCTCGAAAAATGATTGTTCAATAACTGAGCGAGGGGGAGGTCAGTCAAAGTAACACCATCTTTAACGATGCTTAACGAAGATGGTGATTTTTTCTTACCAGACATCGGTTGATATAATTCCGCCATTTTCTAGGGTCACTAGACTTTAATTGGTGAACTTTATTAGCGTAAAACGAGCGCTTCGTTGTGATGATAACGTCGCGTACCTTCTTCCTATAATGACGCCAGATCTCAAGATCGCCACAATGAAACGCTCTTTGTCTCTGGGTTATCAGTTGTTTCAGGGTGGGAGACATCCACGGTTTGTCGTTGTTATGGATCCTGATGACTTTAGTAGGGAAAATCCGGTCAATGGCAGCTGTCAATTCTTTGGTGAAAGAAGAGGTCATTTCTGTTGCAGAGGAAGGGTCTTCGACATTGGTAAACCATACATGCGCGCTGCACCACCTACCAAAGGTATCACAAGCTGACTGCGGGAAGCGACGCACGCGGCACTTGGTTGCGCCTCTATTGACCGAACTACCAATAGAGCTCGTCAGGGATGACCACTCGACAGAGCTGTGGTCAGATGTCCCTAACGGTGCGGTAACAACAGGAATGTTATACAAGCCGGCTAGATTGGTTACAATTAAATCTAGGACATTGATCCCCCGCGTAGAAGTACGCACTACTTGTTTGAGATCATGGTGAGAAAGAACGTCAGAGAAATCCAGACCGTTAAAATCACCCAAAATAACAATGCCACAGTCCGGATGTGTAGATCGAACTAGGTCCAAAGTCTCAATTATGAATGATACAAGATCTATTTGTTCTTGCGAGCGGGTGTCTGGTGGATTGTAAAGGACGCAGCAAATTATGCCAGACAGGGGTCTTGGGAGGCGGTGCGGGCGTAACCAGACCCACATACACTCAAACGCTGAGTTATCCAAATCCAGTCTTCTAGTAGATGGTACATCAGTGGAGACAAAAGCACAAACACCACCTCCACGGCAATGAGCCCTGTCTTTGCGATAGATGGTATATCCATTAATAGATAATAGATGGTCATCAATTTCATCATTCAACCACGACTCGGTGATGGCAACGAAATCCATTGGAAACGAACATAACCGGCTGGCGAGTTCATCAACTTTGGGCAGTAACGATCGGGCATTCATAAGACAAAAACTTGGCATTGAAATAGTATGCAAATTAGTTGATCTTGTTGTGTAATTTACATCAGAGGTGACACTTCGAATATTTAATAAGTTTCGCTCGATGAGATATGACCGATTTCTTTCAGGAATCAAACGACCATTTCGCCGTGAAGTTATAACTCCAATGGCGGTAAAAGTTTCTTTTGAACGACCACCACGCTTCCCTCTGAAAGGCTTTAAGATATCAGCAGATTTAAGAGCGTTCCATACATCAGGCGATATTAACTTTCTTGAACCATTTGGAGAGTTCGAATAATACCGTCGAGACTGAATTTTCCACAACTGGCGAAAGTTAAGCAACGAGGATCTTGAATAAGTCAGCATGTTGATCATTGAGTTGATAGTTAGTACATTCACGAGAGAAAGATCAATAAAAAGTACAAGAATCAGGGAAATACTAAGTAAAATACTGAGTGATAAAAAGGCAGCCATGCGGCGCTCACATGCAAATTTTCTGCTTGCATTATGGCTGGGGGTAGGTTGCAAAACTGCATCACTTCTCCATGCATGATCCTCTTGATACATAACGGTCGCTGTTCTCCAAATCTGCTGCCGCTGCATAACCAGCCTTGTTCTACTCCACCATGAAATTGTGCAGGCAACAAGCAGCTAAAATTACATTTGTCACCTTGTCAGGGGAAAAGTTTAATTTTGGTTAAAAAAACTCTCCATCTGTGAGCCAAAATACCAAACGCATTTTCAACCACTCTACGGGCGCGTGACATTCTGTAATTATAAATTCGTTTTTCTTTTACTAAATTACGATGCGGGTAAGGTTTCATGATTCGCATTGTCAAGGGAAATGCATCATCTCCAACAATGTGATACTCAATTGTACTTGATATCCCAGATATTGTGCTTGATGATGGGAGGTCTAATGAGTTGGATGTTAATGCTTGCTTCAATGTTGAAGCAGCAAATACTCCAGCATCCCCAGCTCGTCCAGCTGCCCCAACATCAACATAAATGAATTTGTAATTTGCGCCAACCAATGCCAATAAAATGACACTGAAGTAGTGCTTGTAATTGAAGAACTCAGAGCCAGTGTCACCTGGTTGTTGAATAGCAATATGTTTTCCATCTATTGCTCCGATACAACATGGGTAGTTCCACTTGCTTTCAAATTGTGAAGCAATATGTAGCCATTCTTCCGTCCTGGTTGGACTCTAAATATAACAAATAAAATTTTTTCATTCATAGGAATCTTCCCCTTCTTCTGGAACTCCCACATCCGAAATCAGTTTGAACGAGGTGAAAAAAAATATGAAATGAAATCAGTTTGAACGTATGTGAACTTGATAATGATGATGATAATGATGATGCCCTGCAAACAGCTCAATTGATGGGGCTGAAGGAATTGGAAGGGGCACATCAAGATCGACTAACGAGCCATTAACAAAAAGACCGAGTATCTCCAGGAAAAGACAGGCAGATGAAGAATTTAATTTAATCAAGGGCCTATCTCAATCAATTACAGAGAAACACAAGAGGCCAAAATCAGTGCATCAATTAAGCAATAATATGTTGGTGGCATTTGGAAATTACATTGCCAATGAATTATCAGAGTTGGATAGTCGGACATGCCATTTGGCTCAAAACAAAATTAACAACATAATTGTTGAGGCACAAGCTGGCCTATTAATTGGTGCCTGTACAAGCTGTCCAAGAAATACAACCACCTATGATGCCGCCACAAACGCAACATCATTTTGTTCCAATTCAACCTCAGCATCCAGTCATGGAAACTCGTATGCGAACCTCAAGCCCTCCGTCTTCAATATATGCTGAGCCCAACTCATGTTTTCGAGATGAATCAGCTGGGCTAAATACCACTAGTGGGTGGTAATAATACATTAACTATTTATTAACTATAAGACTAAATAAGATGCAACGAACTTTGTATTGAGAAAAAAATGATTTGATAGAGGACTAGTACATAATGGATTATGCTGTGTGTAAAAACGTTTGGTAATAAAAACCTTCAAATAGTTGTCCTTCATTTCTGAATGCAATGCTTGACTTAGTTTCCTCCACAATTCCAGATATGGTCCTTTCACTAATACGATATTGGAAGGAAAGACTTCTGAAGGTATCTCCTAAGTTACAAAAATTAAACAATCATATAAATTTAAAACAAACATAGAATGAATATATATATATATACGTATAAATTCATTATACCTGTTGCCAAAAAAACGTAGTGTCACCGATAGTCTTTCGATCGGTTTCACACAATCGCATCCTCGTGTCTTTCGTCTCGATCAGTGATGAAACTAATTTCAAAACTTCGTCGAATGAATCTTTATCCAGCCTGTGAAACTGCCTAAACTGTTCAGGATCTTCAACATTCAGTTCGCGAACAATATTCGCGCAAGTTCCTTGTGTTTGGCGTCGTGATCAGTATCCACCGTTTAATTAGTCCATACTTTTCGGTGCGCAGCTCTTAAACGTCTTCGTCTGCGTCGCATTAACAGAAGAAGAAGCAATATTTCTTCTTCGTCTGATGAGGATGAGTCAAACTCTTCTTCGCAAACAACGGCGGCCATGTTTCACGAATTGATTTAAAAATATGAGTCAACACGCATGCGTATTTGCCTCCTATTGTAAGCTGATAGCTACTTGGAGGAACTGTTCACTCGTGCACAAAATTATTCAACATGTTGAATATACGGCGCCGATGGCACGCGTGAACAATAGCGCTCAAAACGCCACCGTACACTGGGGAAACTTGCTTACGCCAACAGTCACGAGTGAAACTTTGCTAAGCTGATAGCTCTAGTGTGCGGCGGGCTTAAAGGACGGCTAATTGTTTCCATTTTGGCTAACTTGTATGTTATACATCTGTATAGCGTCATGAAGAGTTGAGCCTCTGAGGAAGAAGCTGCATTCTTCAGATTGCGGTCTGAGAGGTTGGAAATAAATTAACAAGATACACAGATCGCTGTCGATGATAAATTCCGTAGGAATGTTTGATCTGATATTACAGGGTCTATTAAATAATGAAGATTAAGTACTTCGCAAACTATCGGGTGTTATTACGTCCAGCGGCCGCCTAGTTGGTCGATCAAATACGATCGAGACAGACCAGTAAGTTTGTTGTAATATGTATAAAAGTCTAAAGTAAATATTACATATGATTTTAAAAACGTACGTGGCGCTGATCATAGTTAATATAATCCACACTATGCACTGATTTTATTAACTGTCTGAAGTATTGTAGCACAATAGGAAGAAACATCACGACCTCCCCACTCCTATTTAGTAAATTGTAGATCGTTGTTGTTTGGAGTCACTCCGCTTTCGAAAACAGTAAATGCCTTCCCGTAACGCTCAACATGATTATTCTCAAGTATGGAACTACAATTCTCGACATGAGAACATAAAATATTCTCGACTACCAAAATGATATTCTCAACTACAAACATAAAAATATTCTCGACTATAGATATAAATTTCTCGACTGTAGACAAAAAATTCTCGACCATAGGTATAAAATTCTCACCTATAGATATAATATTCTCGACCACTGAAATATAATTCTCACCTATAAAATTTGATATCTCGACCTTTTGTCAACGGTGCAGTCAAATTGATTCTCGTATACCTTTTGGCCGAAACGGCGCGCCATACAGTACGTACGTTTTGGATTTATAATATGCAGTATCTGGTAGAGGTGGTAACAATTAGTCACATTTTGCAAGTCCAAGTCAAATCACAAGTTATTCTGTTCAGTTCAAGTCAAGTCACAAATCATTACGCTCATATTATACTGTCTGGAAACGCGGCCAAAGTCTTTGTTCTAAGTTTTTATTCAGTTTGTGCACTTTCACGGTTGCTGAACATATTGTAATTTCTGTATAATGAAGCAGCTAACCAATAGCAACGTTTGAGTTTATTGTAGTTCAAATATTAATAAACCTAAAATAAAGGATTTGTACACCTTCAGGTCCCCTCAACATGAATAGCAGTTAGATTGCTAAAGTTTGCCGCGTTTCCACACCATGTATTTCCATTGACTATGTTCTGTTCAATTCCAAGTCAAGTCATTTTATACTGTGTCCAACTCAAGTCAGAAGTCATTCTGTTGAAGTCCAAGTCAAGTCACAAGTCATTTTATTCAAGTTCAAGTCAAGTCATTATGTTCGAGTTCAAACCAAGTCACAAGTCATTGATTAAAGTTCAAGCCAGATCACAAATCATTATGTTCAAGTCGTCAAGTTACAAGTCATTATGATCAAGTTCAAGTCAAGTCACAAGTCATTATGTTCAAGATCAAGTCAAGTCACAAGTTATTATATTCAAGTGAAGTCACAAGTTATTATGTTCAAGTGAAGTCGCAAGTCATTATGTTCAGTGAAGTCGCAAGTTATTATGTTCAAGTGAAGTCACAAGTTATTATGTTCAAGTGAAGTCACAAGTTATTATGTTCAAGTGAAGTCACAAGTTATTATGTTCAAGTGAAGTCGCAAGTTATTATGTTCAGTGAAGTCACAAGTCATTATGTTCAGTGAAGTCACAAGTCATTATGTTCAAGTGAAGTCACAAGTTATTATGTTCAAGTGAAGTCACAAGTTATTATGTTCAAGTGAAGTCACAAGTCATTATGTTCAGTGAAGTCACAAGTCATTATGTTCAGTGAAGTCGCAAGTTATTATGTTCAAGTGAAGTCACAAGTTATTATGTTCAAGTGAAGTCACAAGTTATTATGTTCAGTGAAGTCGCAAGTTATTATGTTCAAGTGAAGTCACAAGTTATTATGTTCAAGTGAAGTCACAAGTTATTATGTTCAAGTGAAGTCACAAGTTATTATGTTCAAGTGAAGTCACAAGTCATTATGTTCAGTGAAGTCACAAGTCATTATGTTCAAGTGAAGTCACAAGTTATTATGTTCAGTGAAGTCGCAAGTTATTATGTTCAAGTGAAGTCACAAGTTATTATGTTCAAGTGAAGTCACAAGTCATTATGTTCAAGTGAAGTCACAAGTTATTATGTTCAAGTGAAGTCACAAGTCATTATGTTCAAGTGAAGTCACAAGTTATTATGTTCAAGTGAAGTCACAAGTTATTATGTTCAAGTGAAGTCGCAAGTTATTATGTTCAAGTGAAGTCACAAGTTATTATGTTCAAGTGAAGTCACAAGTTATTATGTTCAAGTGAAGTCACAAGTTATTATGTTCAAGTGAAGTCACAAGTTATTATGTTCAAGTGAAGTCACAAGTTATTATGTTCAAGTGAAGTCGCAAGTTATTATGTTCAAGTGAAGTCACAAGTCATTATGTTCAAGTGAAGTCACAAGTTATTATGTTCAGTGAAGTCACAAGTTATTATGTTCAAGTGAAGTCACAAGTTATTATGTTCAAGTGAAGTCACAAGTTATTATGTTCAAGTGAAGTCGCAAGTTATTATGTTCAAGTGAAGTCGCAAGTTATTATGTTCAAGTGAAGTCACAAGTTATTATGTTCAAGTGAAGTCGCAAGTTATTATGTTCAAGTGAAGTCGCAAGTTATTATGTTCAAGTGAAGTCACAAGTCATTATGTTCAAGTGAAGTCACAAGTTATTATGTTCAAGTGAAGTCACAAGTTATTATGTTCAAGTGAAGTCACAAGTTATTATGTTCAAGTGAAGTCACAAGTTATTATGTTCAAGTGAAGTCACAAGTTATTATGTTCAAGTGAAGTCACAAGTTATTATGTTCAAGTGAAGTCACAAGTTATTATGTTCAAGTGAAGTCGCAAGTTATTATGTTCAAGTGAAGTCACAAGTCATTATGTTCAAGTGAAGTCACAAGTTATTATGTTCAAGTGAAGTCACAAGTTATTATGTTCAAGTGAAGTCGCAAGTTATTATGTTCAAGTGAAGTCACAAGTCATTATGTTCAAGTGAAGTCACAAGTTATTATGTTCAGTGAAGTCGCAAGTCATTATGTTCAAGTGAAGTCACAAGTTATTATGTTCAAGTGAAGTCACAAGTCATTATGTTCAAGTGAAGTCACAAGTCATTATGTTCAAGTGAAGTCACAAGTTATTATGTTCAAGTGAAGTCACAAGTCATTATGTTCAGTGAAGTCACAAGTCATTATGTTCAAGTGAAGTCACAAGTCATTATGTTCAGTGAAGTCGCAAGTCATTATGTTCAAGTGAAGTCACAAGTTATTATGTTCAGTGAAGTCACAAGTTATTATGTTCAGTGAAGTCGCAAGTCATTATGTTCAAGTGAAGTCGCAAGTTATTATGTTCAAGTGAAGTCGCAAGTTATTATGTTCAAGTGAAGTCACAAGTCATTATGTTCAAGTGAAGTCACAAGTTATTATGTTCAGTGAAGTCACAAGTTATTATGTTCAAGTGAAGTCACAAGTCATTATGTTCAAGTGAAGTCACAAGTTATTATGTTCAGTGAAGTCGCAAGTTATTATGTTCAGTGAAGTCGCAAGTTATTATGTTCAAGTGAAGTCACAAGTTATTATGTTCAAGTGAAGTCACAAGTTATTATGTTCAAGTGAAGTCACAAGTCATTATGTTCAAGTGAAGTCACAAGTCATTATGTTCAAGTGAAGTCACAAGTTATTATGTTCAGTGAAGTCACAAGTTATTATGTTCAGTGAAGTCACAAGTTATTATGTTCAAGTGAAGTCACAAGTCATTATGTTCAAGTGAAGTCACAAGTTATTATGTTCAAGTGAAGTCACAAGTTATTATGTTCAGTGAAGTCGCAAGTTATTATGTTCAAGTGAAGTCGCAAGTTATTATGTTCAAGTGAAGTCACAAGTCATTATGTTCAAGTGAAGTCACAAGTTATTATGTTCAGTGAAGTCACAAGTTATTATGTTCAAGTGAAGTCACAAGTCATTATGTTCAAGTGAAGTCACAAGTTATTATGTTCAGTGAAGTCACAAGTTATTATGTTCAAGTGAAGTCACAAGTTATTATGTTCAGTGAAGTCACAAGTTATTATGTTCAGTGAAGTCACAAGTTATTATGTTCAGTGAAGTCGCAAGTCATTATGTTCAAGTGAAGTCGCAAGTTATTATGTTCAAGTGAAGTCACAAGTTATTATGTTCAAGTGAAGTCACAAGTTATTATGTTCAAGTGAAGTCACAAGTTATTATGTTCAAGTGAAGTCACAAGTCATTATGTTCAAGTGAAGTCACAAGTTATTATGTTCAAGTGAAGTCACAAGTTATTATGTTCAAGTGAAGTCACAAGTTATTATGTTCAAGTGAAGTCACAAGTTATTATGTTCAGTGAAGTCACAAGTTATTATGTTCAAGTGAAGTCACAAGTCATTATGTTCAGTGAAGTCGCAAGTTATTATGTTCAAGTGAAGTCACAAGTTATTATGTTCAAGTGAAGTCACAAGTTATTATGTTCAGTGAAGTCACAAGTTATTATGTTCAGTGAAGTCACAAGTTATTATGTTCAAGTGAAGTCGCAAGTTATTATGTTCAAGTGAAGTCACAAGTTATTATGTTCAGTGAAGTCACAAGTTATTATGTTCAAGTGAAGTCACAAGTCATTATGTTCAAGTGAAGTCACAAGTTATTATGTTCAGTGAAGTCGCAAGTTATTATGTTCAGTGAAGTCGCAAGTTATTATGTTCAAGTGAAGTCACAAGTTATTATGTTCAAGTGAAGTCACAAGTTATTATGTTCAAGTGAAGTCACAAGTCATTATGTTCAAGTGAAGTCACAAGTCATTATGTTCAGTGAAGTCGCAAGTTATTATGTTCAAGTGAAGTCACAAGTCATTATGTTCAGTGAAGTCGCAAGTTATTATGTTCAAGTGAAGTCACAAGTTATTATGTTCAAGTGAAGTCACAAGTCATTATGTTCGAGTTCAAGTCAGATCACAAGTCATGTTCAAGTCCAAGTCAAGTTACAAGTCATTATGTTCAAGTTCAAGTCAAGTCACAAGTTATTATGTTCAAGTTCAAGTCAAGTCACAAGTTATTATGTTCAAGTTCAAGTCAAGTCACAAGTCATTATGTTCAAGTTCAAGTCAAGTCACAAGTCATGTTCAAGTTCAAGTCAAGTCACAAGTTATTATGTTCAAGTTCAAGTCAAGTCACAAGTCATTATGTTCAACTCAGTTCAAGTCAAATCACAAGTTATTATGTTCAAGTTCAAGTCAAGTTACAAGTCATTATGTTCAAGTCGTCAAGTCACAAGTCATTATGTTCGAGTTCAAGTCAAGTCACAAGTTATAATTATGTTCAAGTTCAAGTCAAGTCACAAGTTATTATGTTCAAGTTCAAGTCAAGTCACAAGTTATTATGTTCAAGTTCAAGTCAAGTCACAAGTTATTATGTTCAAGTTCAAGTCAAGTTACAAGTCATTATGTTCAAGTGAAGTCACAAGTTATTATGTTCAGTGAAGTCGCAAGTTATTATGTTCAAGTGAAGTCACAAGTTATTATGTTCAAGTGAAGTCACAAGTTATTATGTTCAAGTGAAGTCACAAGTTATTATGTTCAAGTGAAGTCACAAGTCATTATGTTCAGTGAAGTCACAAGTCATTATGTTCAAGTGAAGTCACAAGTTATTATGTTCAGTGAAGTCGCAAGTTATTATGTTCAAGTGAAGTCACAAGTTATTATGTTCAAGTGAAGTCACAAGTCATTATGTTCAAGTGAAGTCACAAATTATTATGTTCAAGTGAAGTCACAAGTCATTATGTTCAAGTGAAGTCACAAGTTATTATGTTCAAGTGAAGTCACAAGTCATTATCTTCAAGTGAAGTCACAAGTTATTATGTTCAGTGAAGTCGCAAGTTATTATGTTCAAGTGAAGTCACAAGTTATTATGTTCAAGTGAAGTCACAAGTTATTATGTTCAAGTGAAGTCACAAGTTATTATGTTCAAGTGAAGTCACAAGTTATTATGTTCAAGTGAAGTCACAAGTTATTATGTTCAGTGAAGTCGCAAGTTATTATGTTCAAGTGAAGTCACAAGTTATTATGTTCAGTGAAGTCGCAAGTTATTATGTTCAAGTGAAGTCACAAGTTATTATGTTCAAGTGAAGTCACAAGTCATTATGTTCAAGTGAAGTCACAAGTTATTATGTTCAGTGAAGTCGCAAGTTATTATGTTCAGTGAAGTCGCAAGTTATTATGTTCAAGTGAAGTCACAAGTTATTATGTTCAAGTGAAGTCGCAAGTTATTATGTTCAAGTGAAGTCACAAGTCATTATGTTCAAGTGAAGTCACAAGTTATTATGTTCAAGTGAAGTCACAAGTCATTATGTTCAGTGAAGTCGCAAGTTATTATGTTCAAGTGAAGTCACAAGTTATTATGTTCAAGTGAAGTCACAAGTTATTATGTTCAGTGAAGTCACAAGTTATTATGTTCAGTGAAGTCACAAGTTATTATGTTCAAGTGAAGTCACAAGTTATTATGTTCAAGTGAAGTCACAAGTTATTATGTTCAGTGAAGTCACAAGTTATTATGTTCAAGTGAAGTCACAAGTTATTATGTTCAGTGAAGTCGCAAGTTATGTTCAGTGAAGTCGCAAGTTATTATGTTCAAGTGAAGTCACAAGTTATTATGTTCAAGTGAAGTCACAAGTTATTATGTTCAAGTGAAGTCACAAGTCATTATGTTCAAGTGAAGTCACAAGTTATTATGTTCAGTGAAGTCGCAAGTTATTATGTTCAAGTGAAGTCACAAGTTATTATGTTCAAGTGAAGTCACAAGTCATTATGTTCAAGTGAAGTCACAAGTTATTATGTTCAAGTGAAGTCACAAGTCATTATGTTCAGTGAAGTCGCAAGTTATTATGTTCAAGTGAAGTCACAAGTTATTATGTTCAAGTGAAGTCACAAGTCATTATGTTCGAGTTCAAGTCAGATCACAAGTCATGTTCAAGTCCAAGTCAAGTTACAAGTCATTATGTTCAAGTTCAAGTCAAGTCACAAGTTATTATGTTCAAGTTCAAGTCAAGTCACAAGTTATTATGTTCAAGTTCAAGTCAAGTCACAAGTCATTATGTTCAAGTTCAAGTCAAGTCACAAGTCATGTTCAAGTTCAAGTCAAGTTACAAGTTATTATGTTCAAGTTCAAGTCAAGTCACAAGTCATTATGTTCAAGTTCAAGTCAAATCACAAGTTATTATGTTCAAGTTTGTTTTGTTTTTTTGTTTTTTATATAAACAATATTTATTTATAGGCAATTTCTCCAAAAGCCATGGGCTTATCTTGGGAGCTTTTGCCTTCTTTCTTATAAAAAATTACATAAAAAATATTACAAGATAAGAAACGAGCAGACGCAAAGAAACTTAACATAGAGCAAAGATGGTCAGATCATTTAAAACGATTCGAATCAACTATAAACTTTTGAACACTCAAGAACAAACATACATTAGTATGAAAGGAAATTTCATTGGGAATTCCTTTAAGAAACCATTTAAGACGAGTCCTTTTGCTAGCATTTGACCATCTTGCACCAAGCAAGAGAGCAGCAGAGGTGAGAAAAGTATCTCGAGGAGCAGCATATCGGTCACAATCAAAAAAGAAGTGAGAGACAGTTTCATACAGAAAACCGCACCCACACGAAGGAGAAGAAACACAATTCTTTAAGAACAGATCATAGCTTAGTGTGCTATTAGATAATCTCAAACGAGTATGAATAACAGCTGGTAAACGATCACCAACATAATATAAAGCACTAGGAATTAATACATTGTTGCGCCTAGTTACACTGCTTAATGTTCAAGTTCAAGTCAAGTCACAAGTTATTATGTTCAAGTTCAAGTCAAGTCACAAGTCATTATGTTCAAGTTCATGTCAAGTCACAAGTCATTATGTTCAAGTCCAAGTCAAGTTACAAGTCATTATGTTCAAGTTCAAGTCAAGTCTCAAGTCATTATGTTCAAGTTCAAGTCAAGTCACAAGTCATTATGTTCAAGTTCAAGTCAAGTCACAAGTTATTATGTTCAAGTTCAAGTCAAGTCACAAGTCATTATGTTCAAGTTCAAGTCAAGTCACAAGTTATTATGTTCAAGTTCAAGTCAAGTCACAAGTCATTATGTTCAAGTTCAAGTCAAGTCACAAGTTATTATGTTCAAGTTCAAGTCAAGTCACAAGTTATTATGTTCAAGTTCAAGTCAAGTCACAAGTCATTATGTTCAAGTTCAAGTCAAGTCACAAGTTATTATGTTCAAGTTCATGTCAAGTTACAAGTCATTATGTTCAAGTCGTCAAGTCACAAGTCATTATGTTCAAGTTCATGTCAAGTCACAAGTTATTATGTTCAAGTTCAAGTCAAGTCACAAGTCATTATGTTCAAAGTCAAGTTACAAGTCATTATGTTCAAGTTCAAGTCAAGTTACAAGACATGTTCAAGTTCAAGTCAAATCACAAGTCATTATGTTCAAGTTCAAGTCAAGTCACAAGTTATTATGTTCAAGTTCATGTCAAGTTACCATGAGTCATTATGTTCAAGTCGTCAAGTCACAAGTCATTATGTTCAAGTTCAAGTCACAAGTCATTATGTTCAAGTTCATGTCAAGTCACAAGTTATTATGTTCAAGTTCAAGTCAAGTCACAAGTCATTATGTTCAAGTTCATGTCAAGTCACAAGTCATTATGTTCAAGTTCAAGTCAAGTCACAAGTTATTATGTTCAAGTTCAAGTCAAGTCGCAAGTCATTATGTTCAAGTTCATGTCAAGTCACAAGTCATTATGTTCAAGTTCAAGTCAAGTCACAAGTCATTATGTTCGAGTTCAAATCAAGTCTGCGTTTTACAATAGAAGAATAATATAATAACAATAAACTAACCAAAATACAATCGTAATGTTCAAGATGGCGGGTGCACGCCTTGTTCTATGCTCCATCATCATTTTTATTTTATTAAAACATGGTAGCTTGATCAATAAAGAAAGCTACTTTGATAGATGGTTAAAAGGACAATTGTCAAGTATTTCATGTGATCAAGCGCTGGTAATAATCCCAAGACAGTACATTCTGAAATCTCAGTGGCTTAACTACCGAACGGTCAAACGTAAAGGCTATAACAAGAAAATAATTGTATTCTTCCCTAACTCTGTAGCAACGTTTCAACTATCTCGCCTTATACAATCTGGAGACATCTCGACAAACCCGGGACCTACCACGAGTAACTACTCAGTAAATATCGAAGCTGACCATCCTCGCTTCCAACTGTCGGACAAAGGACTTAAACATTTGTCACCTCAATGTCCGATCTCTTCCAAGTCATCGCGATGAGACCCATGCAGGCGCTTATTCAACTGAACAACTTCGACTTGACGCTCATGAGCGAAACTTGGCTTAATTCCTCGTGGGATAACAATTAGATTAGTATTGATGGATACGAACTATACAGGTGCGATAGGAAACATAAAAGCAGAGGGGGTGGAACTGCTATTTATATAAAAACTTCACTCATTTACGAGAGAATTTTTCTTCTGGATGAAGCTTGTAATGCTGAATATGTTTGTCTTGAAGTTCGACAACATCGTCATGGTCCAAAAATTATGTTTATAGTCTTCTATCGTCCACCAGACTCGCCTGCTGAAATATATGATGATATCGTTGAATTATTGGAGGTAGCTCGTGTCGCTGTAACGAAATCATTGTGTCAGGTGATTTCAACATTAATCTATATTGGAAAATACAAACGGTAAACTTTTAAAAATATTCCAGGATGCAGACATGACTCAAATCGTCAAATCAGCTACGCGCGAATCAAACGGAATATCAACGTTGATTGATCATGTCTACACAACGCACCCTGAAAGAATAATTGATATTATCGTTCCAATTTATGGCATGACTGATCACTACCCGGTTTGTTTTGTGCACCAGATTGGAGGAAGAAAACGTAATAAACATGGCCATGAGTCTATTACCTATAGAAACCTAAAGACCTTTTCTCAAGAACATTTTTTATCCGATCTACATTCAGCTCCATGGTCATTACTTGATACTCATGATGACGTAAATGACAAACTCAAGATCTGGTACACCTTGTTTACTGACATAATTAATCACCATGCGCCAATTGTTACACGCAGAGTGAAAAACAAAAAACGGAAAGAGTGGATGACTCCCGACATCTTACAGCAGATAAATACATAGAAGTGAATGGTACGCGTATATCAAAACCCGTTGAAATGGCAAATTTTTTTAATGAATATTTTACATCGCTTTCAACTCCTACATCCAATACTGATAACTTAGTCGTCTCTCAAATAGAACTTGACACTTTACTTCAACATTTTGTTGATTCCCGTTTAGACACTACTTCTATAGAGCCATTTGATATTCCACCCATTACTAAGGAGATAGTCGAACATGATTTAACTAAGATGCCATCGAGTAAGGTCACTGGCTTAGATGGCATAAGCATACGTCTTTTGAAATTAGCTCTGCCAGTGATTTCGTCCACTCTGACGGATATATATAACACCAGTATTGTAAGTGGCATTTTTCCTAATTATTTTAAAATGGCTAAAGTAAATCCCATTTACAAACGAAAGTCGACGCACGACAGAACTAATTTTCGTCCAATTTCTGTGCTGCCAATTTTATCAAAACCACTTGAAAGGCATGTATCACTGTCCTACCATCAACATTTAAATACGCATAATTTTTTATATGCTAAACGGTCTGCTTATCGCCCTAATCACTCTTGTGAAACCGCTTTAATTAGCATGACCGATAATTGGCTGAAAGCCATGGATGACAGCAAACTTGTGGGCGCCATATTCGTAGAACTCAGTAAGGCCTTCGATCTTGTAAATCATGATATCCTTTTATCTAAATTGGCAAAATAACACATTAGCCCACTCGCTTTGAATTGGTTTTCCTCTTATCTTCATGGTCGGTCACAAAGATGTTATATTTCAGGTTCCCTGTCGACCCCTTTGGAACTCTGTTTGGGAGTACCACAGGGCTCCATTTTGGGCCCTATATTATTTTTGACGTATATGAACGACCTACCATTATCAATTAATAAATCTGAAGTTGATATTTACGCGGATGACACAACTATTTGGTCAAGCGGTAATACTTGTCCTGAAATCGAAGAATCTCTACAAACCTCTCTTGACAGTGCCCGTAGTTGGTTTGAACTAAATGGTATGAAACCCAATATAACAAAAACCAAACATATGCTTATTGGGACAGTCCAAAAGCTTCGGTACGTTCATAAGCCTAATATGGATCTTTTCCTAGGTGATACCAAGTTGAATGAGGCGATCACCGAAAAAATCCTAGGGGTAAAATTTGACAAACATATGAAATGGGACAATCATGTTGACTATCTTATTAGCAAATTAAACTCGAGAGTATGCCTTTTGACAAGAGCTAAAAATTATCTAACCACTCATTAAGCCTATTATGGAATACTGTTGTACCGTCTGGGGCAATTTACTCAAACGGTAACCTGGAGAGACTATTAAGAATTCAGAAACGATGTGCTAGAGTTATACTTAATGCAAATTATTACGATAATTCTGTAAAATTATTTACTGAATTGGTATGGCTTCCAATTGACGATATTGTGCGTACCAAAAAGCTTTATATGTTTCATAAGATTAGACTTGGTCATTGCCCCGAGTACTTTACATCAAACACCAATTATCTCAACGAAGCTCATCAACACCGTACCAGAGCGGCAGGTAAAAACAATATCGTTTTACCAACTTGTAAAAGAATGTCAGGTAGTAAAACTTTCCATATTAGTTCCATCCGTCTCTGGAATGACACTGACTTGTCAACAAGAAACATTGTATCTCACAAGAGTTTTTTTGAAAGGATACAAGCTAATGCTCTGAAACAGAACACATCCTTAGAACATTTCACAATTTCAAGAACATATTAACTTGTACTTCTTTTAGATTATTTATTATTTGTAATATTCTAAATTGGTAGGAGGGCCACTATGAAAACTACTAGGTAACTAGTAATAGTGTTTACCCTCTTTCAAGTCTTTCAAGTCTTTCAATTTCAATTTCTAATGTTGTTTAATATAGTTACATAATAAATAAAGTAAAATCACTAAAAGAAATGTTACAAACTAAAAGCCTCCTTGAAAAGGTACGTTTTAACACTAGATTTTAAAAATTCAAGGAAGTAATTTCTAAAGGTAAAGAGTTCCATAGCATGAGTCCACAGACTGAAAAGGCATGAAAACCATACGACTTATATATGGTTATACTTCGGAACTTTAAGTAAATACTGACTAGAAGAACGTAGTGCACGTGAAGGATGATAAGGTAATGACTAGAAGAACGTTGTGCACGTGAAGGATGATAAGATACCGATAAATATGATGGAGCAGAAGCATTAAGAGACTTTAATTTCAATACTAAAATTTTGAATGGATTTCTAAAACGGACTGCTAACCAATGAAGTTATTTAAGAATATGCGTAATGTTTCATGCTTTTTAGAGCAGGTGAGCAGACGTGATGCAGTATTCTGTACATACTGAAGTCTCCTCATATATATGAAGTTAAGTAGCCGCATCAACATTTAAAGCACATAGTTACAAATCGACTCGGTAGTTCTACTGCATTAGGGTAGAATGACGAACTGGAAGCTTGTACGAATTCGAAATTCTCTATAGTTAATTGATTTTTTAGTAGACTTTTTAGTTGACTAACAGGTTTACTAAATCCTGTGTCGAACCATCACTGTCACATGTCTGTGAGCTGGGACACCGGTTCAAATCCTGTGTCAGACCACCACTCAAATATAAAGATAATTGAGGAGAAAGTGCTGCCTTTGCAATAATATACCAGCAAATGGTAAGACTTTCTGGTCTTTTCGAATAACGACCTTAAATCATAGGCCCTCGAAACCCCTATCAATTGGGCTTCTAGCCTGTTGGGGTATTCTGTTCACCTAAAAGAGTGATAAATCTAATAAACTAAGATCTGAACAACGTTTTATGTGTGTGAACCAGTGCTAATGTTCTGGATAAAGATTTTAACAGTGGCATGTTCATCATGATCTCCTACAAAATATTACTTTCTTGAAATACAGCGAAACAAATTGAAAAAACGAATGTTCCACGAGAGCAATTCTTCATCATCACCTGAATGTACCTCGCAAGAAAAACTAATTTTCGACCCTTAAAATGTTGTGTATTTGTTTGATATGTTATTGACTTTATGTAAATATTCTCCGTAGGAATGAAACTTGAGAAAAAATGAAAGTCGTTATGAAAGAAGAAAATCAAAGATTCCACTAAAACATCTCTGCGCCCCGGAAAATTTATAATTAAAACTAGAAAATTAGAAAACCATTTTAATGCTTATGAAACAAAAATTAAGATTGTTTTATTTGAAAGAACTTTTAAAATAATGAAGAATATTAATTTAAAGTTCGTTCATATTTCACTTGGTTTTTGTGATATTCAAATTATCTTATGTCAAATTATCTTATTATCAAATGATCAAATTATCAAATTATCTTATTCAAATCTTATGTGATATTCAAATTGCATGTGGATACAGACCACTAAACTGAAGAACATCGTTCTAGTTTTAATGTTGCAATAGTATAGTTCCCAGACCTCTAATTATCTTTTTGAAAAATCTTTGTTTTCTGACAGCTATGTGTTGCACCAAAGCTAAACTTCAATTTCGAATTGGTTAAGTAAGTTAAAAATGTTTGGGACGGAAGAGAAAACAAATCATTTTATTTTAGAAATCAAGAAGTCTGAAAAATAATTTGTTACCATGGCGACCATAAAACTAGAACGTTTAGTTTAGTGGTCTGTATGCACATGTAAAGTTTCAAGTGCTTTCGATTAATAATCTTAAAGATATACACGGTTTTCCAATATGTTAAAATGTATTGCAAACCTCTTGACGTCATAGGTTATCTCATTTGAATATCACATAAGTCTAAATATCTCAAAAACCAAGTGAAATATGAAAGAACTGTAAATTAATATTCTTCATTATTTTAAAAGTTCTTTCAAATAAAACAAACTTAATTTTTGTTTCATAGGCACATACGTCAATTAAGTATGGAAAAAGATGTCGTTAATTAATATTATATATTATGTGAATATAAATTAGCCTTTCGAGCCTCGACCTTGGGTGAAAATATTTTGAATTATAAACACAAGGTCGAGGCTGGAAAGGCTGATTTATATGCACAGAAAAGAATATGTGAATTCGCGGCTATCTTTATGGATTCGCTGTTTTGCACATGCATTTGCGCAGTGTAAACATGTTTACATAGAAAATTGTTTATATTGTTTAAATAGAAAAATTGTTTATATTATTTATATAGAAAAATTGTTTATATTGTTTGTATAGAAAAATTGTTTATATTGTTTATATAGAAAAATTGTTTATATAGAAAAGAAAATGTTACTAGTTCTTTTCCACAGTGTCGTCAGCGGTATTTATTTTAATGGGAGACCCTTGTGTTCTTATGAACCAGGTTCATATCCTGGATCAGACCACCACTCAGGGTTTTAAAAATAATTGAGGAGAAACTGATAATGGTAAGACTTTCGGGTCTTCTAGGATAACAACCTTCAATTATATGCCCTCAGAACCCCCTATCAATTTAGCTTCTAGCCTGTTGGGGTATTCAGTTCACCTAAAAGAGTGTTAATCTATAATAAATAATAAAAAGGAAAGAGGCTTTAAAATTGCGCATCTTAATATACGAAGCCTGAGTAAAAATATCGATCAATTTAGGATATATATGCATAGGCAACAATTTGATGTAATAAGTATCAACGAAACTTGGTTAAATAGTACTATAGACGATTGTGAAGTGAACATAGATGGCTATGAAATATTGCGTAAAGATAGAAATGATCGTAGGGGTGGTGGAGTTGCGATATATGTTCGAAACTCCATTAACTACAAATTACGATCAGATTTAACGGCGGACAATCTTGAGATGTTGGTAATTGAAATTTCAAAACCAAAATCCAAGTCATTTCTGATTATTACATGGTACAGACCACCAGATACACTCTTGGGAGTTCTGGAAGATTATGAAAAATGTTTGCAAATTATGGACTTAGAAAACTTAGAAATTATTAGTACAGGAGAATTTAATTGTGACTGGTTGTGTAAACATGAAAATATACAGACCAGAAAATTAGCAGAGCTTACTGAAACATTACAATTTGAACAAATTATTAAGGAATCAACCCGCATAACGGAAAACTCGTCGACACTTATCGACTTGTTATTTTCAAATCGACCTAATAACATAATAAAATCCGGTGTCGACCATGTTGGAATTAGTGACCATAGTCTCATCTATGTTCACAGGAAGATATCAATTCCTCATAATAAACCAAAGGTAATTCTTACAAGACAATACAAACATTATAATGCTGAAAATTTTAGGCATGACTTAGGTGTAATTTTACAGGAGCAATTAGATATGTCTGATCCAAATATACTTTGGAATGATTGGAAAACAAAATTTCTAGCTATAGCAGATGCACATGCTCCACTGGTAACAAGGAAAGTTAGAAGCGAATATGCGCCATGGCTTACTAATGAGATTAAGAATAAAATCTATCTCAGGGATTCCTTAAAGAAAAGAGCTGTTAAGACAGGATCTAGTAGGACTCATGAAGAATATAAAAAAACTAGAAATGAAGTAAACAAGTTAGTCAAAAACACAAAAGCAAATTATTTCAAATGTGCCCTAAATCAATGTAACAAAAATCCTCGTGATATGTGGAAAACTATCAGTAAGTTAACTAATAAGAAATCAAAAACCACAAAAATCACTGAATTAATCGTTAATGAGGTATCAATTACAGATCCAGCTGCAATATCAGATGCACTAAATACATATTTCAGTGATATTGGACCTCTTTTGGCAAATCAGCTACATGAGGGCAATGTGACTCCAGATAGTTATATTGCCCCATGTGCTACTAAATTCGAACTTAGACGGATTTCATCACATGAAATGTATATGATATTATTAAAAAGTAAGACATCCAAAGCAACCGGATACGACCTTATACCACCGAAATTAGTGAAAGATTCTGCTGATATTGTGGCTGAGTCTCTTACAAATATTTTTAATAGATCATGCGAAGCTGGTATCTTTCCTGACGACCTTAAAGTGGCATGTGTATCTCCTATACATAAGGAAGGTAGCAAAACTGAGAGTTCGAATTATCGTCCAATATCCGTTCTTTCTGTAATTGCTAAAACCTTCGAAAAATTGATATCGATACAATTGACTCACTACCTTGAGTCAAATAAATTGCTATCAGAATGTCAGGCGGGATTCAGGAAAAAAAGCTCTACACAAACGGCATTGCTGAATGCCACTAATAAATGGTATTTTAATATGGACAAAGGTCATCTGAATGGAATTATATTCCTTGACTTAAAAAAAGCCTTTGACTGTGTAGATCATGACATTTTGATAAGGAAGTTAGCACTGTACGGAATAGAAGGAATCACGTTAAATTTGTTTCGCTCATATTTAAGTAATAGAATCCAGATGTGCAAAGTAGATGGAACAATCTCGCAAAAGAAAGGTATTCGTTGTGGTGTACCACAAGGCTCAAATTTAGGGCCACTTTTATTTCTTATTTATATAAATGATTTACCGAACTGCCTGAGACGATCAAGCGCTAGTATGTTTGCAGACGATACAAATTTGACGACAAATGGCTCTTCTATATCCGATGTGCAAGCAAATTTGAATGAAGATCTAGAACACGTACATCAATGGTTGCTAGCAAATAAGCTTACTTTAAATAAGAAAAAAACAGAATATATGATTGTAGGATCCAGACAAAGACTAAACAACATCAACAATGACCCAAATATTGAACTTGGCGAAGCCAACATAAAACGTGTTAGTGAAACTAAAACACTTGGTATCATTGTTGATGAACAATTAAAATGGAAATCACATATAGGGACTGTTGTGACGAAAGTTTCTAAAGGAATAGGAATGATTAGACGTATGAAGGATTTTGTACCACAAAATACACTGATTTCGGTTTACAATGCAATAGTTTTGCCACACTTTGACTATTGTAGCCTGGTTTGGGATACTTGCGAAAATTATTTACAAGAAAAGCTACAAAAAATGCAAAACAGAGCTGCAAGAGTCATTACTGGTAAAACATATGATGTCAGATCTGTTGAAATATTAAGTGAACTAAATTGGAAATCATTGGTAGAAAGACGAAATGAAAATAAAGCTGTTTTCATGTACAAAATAAGAAAAGGAGAATGCCCAGAAAGCATTTCCAATGTATTTAATGTAACGAACAACCAACAATACAGTCTTCGCAGTAATAATTTAGATTATGCATTGGAAAAACCTAGAACAAATTTTCTTAAAAAAAGCATAAGCTATAGCGGTGCAAAACTGTGGAATGAGTTACCAAATCGCCTTAAAGATAATATCTCTTTAAACAAGTTCAGGGCTCAAATCAGAGACGGAAATACGTAACACTTTTTTTATTTATTTTATACTTGTTAATAGTACTTTTTTTATGTGTGTAAATGTAGTACGGCTCCTTGGAAAACAGACTATTTAAGACTGAAGGACTACCGTATGTAAATAAGATTAAATAAAATCTAATAAACTAAACAAGATTGGCATCAAGAATTCCTAAATTAATCAAAAGGACTTTTATGCTTTTGTCTCGTCTTTATTCTTGGTAAGGTTAGGGTTTGGTTTAAAGTTAGGATCAATAATTATAATAGGATTATAATTAGACGAGTTCTTAAAAATAGGAAGGTCTTTTTTGTTTTCCCTTTTAACCTTGTCCAAGAATTTCAGGAAATGTGTGAAATAAATGGTTATCAGTCACGTGACAACAAAAACAAAGAGCATGACGGTAATGTTGATGTACCTAACAAAAGGTGGAGGCTATTTCAGATACGGTAGAGCACTTAGTCACCAGGACTTTGGTGATTGTTTATATAACATATATGCTTCGTTCTTTAAAAACCCCGCTTTAAATTTCTGTATCGATTCAGTAATAACCCAGCTTTTAACAACCCTTCTTTTCTGAATCGCAACAGAAACGTAAAGCGGGGTTTTTGAAGAACGAAACATATATGTTATATAAATCCACCAAAGTCCTGGTGACTAGGTGCTCTACCGTAAGGAAAGAAGCTAATTGACGGTCCCGTCAAAAAGATGGCGACTGGTACATGTAACCATAATTCCTTGGGCACAGTAAACATTGAATCTCGTAAAAATATACAGAAGATAGAGTTTCAAAAAGATTAATTTCGGTAAAAAGGAAGTTTTTACGTATTTGATTCATGTTTTCAAGGTAAACAATGTTTAGCTGTTATTACAGGTTATTTAAGGTCGCAAAGCATTCTGGAAAAATATACAGCCGCCATCTTTCGGTCCCAAGATGACGGCGGTTATGACGTCATGTGAAAATGATCCCATGGTCTTATTCTAAAAGATCGGTAAACTAAGGACAAGGTAGGAGCGCTGGTGGTGCTTGGATTGTTTCGATGACGAAATGTCAAAAACCACCATTAAGCAATCTCGAACTACGACATAACTCGATGGCGATGTTTTCCACTGTGAGCGATCTTAAAGTGCCACTACGATAACAATTTTACCTGTTAATATTTTACGTATGTACTAGAAATACGTATACGCAACAACCCCTCGCCCGCTTGCTGTTTGAAATTTTTATAGCGTATAGTTGCTTACAGGGTACTTCTTTTGCTTGAATTAGATAATAGCCCATTCGTTTGTCAGACTGAATAAATAATTTCCAGTAGACAATAAATAATTTCCAGTAGACAATATTGCTGAAATATTTGTATTGTCTGAATTTAATTGTTTCATAGAACATCAAACTAAATACATGAAGCCCAATCTTCTTTAATTTTTGGGTGCAGCAACAGAATAGTGGGAAGTCTACTGCTGATTCTACCATCAATAACTAAGAAAGAAATTTATCACCTCTTGCCAGTGAGAAAATTTTTCCCAGGCCCCCAAAATCGAAAAATCGTTAACCACGCCCCCAATTTTCATCCAAACCGGACGTGCGTCATACCGTTGGAAAGCCAGTGAAGTGCTCTATCCGAATCAGAAGAAATTTTAAAATGTCACCTCTTGCCAGTATGAACATTTTTCCCAGGCCCCCAAAATCGAAAAATCGTTGACCACGCCCCCAATTTTCATCCAAACCGGACGAGGGTCGGCGAATTGGAAAGCCCGCTACGAGCTCTATCCGAATTAGTAATAATAAAAAAATCGTTGGCCACGCCCCCAATTTGTATCCAAACCGGACGTGCGTCACACAGTTGGAAAGCCAGTGAAGTGCTCTATCCGAATCAGAAGAAATTTTGAAATGTCACCTCTTGCCAGTAATTCAATTTTTCCCAGGCCCCCAAAATCGAAAAATCGTTAACCACGCCCCCAATTTTCATCCATACCGGACGTGCGTCATACCGTTGGAAAGCCAGTGAAGTGCTCTATCTGAATCAGAAGAAATTTTGAAATGTCACCTCTTGCCAGTAATTCAATTTTTCCAGGCCCCCAAAATCGAAAAATCGTTAACCACGCCCCCAATTTTCATCCAAACCGGACATGCGTCATACCGTTGGAAAGCCAGTGAAGTGCTCTATCCGAATCAGAAGAAATTTTGAAATGTCACCTCTTGCCAGTAATTCAATTTTTCCCAGGCCCCCAAAATCGAAAAATCGTTAACCACGCCCCCAATTTTCATCCAAACCGGACGTGCGTCATACCGTTGGAAAGCCAGTGAAGTGCTCTATCCGAATCAGAAGAAATTTTAAAATGTCACCTCTTGCCAGTATGAACATTTTTCCCAGGCCCCCAAAATCGAAAAATCGTTGACCACGCCCCCAATTTTCATCCAAACCGGACGAGGGTCGGCGAATTTGAAAGCCCGCTACGAGCTCTATCCGAATTAATAATAATAAAAAAATCGTGGCCACGCCCCCAATTTTTATCCAAACCGGACGTGCGTCATACCGTTGCAAAGCCAGTAAAGTGCTGTATCCGAATCAGAAGAAATTTTAAAATGTTACCTCTTGCCAGTATGAACATTTTTCCCAGGCCCCCAAAATCGAAAAATCGTTGACCACGCCCCCAATTTTCATCCAAACCGGACGAGGGTCGGCGAATTGGAAAGCCCGCTACGAGCTCTATCCGAATTAGTAATAATAAAAAAATCGTTGGCCACGCCCCCAATTTTTATCCAAACCGGACGTGCGTCATACCGTTGCAAAGCCAGTAAAGTGCTGTATCCGAATCAGAAGAAATTTAAAAATATCACCTCTTGCCAGTGAGAAAATTTTTCCCAGGCCCCCAAAATCGAAAAATCATTGACCACGCCCCCAATTTTCATCCAAACCGGACGAGGGTCGGCGAATTGGAAAGCCCGTTACGAGCTCTATCCGAATTAGTAATAATAATAAAAATCGTTGGCCACGCCCCCAATTTTTATCCAAACCGGACGTGCGTCATACTGTTGGAAAGCCAGTGAAGTGCTCTATCCGAATCAGAAGAAATTTTGAAATGTCACCTCTTGCCAGTAATTCAATTTTTCCAGGCCCCCAAAATCGAAAAATCGTTAACCACGCCCCCAATTTTCATCCAAACCGGACGTGCGTCATACCATTGGAAAGCCAGTGAAGTGCTCTATCCGAATCAGAAGAAATTTTGAAATGTCACCTCTTGCCAGTAATTCAATTTTTCCCAGGCCCCCAAAATCGAAAAATCGTTAACCACGCCCCCAATTTTCATCGAAACCGGACGTGCGTCATACCGTTGGAAAGCCAGTGAAGTGCTCTATCCGAATCAGAAGAAATTTTGAAATGTCACCTCTTGCCAGTAATTTAATTTTTCCAGGCCCCCAAAATCGAAAAATCGTTAACCACGCCCCCAATTTTCATCGAAACCGGACGTGCGTCATACCGTTGGAAAGCCAGTGAAGTGCTCTATCCGAATCAGAAGAAATTTTGAAATGTCACCTCTTGCCAGTAATTCAATTTTTCCAGGCCCCCAAAATCGAAAAATCGTTAACCACGCCCCCAATTTTCATCCAAACCGGACGTGCGTCATACCATTTGAAAGCCAGTGAAGTGCTCTATCCGAATCAGAAGAAATTTTGAAATGTCACCTCTTGCCAGTAATTCAATTTTTCCAGGCCCCCAAAATCGAAAAATCGTTAACCACGCCCCCAATTTTCATCCAAACCGGACGTGCGTCATACCATTGGAAAGCCAGTGAAGTGCTCTATCCGAATCAGAAGAAATTTTGAAATGTCACCTCTTGCCAGTAATTCAATTTTTCCCAGGCCCCCAAAATCGAAAAATCGTTAACCACGCCCCCAATTTTCATCCAAACCGGACGTGCGTCATACCATTGGAAAGCCAGTGAAGTGCTCTATCCGAATCAGAAGAAATTTTGAAATGTCACCTCTTGCCAGTAATTCAATTTTTCCCAGGCCCCCAAAATCGAAAAATCGTTAACCACGCCCCCAATTTTCATCGAAACCGGACGTGCGTCATACCGTTGGAAAGCCAGTGAAGTGCTCTATCCGAATCAGAAGAAATTTTGAAATGTCACCTCTTGCCAGTAATTTAATTTTTCCAGGCCCCCAAAATCGAAAAAATCGTTAACCACGCCCCCAATTTTCATCGAAACCGGACGTGCGTCATACCGTTGGAAAGCCAGTGAAGTGCTCTATCCGAATCAGAAGAAATTTTGAAATGTCACCTCTTGCCAGTAATTCAATTTTTCCAGGCCCCCAAAATCGAAAAATCGTTAACCACGCCCCCAATTTTCATCCAAACCGGACGTGCGTCATACCATTTGAAAGCCAGTGAAGTGCTCTATCCGAATCAGAAGAAATTTTGAAATGTCACCTCTTGCCAGTAATTCAATTTTTCCAGGCCCCCAAAATCGAAAAATCGTTAACCACGCCCCCAATTTTCATCCAAACCGGACGTGCGTCATACCATTGGAAAGCCAGTGAAGTGCTCTATCCGAATCAGAAGAAATTTTGAAATGTCACCTCTTGCCAGTAATTCAATTTTTCCCAGGCCCCCAAAATCGAAAAATCGTTAACCACGCCCCCAATTTTCATCCAAACCGGACGTGCGTCATACCGTTGGAAAGCCAGTGAAGTGCTCTATCCGAATCAGAAGAAATTTTGAAATTTTGAAATGTCACCTCTTGCCAGTAATTCAATTTTTCCCAGGCCCCCAAAATCGAAAAATCGTTAACCACGCCCCCAATTTTCATCCAAACCGGACGTGCGTCATACCGTTGGAAAGCCAGTGAAGTGCTCTATCCGAATCAGAAGAAATTTTGAAATGTCACCTCTTGCCAGTAATTCAATTTTTCCCAGGCCCCCAAAATCGAAAAATCGTTAACCACGCCCCCAATTTTCATCCAAACCGGACGTGCTTCATACCGTTGGAAAGCCAGTGAAGTGCTCTATCCGAATCAGAAGAAATTTTGAAATGTCACCTCTTGCCAGTAATTCAATTTTTCCCAGGCCCCCAAAATCGAAAAATCGTTAACCACGCCCCCAATTTTCATCGAAACCGGACGTGCGTCATACCGTTGGAAAGCCAGTGAAGTGCTCTATCCGAATCAGAAGAAATTTTGAAATTTTGAAATGTCACCTCTTGCCAGTAATTCAATTTATCCCAGGCCCCCAAAATCGAAAAATCGTTAACCACGCCCCCAATTTTCATCCAAACCGGACGTGCGTCATACCGTTGGAAAGCCAGTGAAGTGCTCTATCCGAATCAGAAGAAATTTTGAAATGTCACCTCCTGCCAGTAATTCAATTTTTCCCAGGCCCCCAAAATCGATAAATCGTTAACCACGCCCCCAATTTTCATCCAAACCGGACGTGCGTCATACCGTTGGAAAGCCAGTGAAGTGCTCTATCCGAATCAGAAGAAATTTTGAAATGTCACCTCCTGCCAGTAATTCAATTTTTCCCAGGCCCCCAAAATCGATAAATCGTTAACCACGCCCCCAATTTTCATCCAAACCGGACGTGCGTCATACCGTTGCAAAGCCAGTAAAATGCTGTATCCGAATCAGAAGAAATTTTAAAATGTCACCTCTTGCCAGTATGAACATTTTTCCCAGGCCCCCAAAATCGAAAAATCGTTGACCACGCCCCCAATTTTCATCCAAACCGGACGAGGGTCGGCGAATTGGAAAGCCCGCTACGAGCTCTATCCGAATTAGTAATAATAATAAAATCGTTGGCCACGCCCCCAATTTTTATCCAAACCGGACGTGCGTCATACCGTTGCAAAGCCAGTAAAGTGCTGTATCCGAATCAGAAGAAATTTTAAAATATCACCTCTTGCCAGTGAGAAAATTTTTCCCAGGCCCCCAAAATCGAAAAATCGTTGACCACGCCCCCAATTTTCATCCAAACCGGACGAGGGTCGGCGAATTGGAAAGCCCGTTACGAGCTCTATCCGAATTAGTAATAATAAAAAAATCGTTGGCCACGCCCCCAATTTTTATCCAAACCGGACGTGCGTCATACTGTTGGAAAGCCAGTGAAGTGCTCTATCCGAATCAGAAGAAATTTTGAAATGTCACCTCTTGCCAGTAATTCAATTTTTCCAGGCCCCCAAAATCGAAAAATCGTTAACCACGCCCCCAATTTTCATCGAAACCGGACGTGCGTCATACCGTTGGAAAGCCAGTGAAGTGCTCTATCCGAATCAGAAGAAATTTTGAAATGTCACCTCTTGCCAGTAATTCAATTTTTCCAGGCCCCCAAAATCGAAAAATCGTTAACCACGCCCCCAATTTTCATCCAAACCGGACGTGCGTCATACCATTTGAAAGCCAGTGAAGTGCTCTATCCGAATCAGAAGAAATTTTGAAATGTCACCTCTTGCCAGTAATTCAATTTTTCCAGGCCCCCAAAATCGAAAAATCGTTAACCACGCCCCCAATTTTCATCCAAACCGGACGTGCGTCATACCATTGGAAAGCCAGTGAAGTGCTCTATCCGAATCAGAAGAAATTTTGAAATGTCACCTCTTGCCAGTAATTCAATTTTTCCCAGGCCCCCAAAATCGAAAAATCGTTAACCACGCCCCCAATTTTCATCCAAACCGGACGTGCGTCATACCGTTGGAAAGCCAGTGAAGTGCTCTATCCGAATCAGAAGAAATTTTGAAATTTTGAAATGTCACCTCTTGCCAGTAATTCAATTTTTCCCAGGCCCCCAAAATCGAAAAATCGTTAACCACGCCCCCAATTTTCATCCAAACCGGACGTGCGTCATACCGTTGGAAAGCCAGTGAAGTGCTCTATCCGAATCAGAAGAAATTTTGAAATGTCACCTCTTGCCAGTAATTCAATTTTTCCCAGGCCCCCAAAATCGAAAAATCGTTAACCACGCCCCCAATTTTCATCCAAACCGGACGTGCTTCATACCGTTGGAAAGCCAGTGAAGTGCTCTATCCGAATCAGAAGAAATTTTGAAATGTCACCTCTTGCCAGTAATTCAATTTTTCCCAGGCCCCCAAAATCGAAAAATCGTTAACCACGCCCCCAATTTTCATCGAAACCGGACGTGCGTCATACCGTTGGAAAGCCAGTGAAGTGCTCTATCCGAATCAGAAGAAATTTTGAAATTTTGAAATGTCACCTCTTGCCAGTAATTCAATTTATCCCAGGCCCCCAAAATCGAAAAATCGTTAACCACGCCCCCAATTTTCATCCAAACCGGACGTGCGTCATACCGTTGGAAAGCCAGTGAAGTGCTCTATCCGAATCAGAAGAAATTTTGAAATGTCACCTCCTGCCAGTAATTCAATTTTTCCCAGGCCCCCAAAATCGATAAATCGTTAACCACGCCCCCAATTTTCATCCAAACCGGACGTGCGTCATACCGTTGGAAAGCCAGTGAAGTGCTCTATCCGAATCAGAAGAAATTTTGAAATGTCACCTCCTGCCAGTAATTCAATTTTTCCCAGGCCCCCAAAATCGATAAATCGTTAACCACGCCCCCAATTTTCATCCAAACCGGACGTGCGTCATACCGTTGCAAAGCCAGTAAAGTGCTGTATCCGAATCAGAAGAAATTTTAAAATGTCACCTCTTGCCAGTATGAACATTTTTCCCAGGCCCCCAAAATCGAAAAATCGTTGACCACGCCCCCAATTTTCATCCAAACCGGACGAGGGTCGGCGAATTGGAAAGCCCGCTACGAGCTCTATCCGAATTAGTAATAATAAAAAAATCGTTGGCCACGCCCCCAATTTTTATCCAAACCGGACGTGCGTCATACCGTTGCAAAGCCAGTAAAGTGCTGTATCCGAATCAGAAGAAATTTTAAAATATCACCTCTTGCCAGTGAGAAAATTTTTCCCAGCCCCCAAAATCGAAAAATCGTTGACCACGCCCCCAATTTTCATCCAAACCGGACGAGGGTCGGCGAATTGGAAAGCCCGTTACGAGCTCTATCCGAATTAGTAATAATAAAAAAATCGTTGGCCACGCCCCCAATTTTTATCCAAACCGGACGTGCGTCATACTGTTGGAAAGCCAGTGAAGTGCTCTATCCGAATCAGAAGAAATTTTGAAATGTCACCTCTTGCCAGTAATTCAATTTTTCCAGGCCCCCAAAATCGAAAAATCGTTAACCACGCCCCCAATTTTCATCCAAACCGGACGTGCGTCATACCATTGGAAAGCCAGTGAAGTGCTCTATCCGAATCAGAAGAAATTTTGAAATGTCACCTCTTGCCAGTAATTCAATTTTTCCCAGGCCCCCAAAATCGAAAAATCGTTAACCACGCCCCCAATTTTCATCGAAACCGGACGTGCGTCATACCGTTGGAAAGCCAGTGAAGCGCTCTATCCGAATCAGAAGAAATTTTGAAATGTCACCTCTTGCCAGTAATTTAATTTTTCCAGGCCCCCAAAATCGAAAAATCGTTAACCACGCCCCCAATTTTCATCCAAACCGGACGTGCGTCATACCGTTGGAAAGCCAGTGAAGTGCTCTATCCGAATCAGAAGAAATTTTGAAATGTCACCTCTTGCCAGTAATTCAATTTTTCCAGGCCCCCAAAATCGAAAAATCGTTAACCACGCCCCCAATTTTCATCCAAACCGGACGTGCGTCATACCATTTGAAAGCCAGTGAAGTGCTCTATCCGAATCAGAAGAAATTTTGAAATGTCACCTCTTGCCAGTAATTCAATTTTTCCAGGCCCCCAAAATCGAAAAATCGTTAACCACGCCCCCAATTTTCATCCAAACCGGACGTGCGTCATACCATTGGAAAGCCAGTGAAGTGCTCTATCCGAATCAGAAGAAATTTTGAAATGTCACCTCTTGCCAGTAATTCAATTTTTCCCAGGCCCCCAAAATCGAAAAATCGTTAACCACGCCCCCAATTTTCATCGAAACCGGACGTGCATCATACCGTTGGAAAGCCAGTGAAGTGCTCTATCCGAATCAGAAGAAATTTTGAAATTTTGAAATGTCACCTCTTGCCAGTAATTCAATTTTTCCCAGGCCCCCAAAATCGAAAAATCGTTAACCACGCCCCCAATTTTCATCCAAACCGGACGTGCGTCATACCGTTGGAAAGCCAGTGAAGTGCTCTATCCGAATCAGAAGAAATTTTGAAATTTTGAAATGTCACCTCTTGCCAGTTATTCAATTTTTCCCAGGCCCCCAAAATCGAAAAATCGTTAACCACGCCCCCAATTTTCATCCAAACCGGACGTGCGTCATACCGTTGGAAAGCCAGTGAAGTGCTCTATCCGAATCAGAAGAAATTTTGAAATGTCACCTCTTGCCAGTAATTCAATTTTTCCCAGGCCCCCAAAATCGAAAAATCGTTAACCACGCCCCCAATTTTCATCCAAACCGGACGTGCGTCATACCGTTGCAAAGCCAGTGAAGTGCTCTATCCGAATCAGAAGAAATTTTGAAATGTCACCTCTTGCCAGTAATTCAATTTTTCCCAGGCCCCCAAAATCGAAAAATCGTTAACCACGCCCCCAATTTTCATCGAAACCGGACGTGCGTCATACCGTTGGAAAGCCAGTGAAGTGCTCTATCCGAATCAGAAGAAATTTTGAAATTTTGAAATGTCACCTCTTGCCAGTAACGAGCCCTATCCGAATTAATAATAATAAAAAAATCGTGGCCACGCCCCCAATTTTTATCCAAACCGGACGTGCGTCATACCGTTGCAAAGCCAGTAAAGTGCTGTATCCGAATCAGAAGAAATTTTAAAATGTCATCTCTTGCCAGTATGAACATTTTTCCCAGGCCCCCAAAATCGAAAAATCGTTGACCACGCCCCCAATTTTCATCCAAACCGGACGAGGGTCGGCGAATTGGAAAGCCCGCTACGAGCTCTATCCGAATTAGTAATAATAAAAAAATCGTTGGCCACGCCCCCAATTTTTATCCAAACCGGACGTGCGTCATACCGTTGCAAAGCCAGTAAAGTGCTGTATCCGAATCAGAAGAAATTTTAAAATATCACCTCTTGCCAGTGAGAAAATTTTTCCCAGGCCCCCAAAATCGAAAAATCGTTAACCACGCCCCCAATTTTCATCCAAACCGGACGTGCGTCATACCATTGGAAAGCCAGTGAAGTGCTCTATCCGAATCAGAAGAAATTTTGAAATGTCACCTCTTGCCAGTAATTCAATTTTTCCCAGGCCCCCAAAATCGAAAAATCGTTAACCACGCCCCCAATTTTCATCGAAACCGGACGTGCGTCATACCGTTGGAAAGCCAGTGAAGTGCTCTATCCGAATCAGAAGAAATTTTGAAATGTCACCTCTTGCCAGTAATTTAATTTTTCCAGGCCCCCAAAATCGAAAAATCGTTAACCACGCCCCCAATTTTCATCGAAACCGCACGTGCGTCATACCGTTGGAAAGCCAGTGAAGTGCTCTATCCGAATCAGAAGAAATTTTGAAATGTCACCTCTTGCCAGTAATTCAATTTTTCCAGGCCCCCAAAATCGAAAAATCGTTAACCACGCCCCCAATTTTCATCCAAACCGGACGTGCGTCATACCATTTGAAAGCCAGTGAAGTGCTCTATCCGAATCAGAAGAAATTTTGAAATGTCACCTCTTGCCAGTAATTCAATTTTTCCAGGCCCCCAAAATCGAAAAATCGTTAACCACGCCCCCAATTTTCATCCAAACCGGACGTGCGTCATACCATTGGAAAGCCAGTGAAGTGCTCTATCCGAATCAGAAGAAATTTTGAAATGTCACCTCTTGCCAGTAATTCAATTTTTCCCAGGCCCCCAAAATCGAAAAATCGTTAACCACGCCCCCAATTTTCATCCAAACCGGACGTGCGTCATACCGTTGGAAAGCCAGTGAAGTGCTCTATCCGAATCAGAAGAAATTTTGAAATTTTGAAATGTCACCTCTTGCCAGTAATTCAATTTTTCCCAGGCCCCCAAAATCGAAAAATCGTTAACCACGCCCCCAATTTTCATCCAAACCGGACGTGCGTCATACCGTTGGAAAGCCAGTGAAGTGCTCTATCCGAATCAGAAGAGATTTTGAAATGTCACCTCTTGCCAGTAATTCAATTTTTCCCAGGCCCCCAAAATCGAAAAATCGTTAACCACGCCCCCAATTTTCATCCAAACCGGACGTGCTTCATACCGTTGGAAAGCCAGTGAAGTGCTCTATCCGAATCAGAAGAAATTTTGAAATGTCACCTCTTGCCAGTAATTCAATTTTTCCCAGGCCCCCAAAATCGAAAAATCGTTAACCACGCCCCCAATTTTCATCCAAACCGGACGTGCGTCCATACCGTTGCAAAGCCAGTGAAGTGCTCTATCCGAATCAGAAGAAATTTTGAAATGTCACCTCTTGCCAGTAATTCAATTTTTCCCAGGCCCCCAAAATCGAAAAATCGTTAACCACGCCCCCAATTTTCATCGAAACCGGACGTGCGTCATACCGTTGGAAAGCCAGTGAAGTGCTCTATCCGAATCAGAAGAAATTTTGAAATTTTGAAATGTCACCTCTTGCCAGTAACGAGCCCTATCCGAATTAATAATAATAAAAAAATCGTGGCCACGCCCCCAATTTTTATCCAAACCGGACGTGCGTCATACCGTTGCAAAGCCAGTAAAGTGCTGTATCCGAATCAGAAGAAATTTTAAAATGTCATCTCTTGCCAGTATGAACATTTTTCCCAGGCCCCCAAAATCGAAAAATCGTTGACCACGCCCCCAATTTTCATCCAAACCGGACGAGGGTCGGCGAATTGGAAAGCCCGCTACGAGCTCTATCCGAATTAGTAATAATAAAAAAATCGTTGGCCACGCCCCCAATTTTTATCCAAACCGGACGTGCGTCATACCGTTGCAAAGCCAGTAAAGTGCTGTATCCGAATCAGAAGAAATTTTAAAATATCACCTCTTGCCAGTGAGAAAATTTTTCCCAGGCCCCCAAAATCGAAAAATCGTTAACCACGCCCCCAATTTTCATCCAAACCGGACGTGCGTCATACCATTGGAAAGCCAGTGAAGTGCTCTATCCGAATCAGAAGAAATTTTGAAATGTCACCTCTTGCCAGTAATTCAATTTTTCCCAGGCCCCAAAATCGAAAAAATCGTTAACCACGCCCCCAATTTTCATCGAAACCGGACGTGCGTCATACCGTTGGAAAGCCAGTGAAGTGCTCTATCCGAATCAGAAGAAATTTTGAAATGTCACCTCTTGCCAGTAATTTAATTTTTCCAGGCCCCCAAAATCGAAAAATCGTTAACCACGCCCCCAATTTTCATCGAAACCGCACGTGCGTCATACCGTTGGAAAGCCAGTGAAGTGCTCTATCCGAATCAGAAGAAATTTTGAAATGTCACCTCTTGCCAGTAATTCAATTTTTCCAGGCCCCCAAAATCGAAAAATCGTTAACCACGCCCCCAATTTTCATCCAAACCGGACGTGCGTCATACCATTTGAAAGCCAGTGAAGTGCTCTATCCGAATCAGAAGAAATTTTGAAATGTCACCTCTTGCCAGTAATTCAATTTTTCCAGGCCCCCAAAATCGAAAAATCGTTAACCACGCCCCCAATTTTCATCCAAACCGGACGTGCGTCATACCATTGGAAAGCCAGTGAAGTGCTCTATCCGAATCAGAAGAAATTTTGAAATGTCACCTCTTGCCAGTAATTCAATTTTTCCCAGGCCCCCAAAATCGAAAAATCGTTAACCACGCCCCCAATTTTCATCCAAACCGGACGTGCGTCATACCGTTGGAAAGCCAGTGAAGTGCTCTATCCGAATCAGAAGAAATTTTGAAATTTTGAAATGTCACCTCTTGCCAGTAATTCAATTTTTCCCAGGCCCCCAAAATCGAAAAAATCGTTAACCACGCCCCCAATTTTCATCCAAACCGGACGTGCGTCATACCGTTGGAAAGCCAGTGAAGTGCTCTATCCGAATCAGAAGAAATTTTGAAATGTCACCTCTTGCCAGTAATTCAATTTTTCCCAGGCCCCCAAAATCGAAAAATCGTTAACCACGCCCCCAATTTTCATCCAAACCGGACGTGCTTCATACCGTTGGAAAGCCAGTGAAGTGCTCTATCCGAATCAGAAGAAATTTTGAAATGTCACCTCTTGCCAGTAATTCAATTTTTCCCAGGCCCCCAAAATCGAAAAATCGTTAACCACGCCCCAATTTTCATCGAAACCGGACGTGCGTCATACCGTTGGAAAGCCAGTGAAGTGCTCTATCCGAATCAGAAGAAATTTTGAAATTTTGAAATGTCACCTCTTGCCAGTAATTCAATTTATCCCAGGCCCCCAAAATCGAAAAATCGTTAACCACGCCCCCAATTTTCATCCAAACCGGACGTGCGTCATACCGTTGGAAAGCCAGTGAAGTGCTCTATCCGAATCAGAAGAAATTTTGAAATGTCACCTCCTGCCAGTAATTCAATTTTTCCCAGGCCCCCAAAATCGAAAAATCGTTAACCACGCCCCCAATTTTCATCGAAACCGGACGTGCGTCATACCGTTGGAAAGCCAGTGAAGTGCTCTATCCGAATCAGAAGAAATTTTGAAATTTTGAAATGTCACCTCTTGCCAGTAATTCAATTTATCCCAGGCCCCCAAAATCGAAAAATCGTTAACCACGCCCCCAATTTTCATCCAAACCGGACGTGCGTCATACCGTTGGAAAGCCAGTGAAGTGCTCTATCCGAATCAGAAGAAATTTTGAAATGTCACCTCCTGCCAGTAATTCAATTTTTCCCAGGCCCCCAAAATCGATAAATCGTTAACCACGCCCCCAATTTTCATCCAAACCGGACGTGCGTCATACCGTTGGAAAGCCAGTGAAGTACTCTATCCGAATCAGAAGAAATTTTGAAATGTCACCTCCTGCCAGTAATTCAATTTTTCCCAGGCCCCCAAAATCGATAAATCGTTAACCACGCCCCCAATTTTCATCCAAACCGGACGTGCGTCATACCGTTGGAAAGCCAGTGAAGTGCTCTATCCGAATCAGAAGAAATTTTGAAATTTTGAAATGTCACCTCTTGCCAGTAACGAGCCCTATCCGAATTAATAATAATAAAAAAATCGTGGCCACGCCCCCAATTTTTATCCAAACCGGACGTGCGTCATACCGTTGCAAAGCCAGTAAAGTGCTGTATCCGAATCAGAAGAAATTTTAAAATGTCACCTCTTGCCAGTATGAACATTTTTCCCAGGCCCCCAAAATCGAAAAATCGTTGACCACGCCCCCAATTTTCATCCAAACCGGACGAGGGTCGGCGAATTGGAAAGCCCGCTACGAGCTCTATCCGAATTAGTAATAATAAAAAAATCGTTGGCCACGCCCCCAATTTTTATCCAAACCGGACGTGCGTCATACCGTTGCAAAGCCAGTAAAGTGCTGTATCCGAATCAGAAGAAATTTTAAAATATCACCTCTTGCCAGTGAGAAAATTTTTCCCAGGCCCCCAAAATCGAAAAATCGTTGACCACGCCCCCAATTTTCATCCAAACCGGACGAGGGTCGGCGAATTGGAAAGCCCGCTATGAGCTCCATCCGAATTAGTAATAATAAAAAAAATCATTGGCCACGCCCCAATTTTTATCCAAACCGGACGTGCGTCATACCGTTGGAAAGCCAGTGAAGTGATCTATCCGAATCAGAAGAAATTTTGAAATGTCACCTCTTGCCAGTAATTCAATTTTTCCCAGGCCCCCAAAATCGAAAAATCGTTAACCACGCCCCCAATTTTCATCGAAACCGGACGTGCGTCATACCGTTGGAAAGCCAGTGAAGCGCTCTATCCGAATCAGAAGAAATTTTGAAATGTCACCTCTTGCCAGTAATTCAATTTTTCCAGGCCCCCAAAATCGAAAAATCGTTAACCACGCCCCCAATTTTCATCCAAATCGGACGTGCGTCATACCATTTGAAAGCCAGTGAAGTGCTCTATCCGAATCAGAAGAAATTTTGAAATGTCACCTCTTGCCAGTAATTCAATTTTTCCAGGCCCCCAAAATCGAAAAATCGTTAACCACGCCCCCAATTTTCATCCAAACCGGACGTGCGTCATACCGTTGGAAAGCCAGTGAAGTGCTCTATCCGAATCAGAAGAAATTTTGAAATTTTGAAATGTCACCTCTTGCCAGTAATTCAATTTTTCCCAGGCCCCCAAAATCGAAAAATCGTTAACCACGCCCCCAATTTTCATCCAAACCGGACGTGCGTCATACCGTTGGAAAGCCAGTGAAGTGCTCTATCCGAATCAGAAGAAATTTTGAAATGTCACCTCTTGCCAGTAATTCAATTTTTCCCAGGCCCCCAAAATCGAAAAATCGTTAACCACGCCCCCAATTTTCATCCAAACCGGACGTGCTTCATACCGTTGGAAAGCCAGTGAAGTGCTCTATCCGAATCAGAAGAAATTTTGAAATGTCACCTCTTGCCAGTAATTCAATTTTTCCCAGGCCCCCAAAATCGAAAAATCGTTAACCACGCCCCCAATTTTCATCGAAACCGGACGTGCGTCATACCGTTGGAAAGCCAGTGAAGTGCTCTATCCGAATCAGAAGAAATTTTGAAATTTTGAAATGTCACCTCTTGCCAGTAATTCAATTTATCCCAGGCCCCCAAAAATCGAAAAATCGTTAACCACGCCCCCAATTTTCATCCAAACCGGACGTGCGTCATACCGTTGGAAAGCCAGTGAAGTGCTCTATCCGAATCAGAAGAAATTTTGAAATGTCACCTCCTGCCAGTAATTCAATTTTTCCCAGGCCCCCAAAATCGATAAATCGTTAACCACGCCCCCAATTTTCATCCAAACCGGACGTGCGTCATACCGTTGGAAAGCCAGTGAAGTACTCTATCCGAATCAGAAGAAATTTTGAAATGTCACCTCCTGCCAGTAATTCAATTTTTCCCAGGCCCCCAAAATCGATAAATCGTTAACCACGCCCCCAATTTTCATCCAAACCGGACGTGCGTCATACCGTTGGAAAGCCAGTGAAGTGCTCTATCCGAATCAGAAGAAATTTTGAAATTTTGAAATGTCACCTCTTGCCAGTAACGAGCCCTATCCGAATTAATAATAATAAAAAAATCGTGGCCACGCCCCCAATTTTTATCCAAACCGGACGTGCGTCATACCGTTGCAAAGCCAGTAAAGTGCTGTATCCGAATCAGAAGAAATTTTAAAATGTCACCTCTTGCCAGTATGAACATTTTTCCCAGGCCCCCAAAATCGAAAAATCGTTGACCACGCCCCCAATTTTCATCCAAACCGGACGAGGGTCGGCGAATTGGAAAGCCCGCTACGAGCTCTATCCGAATTAGTAATAATAAAAAAATCGTTGGCCACGCCCCCAATTTTTATCCAAACCGGACGTGCGTCATACCGTTGCAAAGCCAGTAAAGTGCTGTATCCGAATCAGAAGAAATTTTAAAATATCACCTCTTGCCAGTGAGAAAATTTTTCCCAGGCCCCCAAAATCGAAAAATCGTTGACCACGCCCCCAATTTTCATCCAAACCGGACGAGGGTCGGCGAATTGGAAAGCCCGCTATGAGCTCCATCCGAATTAGTAATAATAAAAAAAATCATTGGCCACGCCCCCAATTTTTATCCAAACCGGACGTGCGTCATACCGTTGGAAAGCCAGTGAAGTGATCTATCCGAATCAGAAGAAATTTTGAAATGTCACCTCTTGCCAGTAATTCAATTTTTCCCAGGCCCCCAAAATCGAAAAATCGTTAACCACGCCCCCAATTTTCATCGAAACCGGACGTGCGTCATACCGTTGGAAAGCCAGTGAAGCGCTCTATCCGAATCAGAAGAAATTTTGAAATGTCACCTCTTGCCAGTAATTTAATTTTTCCAGGCCCCCAAAATCGAAAAATCGTTAACCACGCCCCCAATTTTCATCCAAACCGGACGTGCGTCATACCGTTAGAAAGCCAGTGAAGTGCTCTATCCGAATCAGAAGAAATTTTGAAATGTCACCTCTTGCCAGTAATTCAAATTTTTCCAGGCCCCCAAAATCGAAAAATCGTTAACCACGCCCCCAATTTTCATCCAAATCGGACGTGCGTCATACCATTTGAAAGCCAGTGAAGTGCTCTATCCGAATCAGAAGAAATTTTGAAATGTCACCTCTTGCCAGTAATTCAATTTTTCCAGGCCCCCAAAATCGAAAAATCGTTAACCACGCCCCCAATTTTCATCCAAACCGGACGTGCGTCATACCATTGGAAAGCCAGTGAAGTGCTCTATCCGAATCAGAAGAAATTTTGAAATGTCACCTCTTGCCAGTAATTCAATTTTTCCCAGGCCCCCAAAATCGAAAAATCGTTAACCACGCCCCCAATTTTCATCGAAACCGGACGTGCATCATACCGTTGGAAAGCCAGTGAAGTGCTCTATCCGAATCAGAAGAAATTTTGAAATTTTGAAATGTCACCTCTTGCCAGTAATTCAATTTTTCCCAGGCCCCCAAAATCGAAAAATCGTTAACCACGCCCCCAATTTTCATCCAAACCGGACGTGCGTCATACCGTTGGAAAGCCAGTGAAGTGCTCTATCCGAATCAGAAGAAATTTTGAAATTTTGAAATGTCACCTCTTGCCAGTAATTCAATTTTTCCCAGGCCCCCAAAATCGAAAAATCGTTAACCACGCCCCCAATTTTCATCCAAACCGGACGTGCGTCATACCGTTGGAAAGCCAGTGAAGTGCTCTATCCGAATCAGAAGAAATTTTGAAATGTCACCTCTTGCCAGTAATTCAATTTTTCCCAGGCCCCCAAAATCGAAAAATCGTTAACCACGCCCCCAATTTTCATCGAACCGGACGTGCGTCATACCGTTGGAAATCCAGTGAAGTGCTCTATCCGAATCAGAAGAAATTTTGAAATGTCACCTCTTGCCAGTAATTCAATTTTTCCCAGGCCCCCAAAATCGAAAAATCGTTAACCACGCCCCCAATTTTCATCCAAACCGGACGTGCGTCATACCGTTGGAAAGCCAGTGAAGTGCTCTATCCGAATCAGAAGAAATTTTGAAATGTCACCTCTTGCCAGTAATTCAATTTTTCCCAGGCCCCCAAAATCGAAAAATCGTTAACCACGCCCCCAATTTTCATCCAAACCGGACGTGCGTCATACCGTTGGAAAGCCAGTGAAGTGCTCTATCCGAATCAGAAGAAATTTTGAAATGTCACCTCTTGCCAGTAATTCAATTTTTCCCAGGCCCCCAAAATCGAAAAATCATTAACCACGCCCCCAATTTTCATCGAAACCGGACGTGCGTCATACCGTTGGAAAGCCAGTGAAGTGCTCTATCCGAATCAGAAGAAATTTTGAAATTTTGAAATGTCACCTCTTGCCAGTAATTCAATTTTTCCCAGGCCCCCAAAATCGAAAAATCGTTAACCACGCCCCCAATTTTCATCCAAACCGGACGTGCGTCATACCGTTGGAAAGCCAGTGAAGCGCTCTATCCGAATCAGAAGAAATTTTGAAATGTCACCTCTTGCCAGTAATTTAATTTTTCCAGGCCCCCAAAATCGAAAAATCGTTAACCACGCCCCCAATTTTCATCCAAACCGGACGTGCGTCATACCGTTAGAAAGCCAGTGAAGTGCTCTATCCGAATCAGAAGAAATTTTGAAATGTCACCTCTTGCCAGTAATTCAATTTTTCCCAGGCCCCCAAAATCGAAAAATCGTTAACCACGCCCCCAATTTTCATCGAAACCGGACGTGCATCATACCGTTGGAAAGCCAGTGAAGTGCTCTATCCGAATCAGAAGAAATTTTGAAATTTTGAAATGTCACCTCTTTCCAGTAATTCAATTTTTCCCAGGCCCCCAAAATCGAAAAATCGTTAACCACGCCCCCAATTTTCATCCAAACCGGACGTGCGTCATACCGTTGGAAAGCCAGTGAAGTGCTCTATCCGAATCAGAAGAAATTTTGAAATTTTGAAATGTCACCTCTTGCCAGTAATTCAATTTTTCCCAGGCCCCCAAAATCGAAAAATCGTTAACCACGCCCCCAATTTTCATCCAAACCGGACGTGCGTCATACCGTTGGAAAGCCAGTGAAGTGCTCTATCCGAATCAGAAGAAATTTTGAAATGTCACCTCTTGCCAGTAATTCAATTTTTCCCAGGCCCCCAAAATCGAAAAATCGTTAACCACGCCCCCAATTTTCATCGAAACCGGACGTGCGTCATACCGTTGGAAATCCAGTGAAGTGCTCTATCCGAATCAGAAGAAATTTTGAAATGTCACCTCTTGCCAGTAATTCAATTTTTCCCAGGCCCCCAAAATCGAAAAATCGTTAACCACGCCCCCAATTTTCATCCAAACCGGACGTGCGTCATACCGTTGGAAAGCCAGTGAAGTGCTCTATCCGAATCAGAAGAAATTTTGAAATGTCACCTCTTGCCAGTAATTCAATTTTTCCCAGGCCCCCAAAATCGAAAAATCGTTAACCACGCCCCCAATTTTCATCCAAACCGGACGTGCGTCATACCGTTGGAAAGCCAGTGAAGTGCTCTATCCGAATCAGAAGAAATTTTGAAATGTCACCTCTTGCCAGTAATTCAATTTTTCCCAGGCCCCCAAAATCGAAAAATCGTTAACCACGCCCCCAATTTTCATCGAAACCGGACGTGCGTCATACCGTTGGAAAGCCAGTGAAGTGCTCTATCCGAATCAGAAGAAATTTTGAAATTTTGAAATGTCACCTCTTGCCAGTAATTCAATTTTTCCCAGGCCCCCAAAATCGAAAAATCGTTAACCACGCCCCCAATTTTCATCCAAACCGGACGTGCGTCATACCGTTGGAAAGCCAGTGAAGTGCTCTATCCGAATCAGAAGAAATTTTGAAATGTCACCTCCTGCCAGTAATTCAATTTTTCCCAGGCCCCCAAAATCGATAAATCGTTAACCACGCCCCCAATTTTCATCCAAACCGGACGTGCGTCATACCGTTGGAAAGCCAGTGAAGTGCTCTATCCGAATCAGAAGAAATTTTGAAATGTCACCTCCTGCCAGTAATTCAATTTTTCCCAGGCCCCCAAAATCGATAAATCGTTAACCACGCCCCCAATTTTCATCCAAACCGGACGTGCGTCATACCGTTGGAAAGCCAGTGAAGTGCTCTATCCGAATCAGAAGAAATTTTAAAATGTCACCTCTTGCCAGTATGGACATTTTTCCCAGGCCCCCAAAATCGAAAAATCGTTGACCACGCCCCCAATTTTCATCCAAACCGGACGAGGGTCGGCGAATTGGAAAGCCCGCTACGAGCTCTATCCGAATTAGTAATAATAAAAAATCGTTGGCCACGCCCCCAATTTTTATCCAAACCGGACGTGCGTCATACCGTTGCAAAGCCAGTGAAGTGCTGTATCCGAATCAGAAGAAATTTTGAAATATCACCTCTTGCCAGTGAGAAAATTTTTCCCAGGCCCCCAAAATCGAAAAATCGTTAACCACGCCCCCAATTTTCATCCAAACCGGACATGCGTCATACCGTTGGAAAGCCAGTGAAGTGCTCTATCCGAATCAGAAGAAATTTTGAAATGTCACCTCTTGCCAGTAATTCAATTTTTCCCAGGCCCCCAAAATCGAAAAATCGTTAACCACGCCCCCAATTTTCATCCAAACCGGACGTGCGTCATACCGTTGGAAAGCCAGTGAAGTGCTCTATCCGAATCAGAAGAAATTTTGAAATGTCACCTCTTGCCAGTAATTCAATTTTTCCCAGGCCCCCAAAATCGAAAAATCGTTAACCACGCCCCCAATTTTCATCGAAACCGGACGTGCGTCATACCGTTGGAAAGCCAGTGAAGTGCTCTATCTGAATCAGAAGAAATTTTGAAATTTTGAAATGTCACCTCTTGCCAGTAATTCAATTTTTCCCAGGCCCCCAAAATCGAAAAATCGTTAACCACGCCCCCAATTTTCATCCAAACCGGACGTGCGTCATACCGTTGGAAAGTCAGTGAAGTGCTCTATCCGAATCAGAAGAAATTTTGAAATTTTGAAATGTCACCTCTTGCCAGTAATTCAATTTTTCCCAGGCCCCCAAAATCGAAAAATCGTTAACCACGCCCCCAATTTTCATCCAAACCGGACGTGCGTCATACCGTTGGAAAGCCAGTGAAGTGCTCTATCCGAATCAGAAGAAATTTTGAAATGTCACCTCTTGCCAGTAATTCAATTTTTCCCAGGCCCCCAAAATCGAAAAATCGTTAACCACGCCCCCAATTTTCATCGAAACCGGACGTGCGTCATACCGTTGGAAAGCCAGTGAAGTGCTCTATCCGAATCAGAAGAAATTTTGAAATTTTGAAATGTCACCTCTTGCCAGTAATTCAATTTTTCCCAGGCCCCCAAAATCGAAAAATCGTTAACCACGCCCCAATTTTCATCCAAACCGGACGTGCGTCATACCGTTGGAAAGCCAGTGAAGTGCTCTATCCGAAAATCAGAAGAAATTTTGAAATTTTGAAATGTCACCTCTTGCCAGTAATTCAATTTTTCCCAGGCCCCCAAAATCGAAAAATCGTTAACCACGCCCCCAATTTTCATCCAAACCGGACGTGCGTCATACCGTTGGAAAGCCAGTGAAGTGCTCTATCCGAATCAGAAGAAATTTTGAAATGTCACCTCTCGCCAGTAATTCAATTTTTCCCAGGCCCCCAAAATCGAAAAATCGTTAACCACGCCCCCAATTTTCATCGAAACCGGACGTGCGTCATACCGTTGGAAAGCCAGTGAAGTGCTCTATCCGAATCAGAAGAAATTTTGAAATTTTGAAATGTCACCTCTTGCCAGTAATTCAATTTTTCCCAGGCCCCCAAAATCGAAAAATCGTTAACCACGCCCCCAATTTTCATCCAAACCGGACGTGCGTCATACCGTTGGAAAGCCAGTGAAGCGCTCTATCCGAATCAGAAGAAATTTTGAAATGTCACCTCATGCCAGTAATTCAATTTTTCCCAGGCCCCCAAAATCGATAAATGGTTAACCACGCCCCCAATTTTCATCCAAACCGGACGTGCGTCATACCGTTGGAAAGCCAGTGAAGTGCTCTATCCGAATCAGAAGAAATTTTAAAATGTCACCTCTTGCCAGTATGGACATTTTTCCCAGGCCCCCAAAATCGAAAAATCGTTGACCACGCCCCCAATTTTCATCCAAACCGGACGAGGGTCGGCGAATTGGAAAGCCCGCTACGAGCTCTATCCGAATTAGTAATAATAAAAAAATCGTTGGCCACGCCCCCAATTTTTTATCCAAACCGGACGTGCGTCATACCGTTGCAAAGCCAGTGAAGTGCTGTTATCCGAATCAGAAGAAATTTTGAAATATCACCTCTTGCCAGTGAGAAAATTTTTCCCAGGCCCCCAAAATCGAAAAATCGTTAACCACGCCCCCAATTTTCATCCAAATCGGACATGCGTCATACCGTTGGAAAGCCAGTGAAGTGCTCTATCCGAATCAAGAAGAAATTTTGAAATGTCACCTCTTGCCAGTAATTCAATTTTTCCCAGGCCCCCAAAATCGAAAAATCGTTAACCACGCCCCCAATTTTCATCCAAACCGGACGTGCGTCATACCGTTGGAAAGCCAGTGAAGTGCTCTATCCGAATCAGAAGAAATTTTGAAATTTTGAAATGTCACCTCTTGCCAGTAATTCAATTTTTCCCAGGCCCCCAAAATCGAAAAATCGTTAACCACGCCCCCAATTTTCATCCAAACCGGACGTGCGTCATACCGTTGGAAAGCCAGTGAAGTGCTCTATCCGAATCAGAAGAAATTTTGAAATGTCACCTCTTGCCAGTAATTCAATTTTTCCCAGGCCCCCAAAATCGATAAATCGTTAACCACGCCCCCAATTTTCATCCAAACCGGACGTGCGTCATACCGTTGGAAAGCCAGTGAAGTGCTCTATCCGAATCAGAAGAAATTTTAAAATGTCACCTCTTGCCAGTATGGACATTTTTCCCAGGCCCCCAAAATCGAAAAATCGTTGACCACGCCCCCAATTTTCATCCAAACCGGACGAGGGTCGGCGAATTGGAAAGCCCGCTACGAGCTCTATCCGAATTAGTAATAATAAAAAAATCGTTGGCCACGCCCCCAATTTTTATCCAAACCGGACGTGCGTCATACCGTTGCAAAGCCAGTGAAGTGCTGTATCCGAATCAGAAGAAATTTTGAAATATCACCTCTTGCCAGTGAGAAAATTTTTCCCAGGCCCCCAAAATCGAAAAATCGTTAACCACGCCCCCAATTTTTATCCAAACCGGACGTGCGTCATACCGTTGCAAAGCCAGTGAAGTGCTGTATCCGAATCAGAAGAAATTTTGAAATATCACCTCTTGCCAGTGAGAAAATTTTTCCCAGGCCCCCAAAATCGAAAAATCGTTAACCACGCCCCCAATTTTCATCCAAATCGGACATGCGTCATACCGTTGGAAAGCCAGTGAAGTGCTCTATCCGAATCAGAAGAAATTTTGAAATGTCACCTCTTGCCAGTAATTCAATTTTTCCCAGGCCCCCAAAATCGAAAAATCGTTAACCACGCCCCCAATTTTCATCCAAACCGGACGTGCGTCATACCGTTGGAAAGCCAGTGAAGTGCTCTATCCGAATCAGAAGAAATTTTGAAATTTTGAAATGTCACCTCTTGCCAGTAATTCAATTTTTCCCAGGCCCCCAAAATCGAAAAATCGTTAACCACGCCCCCAATTTTCATCCAAACCGGACGTGCGTCATACCGTTGGAAAGCCAGTGAAGTGCTCTATCCGAATCAGAAGAAATTTTGAAATGTCACCTCTTGCCAGTAATTCAATTTTTCCCAGGCCCCCAAAATCGATAAATCGTTAACCACGCCCCCAATTTTCATCCAAACCGGACGTGCGTCATACCGTTGGAAAGCCAGTGAAGTGCTCTATCCGAATCAGAAGAAATTTTAAAATGTCACCTCTTGCCAGTATGGACATTTTTCCCAGGCCCCCAAAATCGAAAAATCGTTGACCACGCCCCCAATTTTCATCCAAACCGGACGAGGGTCGGCGAATTGGAAAGCCCGCTACGAGCTCTATCCGAATTAGTAATAATAAAAAAATCGTTGGCCACGCCCCCAATTTTTATCCAAACCGGACGTGCGTCATACCGTTGCAAAGCCAGTGAAGTGCTGTATCCGAATCAGAAGAAATTTTGAAATATCACCTCTTGCCAGTGAGAAAATTTTTCCCAGGCCCCCAAAATCGAAAAATCGTTAACCACGCCCCCCATTTTCATCCAAATCGGACATGCGTCATACCGTTGGAAAGCCAGTGAAGTGCTCTATCCGAATCAGAAGAAATTTTGAAATGTCACCTCTTGCCAGTAATTCAATTTTTCCCAGGCCCCCAAAATCGAAAAATCGTTAACCACGCCCCCAATTTTCATCCAAACCGGACGTGCGTCATACCGTTGGAAAGCCAGTGAAGTGCTCTATCCGAATCAGAAGAAATTTTGAAATTTTGAAATGTCACCTCTTGCCAGTAATTCAATTTTTCCCAGGCCCCCAAAATCGAAAAATCGTTAACCACGCCCCCAATTTTCATCGAAACCGGACGTGCGTCATACCGTTGGAAAGCCAGTGAAGTGCTCTATCCGAATCAGAAGAAATTTTTGAAATGTCACCTCTTGCCAGTAATTCAATTTTTCCCAGGCCCCCAAAATCGAAAAATCGTTAACCACGCCCCCAATTTTCATCCAAACCGGACGTGCGTCATACCGTTGGAAAGCCAGTGAAGTGCTCTATTCCGAATCAGAAGAAATTTTGAAATGTCACCTCTTGCCAGTAATTCAATTTTTCCCAGGCCCCCAAAATCGAAAAATCGTTAACCACGCCCCCAATTTTCATCGAAACCGGACGTGCGTCATACCGTTGGAAAGCCAGTGAAGTGCTCTATCCGAATCAGAAGAAATTTTGAAATTTTGAAATGTCACCTCTTGCCAGTAATTCAATTTTTCCCAGGCCCCCAAAATCGAAAAATCGTTAACCACGCCCCCAATTTTCATCCAAACCGGACGTGCGTCATACCGTTGGAAAGCCAGTGAAGTGCTCTATCCGAATCAGAAGAAATTTTGAAATGTCACCTCTTGCCAGTAATTCAATTTTTCCCAGGCCCCCAAAATCGATAAATCGTTAACCACGCCCCCAATTTTCATCCAAACCGGACGTGCGTCATACCGTTGGAAAGCCAGTGAAGTGCTCTATCCGAATCAGAAGAAATTTTAAAATGTCACCTCTTGCCAGTATGGACATTTTTCCCAGGCCCCCAAAATCGAAAAATCGTTGACCACGCCCCCAATTTTCATCCAAACCGGACGAGGGTCGGCGAATTGGAAAGCCCGCTACGAGCTCTATCCGAATTAGTAATAATAAAAAAATCGTTGGCCACGCCCCCAATTTTTATCCAAACCGGACGTGCGTCATACCGTTGCAAAGCCAGTGAAGTGCTGTATCCGAATCAGAAGAAATTTTGAAATATCACCTCTTGCCAGTGAGAAAATTTTTCCCAGGCCCCCAAAATCGAAAAATCGTTAACCACGCCCCCAATTTTCATCCAAATCGGACATGCGTTCATACCGTTGGAAAGCCAGTGAAGTGCTCTATCCGAATCAGAAGAAATTTTGAAATGTCACCTCTTGCCAGTAATTCAATTTTTCCCAGGCCCCCAAAATCGAAAAATCGTTAACCACGCCCCCAATTTTTCATCCAAACCGGACGTGCGTCATACCGTTGGAAAGCCAGTGAAGTGCTCTATCCGAATCAGAAGAAATTTTGAAATTTTGAAATGTCACCTCTTGCCAGTAATTCAATTTTTTCCCAGGCCCCCAAAATCGAAAAATCGTTAACCACGCCCCCAATTTTCATCCAAACCGGACGTGCGTCATACCGTTGGAAAGCCAGTGAAGTGCTCTATCCGAATCAGAAGAAATTTTGAAATGTCACCTCTTGCCAGTAATTCAATTTTTCCCAGGCCCCCAAAATCGAAAAATCGTTAACCACGCCCCCAATTTTCATCCAAACCGGACGTGCGTCATACCGTTGGAAAGCCAGTGAAGTGCTCTATCCGAATCAGAAGAAATTTTGAAATGTCACCTCTTGCCAGTAATTCAATTTTTCCCAGGCCCCCAAAATCGAAAAATCGTTAACCACGCCCCCAATTTTCATCGAAACCGGACGTGCGTCATACCGTTGGAAAGCCAGTGAAGTGCTCTATCCGAATCAGAAGAAATTTTGAAATTTTGAAATGTCACCTCTTGCCAGTAATTCAATTTTTCCCAGGCCCCCAAAATCGAAAAATCGTTAACCACGCCCCCAATTTTCATCCAAACCGGACGTGCGTCATACCGTTGGAAAGCCAGTGAAGTGCTCTATCCGAATCAGAAGAAATTTTGAAATGTCACCTGCCAGTAATTCAATTTTTCCCAGGCCCCCAAAATCGATAAATCGTTAACCACGCCCCCAATTTTCATCCAAACCGGACGTGCGTCATACCGTTGGAAAGCCAGTGAAGTGCTCTATCCGAATCAGAAGAAATTTTGAAATGTCACCTCCTGCCAGTAATTCAATTTTTCCCAGGCCCCCAAAATCGATAAAATCGTTAACCACGCCCCCAATTTTCATCCAAACCGGACGTGCGTCATACCGTTGGAAAGCCAGTGAAGTGCTCTATCCGAATCAGAAGAAATTTTAAAATGTCACCTCTTGCCAGTATGGACATTTTTCCCAGGCCCCCAAAATCGAAAAATCGTTGACCACGCCCCCAATTTTCATCCAAACCGGACGAGGGTCGGCGAATTGGAAAGCCCGCTACGAGCTCTATCCGAATTAGTAATAATAAAAAATCGTTGGCCACGCCCCCAATTTTTATCCAAACCGGACGTGCGTCATACCGTTGCAAAGCCAGTGAAGTGCTGTATCCGAATCAGAAGAAATTTTGAAATATCACCTCTTGCCAGTGAGGAAAATTTTTCCCAGGCCCCCAAAATCGAAAAATCGTTAACCACGCCCCCAATTTTCATCCAAACCGGACATGCGTCATACCGTTGGAAAGCCAGTGAAGTGCTCTATCCGAATCAGAAGAAATTTTGAAATGTCACCTCTTGCCAGTAATTCAATTTTTCCCAGGCCCCCAAAATCGAAAATCGTTAACCACGCCCCCAATTTTCATCCAAACCGGACGTGCGTCATACCGTTGGAAAGCCAGTGAAGTGCTCTATCCGAATCAGAAGAAATTTTGAAATGTCACCTCTTGCCAGTAATTCAATTTTTCCCAGGCCCCCAAAATCGAAAAATCGTTAACCACGCCCCCAATTTTCATCGAAACCGGACGTGCGTCATACCGTTGGAAAGCCAGTGAAGTGCTCTATCCGAATCAGAAGAAATTTTGAAATTTTGAAATGTCACCTCTTGCCAGTAATTCAATTTTTCCCAGGCCCCCAAAATCGAAAAATCGTTAACCACGCCCCCAATTTTCATCCAAACCGGACGTGCGTCATACCGTTGGAAAGCCAGTGAAGTGCTCTATCCGAATCAGAAGAAATTTTGAAATGTCACCTCTTGCCAGTAATTCAATTTTTCCCAGGCCCCCAAAATCGAAAAATCGTTAACCACGCCCCCAATTTTCATCGAAACCGGACGTGCGTCATACCGTTGGAAAGCCAGTGAAGTGCTCTATCCGAATCAGAAGAAATTTTGAAATTTTGAAATGTCACCTCTTGCCAGTAATTCAATTTTTCCCAGGCCCCCAAAATCGAAAAATCGTTAACCACGCCCCCAATTTTCATCCAAACCGGACGTGCGTCATACCGTTGGAAAGCCAGTGAAAGTGCTCTATCCGAATCAGAAGAAATTTTGAAATGTCACCTACTGCCAGTAATTCAATTTTTCCCAGGCCCCCAAAATCGATAAAATCGTTAACCACGCCCCCAATTTTCATCCAAACCGGACGTGCGTCATACCGTTGGAAAGCCAGTGAAGTTGCTCTATCCGAATCAGAAGAAATTTTGAAATGTCACCTCCTGCCAGTAATTCAATTTTTCCCAGGCCCCCAAAATCGATAAATCGTTAACCACGCCCCCAATTTTCATCCAAACCGGAACGTGCGTCATACCGTTGGAAAGCCAGTGAAGTGCTCTATCCGAATCAGAAGAAATTTTAAAATGTCACCTCTTGCCAGTATGGACATTTTTCCCAGGCCCCCAAAATCGAAAAATCGTTGACCACGCCCCCAATTTTCATCCAAACCGGACGAAGGTCGCCGAATTGGAAAGCCCGCTACGAGCTCTATCCGAATTAGTAATAATAAAAAATCGTTGGCCACGCCCCCAATTTTTATCCAAACCGGACGTGCGTCCATACCGTTGCAAAGCCAGTGAAGTGCTGTATCCGAATCAGAAGAAATTTTGAAATATCACCTCTTGCCAGTGAGAAAATTTTTCCCAGGCCCCCAAAATCGAAAAATCGTTAACCACGCCCCCAATTTTCATCCAAATCGGACATGCGTCATACCGTTTGGAAAGCCAGTGAAGTGCTCTATCCGAATCAGAAGAAATTTTGAAATGTCACCTCTTGCCAGTAATTCAATTTTTCCCAGGCCCCCAAAATCGAAAAAATCGTTAACCACGCCCCCAATTTTCATCCAATACCGGACGTGCGTCATACCGTTGGAAAGCCAGTGAAGTGCTCTATCCGAATCAGAAGAAATTTTGAAATGTCACCTCTTGCCAGTAATTCAATTTTTCCCAGGCCCCCAAAATCGAAAAATCGTTAACCACGCCCCCAATTTTCATCCGAAACCGGACGTGCGTCATACCGTTGGAAAGCCAGTGAAGTGCTCTATCCGAATCAGAAGAAATTTTGAAATTTGAAATGTCACCTCTTGCCAGTAATTCAATTTTTCCCAGGCCCCCAAAATCGAAAAATCGTTAACCACGCCCCCAATTTTCATCCAAACCGGACGTGCGTCATACCGTTGGAAAGCCAGTGAAGTGCTCTATCCGAATCAGAAGAAATTTTGAAATGTCCACCTCTTGCCAGTAATTCAATTTTTCCCAGGCCCCCAAAATCGATAAATCGTTAACCACGCCCCCAATTTTCATCCAAACCGGACGTGCGTCATACCGTTGGAAAGCCAGTGAAGTGCTCTATCCGAATCAGAAGAAATTTTGAAATTTTGAAATGTCACCTCTTGCCAGTAATTCAATTTTTCCCAGGCCCCCAAAATCGAAAAATCGTTAACCACGCCCCCAATTTTCATCCAAACCGGGACGTGCGTCATACCGTTGGAAAGCCAGTGAAGTGCTCTATCCGAATCAGAAGAAATTTTGAAATGTCACCTCTTGCCAGTAATTCAATTTTTCCCAGGCCCCCAAAATCGATAAAATCGTTAACCACGCCCCCAATTTTCATCCAAACCGGACGTGCGGTCATACCGTTGGAAAGCCAGTGAAGTGCTCTATCCGAATCAGAAGAAATTTTAAAATGTCACCTCTTGCCAGTATGGACATTTTTCCCAGGCCCCCCAAAATCGAAAAAATCGTTGACCACGCCCCCAATTTTCATCCAAACCGGACGAGGGTCGGCGAATTGGAAAGCCCGCTACGAGCTCTATCCGAATTAGTAATAATAAAAAAATCGTTGGCCACGCCCCCAATTTTTATCCAAACCGGACGTGCGTCATACCGTTGCAAAGCCAGTGAAGTGCTGTATCCGAATCAGAAGAAATTTTGAAATATCACCTCTTGCCAGTGAGAAAATTTTTCCAGGCCCCCAAAATCGAAAAATCGTTAACCCCCCCCCCAATTTTCATCCAAATCGGACATGCGTCATACCGTTGGAAAGCCAGTGAAGTGCTCTATCCGAATCAGAAGAAATTTTGAAATGTCACCTCTTGCCAGTAATTCAATTTTTCCCAGGCCCCCAAAATCGAAAAAATCGTTAACCACGCCCCCAATTTTCATCCAAACCGGACGTGCGTCATACCGTTGGAAAGCCAGTGAAGTGCTCTATCCGAATCAGAAGAAATTTTGAAATGTCACCTCTTGCCAGTAATTCAACTTTTTCCCAGGCCCCCAAAATCGAAAAATCGTTAACCACGGCCCCCAATTTTTCATCGAAACCGGACGTGCGTCATACCGTTGGAAAGCCAGTGAAGTGCTCTATCCGAATCAGAAGAAATTTTGAAATTTTGAAATGTCACCTCTTGCCAGTAATTCAATTTTTCCCAGGCCCCCAAAATCGAAAAATCGTTAACCACGCCCCCAATTTTCATCGAAACCGGACGTGCGTCATACCGTTGGAAAGCCAGTGAAGTGCTCTATCCGAATCAGAAGAAATTTTGAAATTTTGAAATGTCACCTCTTGCCAGTAATTCAATTTTTCCCAGGCCCCCAAAATCGAAAAATCGTTAACCACGCCCCCAATTTTCATCCCAAACCGGACGTGCGTCATACCGTTGGAAAGCCAGTGAAGTGCTCTATCCGAATCAGAAGAAATTTTTGAAATGTCACCTCTTGCCAGTAATTCAATTTTTCCCAGGCCCCCAAAATCGAAAAATCGTTAACCACGCCCCCAATTTTCATCCAAACCGGACGTGCGTCATACCGTTGGAAAGCCAGTGAAGTGCTCTATCCGAATCAGAAGAAATTTTAAAATGTCACCTCTTGCCAGTAATGGACATTTTTCCCAGGCCCCCAAAATCGAAAAATCGTTGACCACGCCCCCAATTTTCATCCAAACCGGAACGAGGGTCGGCGAATTGGAAAGCCCGCTACGAGCTCTATCCGAATTAGTAATAATAGAAAAAATCGTTGGCCACGCCCCCAATTTTTATCCAAACCGGACGTGCGTCATACCGTTGCAAAGCCAGTGAAGTGCTGTATCCGAATCAGAAGAAATTTTGAAATATCACCCTCTTGCCAGTGAGAAAGAAAATTTTCCCAGGCCCCCAAAATCGAAAAATCGTTAACCACGCCCCCAATTTTCATCCAAATCGGACATGCGTCATACCGTTGGAAAGCCAGTGAAGTGCTCTATCCGAATCAGAAGAAATTTTGAAATGTCACCTCTTGCCAGTAAATTCAATTTTTCCCAGGCCCCCAAAATCGAAAAATCGTTAACCCCGCCCCCAATTTTCATCCAAACCGGACGTGCATCATACCGTTGGAAAGCCAGTGAAGTGCTCTATCCGAATCAGAAGAATTTTGAAATTTTGAAATGTCACCTCTTGCCAGTAATTCAATTTTTTCCCAGGCCCCCAAAATCGAAAAATCGTTAACCACGCCCCCAATTTTCATCCAAACCGGACGTGCGTCATACCGTTGGAAAGCCAGTGAAGTGCTCTATCCGAATCAAAAGAAATTTTGAAATGTCACCTCTTGCCAGTAATTCAATTTTTCCCAGGCCCCCAAAATCGAAAAATCGTTAACCACGCCCCCAATTTTCATCCAAACCGGACGTGCGTCATACCGTTGAAAGCCAGTGAAGTGCTCTATCCGAATCAGAAGAAATTTTGAAATGTCACCTCTTGCCAGTAATTCAATTTTTCCCAGGCCCCCAAAATCGAAAAAATCGTTAACCACGCCCCCAATTTTCCATCCAAACCGGACGTGCGTCATACCGTTGGAAAGCCAGTGAAGTGCTCTAATCCGAATCAAAAGAAATTTTGAAATGTCACCTCTTGCCAGTAATTCAATTTTTCCCAGGCCCCCAAAATCGAAAAATCGTTAACCACGGCGCCCCCAATTTTCATCCAAACCGGACGTGCGTCATACCGTTGGAAAGCCAGTGAAGTGCTCTATCCGAATCAAAAGAAATTTTGAAAATGTCACCTCTTGCCAGTAATTCAATTTTTCCCAGGCCCCCAAAATCGAAAAATCGTTAACCACGCCCCCAATTTTCATCCAAACCGGACGTGCGTCATACCGTTGGAAAGCCAGTGAAGTGCTCTATCCGAATCAGAAGAAATTTTGAAATGTCACCTCTTGCCAGTAATTCAATTTTTCCCAGGCCCCCAAAATCGAAAAATCGTTAACCACGCCCCCAATTTTCATCGAAACCGGACGTGCATCATACCGTTGGAAAGCCAGTGAAGTGCTCTATCCGAATCAGAAGAAATTTTGAAATTTTGAAATGTCACCTCTCGCCAGTAATTCAATTTTTCCCAGGCCCCCAAAATCGAAAAATCGTTAACCACGCCCCCAATTTTCATCCAAACCGGACGTGCGTCATACCGTTGGAAAGCCAGTGAAGCGCTCTATCCGAATCAGAAGAAATTTTGAAATGTCACCTCTTGCCAGTAATTCAATTTTTCCCAGGCCCCCAAAATCGATAAATCGTTAACCACGCCCCCAATTTTTATCCAAACCGGACGTACGTCATACCGTTGGAAAGCCAGTGAAGTGCTCTATCCGAATCAGAAGAAATTTTGAAATTTTGAAATGTCACCTCTTGCCAGTAATTCAATTTTTCCCAGGCCCCCAAAATCGAAAAATCGTTAACCACGCCCCCAATTTTCATCCAAACCGGACGTGCGTCATACCGTTGGAAAGCCAGTGAAGTGCTCTATCCGAATCAGAAGAAATTTTGAAATGTCACCTCTTGCCAGTAATTCAATTTTTCCCAGGCCCCAAAATCGAAAAATCGTTAACCACGCCCCCAATTTTCATCCAAAACGGACGTGCGTCATACCGTTGGAAAGCCAGTGAAGTGCTCTATCCGAATCAGAAGAAATTTTGAAATGTCACCTCTTGCCAGTAATTCAATTTTTCCCAGGCCCCCAAAATCGAAAAATCGTTAACCACGCCCCCAATTTTCATCGAAACCGGACGTGCGTCATACCGTTGGAAAGCCAGTGAAGTGCTCTATCCGAATCAGAAGAAATTTTGAAATTTTGAAATGTCACCTCTTGCCAGTAATTCAATTTTTCCCAGGCCCCCAAAATCGAAAAATCGTTAACCACGCCCCCAATTTTCATCCAAACCGGACGTGCGTCATACCGTTGGAAAGCCAGTGAAGCGCTCTATCCGAATCAGAAGAAATTTTGAAATGTCACCTCTTGCCAGTAATTCAATTTTTCCCAGGCCCCCAAAATCGATAAATCGTTAACCACGCCCCCAATTTTCATCCAAACCGGACGTACGTCATACCGTTGGAAAGCCAGTGAAGTGCTCTATCCGAATCAGAAGAAATTTTGAAATGTCACCTCTTGCCAGTAATTCAATTTTTCCCAGGCCCCAAAATCGAAAAATCGTTAACCACGCCCCAATTTTCATCCAAACCGGACGTGCGTCATACCGTTGGAAAGCCAGTGAAGTGCTCTATCCGAATCAGAAGAAATTTTGAAATGTCACCTCTTGCCAGTAATTCAATTTTTCCCAGGCCCCCAAAATCGAAAAATCGTTAACCACGCCCCCAATTTTCATCCAAACCGGACGTGCGTCATACCGTTGGAAAGCCAGTGAAGTGCTCTATCCGAATCAGAAGAAATTTTGAAATGTCACCTCTTGCCAGTAATTCAATTTTTCCCAGGCCCCCAAAATCGAAAAATCGTTAACCACGGCCCCAATTTTCATCGAAACCGGACGTGCGTCATACCGTTGGAAAGCCAGTGAAGTGCTCTATCCGAATCAGAAAAAATTTTGAAATGTAACCTCTTGCCAGTAATTCAATTTTTTCCCAGGCCCCCAAAATCGAAAAATCGTTAACCACGCCCCCAATTTTCATCCAAACCGGACGTGCGTCATACCGTTGGAAAGCCAGTGAAGCGCTCTATCATCCGAATCAGAAGAAAATTTTGAAATGTCACCGTCATGCCCAGTAATTCTCAATTTTTCCCAGGCCCCCAAAATCGATAAATGGATAACCCCACGCCCCCAATTTTTCATCCAAACCGGACGAATCCGTCCATAACCGTTGGAAAGCCTGTGAAAGTGCTCTATATCCGAAACAGAAGAAATGTTTAAAATGTCACCTCTGTGCCAGTATATGGACATTTTTCCCAGGCCCCCCAAAATCGAACAAATCGTTTGACCACGCCCCCAATTTTCATCCAAACCGGACGAGGGTCGGCGAAGTTGGAAAGCCCGCTACGAGCTCTATTCCGAATTAGTAAATAATAAAAAAATCGTTGGCCCACGCCCCCAATTTTTATCCAAAACCGGGACGTGCGTCATACCGTTGCTGAAGCCAGTGGAAGTGCTGTATCCGAATCAGAAGAAAATTTTGAAATATCACCCCTCTTGCCATGAGAAAATTTTTCCCATGGCCCCCAAAAACGAAAAATCGTTAACCACGCCCCCCAATTTCATCCTAATCGGACAGCCGTCATACCGTTGGAAAACCAGTGAAGTGCTCTATCCGAATCAGAAGAAATTTTGAAATGTCACCTCTTGCCAGTAATTCAATTTTTCCCAGCCTCCCAAAATCGAAAAATCGTTAACACACGACACGCCCCCAATTTCCATCCAAACCGGACGTGCGTCATATACGTTTGGGAAAGCCAGTGAAGTGCTCTATCCCGAATCAGAAAGAAATTTTGAAATTTTGAAAATGTCACCTCTTGCCAGTAATTCAATTTTTCCCCAGGCGGCCCCCAAAATCGAAAAAAAAATCGTTAACCACAGTCCCCCAATTTTCATCCAAACCGGACGTGCGTCATACCGTTTGGAAAGCCAGTGAAGTGCTCCTATCCGAAACAAAAGAAATTTTGAAAATGTCACCTCTTGCCAGTAATTCAATTTTTTCCCCGGCCCCCCAAAATCGAAAAATCGGTTAACCACGCCCCCAATTTTCATCCAAACCCGGACGTTTTGCGCGTCATAATATCCGTTGGAAGCCCAGTGAAGTGCTCTATCCGAATCAGACAGAAATTTTTGAAATGTCACCTCTTGCCAGTAATTCAATATTTCCCAGGCCCCACAAATCGAAAAATCGTTAAACCACGCCCCCAATTGTCATTCGAAACCGGACGTGCGTCATAACCGTTGGAAAGCCAGTGAAGTGCTCTATCCCGAATCAGAAGAAATTTTGAAAATTTTGAAATGTCACCTCTTGCCAGTAATTCAATTTTTTCCCAGGCCCCCCAAATCGACAAATCGTTTAACCACGCCCCCAATTTTCTTCCAAACCGGAGTTGCGTCCATACCGATGGAAAGACCGTGAAGCGCTTCAATCCGAATCAGAAGAAATTTTGAAATGTCACCTCTTGCCAGTAATTCAATTTTTCCCAGGCCCCCCCAAAATCGATAAATCGTTAAAAACGCCCCCCAATTTTCATCCTAAACCGGACGTACGTCATACCGTTGAAAAGCCAGTGAAGTTGCTCTATCCGAATCAGAAGAAATTTTGAAATTTTGAAATGTCACCCTCTTGCCAGTAATTCAATTTTCCCCAGCCCCCCAAAATCGAAAAATCGATTAACCACGCCCCCAATTTTCAATCCAAACCGGACGTGCGTCATACCGTTGGTAAGCCAGTGAAGTGCTCTATCCGAATCAGAAGAAATTTTGAAATGTCACCCTCTTGCCAGTAATTCAATTTTTTTCCCAGGCCCCCAAAATCGAAAAATCGTTAACCACGCCCCCAATTTTCATCCAAACCGGACGTGCGTCCAAACAGTTGGAAAGCATAGTGAAGTGCTCTATCCGAATCAGAAGAAATTTTGAAATGTCACCTCTTGCCAGTAATTCAATGTTTTCCCAGGCCCCCGAAAATCGAAAAATCGTTTAACCACTCCCTGCAATTTTCATCGAAACCGGACGTGCGTCATAACCGTTGGAAAGCCAGTGAAGTGCTCTATCCGAATCATAGAAGAAATTTTGAAATTTTGAAATGTCACCTCATGCCAGTAATTCCATTTTTCCCAGGCCCCCAAAATCGAAAAATCGTTAACCACGCCCCCAATTTTCATCCAAACCGGACGTGCGTCATACCGTTGGAAAAGCCAGTGAAAGCGCTCTATCCGATTCAGAAGAAATTTTTGAAATGTCACCCTCATTGCCAGTAATTCAATTTTTCCCCAGCCCCCCCAAAATCCGATAATGGTTAACCACGCCCCCAATTTTTCATCCAAACCGGACGTGCCGTCATACCGTTGGAAAGCCAGTGAAGTGCTCCTATCCGAATCAGAAGAAATTTTAAAATGTCACCATATTGCCAGTAATGGACAATTTTTCCCTCACAGGCCCCTAAAATCGAAACATCGTTGACCACGCCCCCAATTTTCATCCAAACCGGACGAGGGTCGGCGAATTGGAAAGCCCGCTACGAGCTCTATTCCGAATTAGTAATAATAAAAAAATCCGTTGGCCACGCCCCCAATTTTTATCCAAACCGGACGTGCGTCATAACCGTTTTCAAGCCAGTGAAGTGCGTATCCGAATCAGAAGAAATTTTGAAATATCACCTCTTGCCAGTGAGAAAATTTTGCCCAGGCCCCACCAAAATCGAAAAATCTTAAACCACGACCCACCAATTTTCATCCAAATCGGACATTGCGTCATAACCTTGGAAAGCCAGTGAAGTGCTTCTATCCGATATCAGAAGAAAATTTTGAAATGTCACCTCTTGCCAGTAATTCAATTTTTTCCCAGGCCCCCAAAATCGAAAAATCGTTAACCACGGCCCCCAATTTTCATCCAAACCGGACGTGCGTCATACCGTTGGAAAGCCAGGTGAAGTGCTCTATCCGAATCAGAAGAAATTATGAAATTTTTGAAATGTCACCTCTTGCCAGTAATCTCAATTTTTCCCAGGCCCCCAAAATCGAAAAATCGGTTAACCCACAGCCCCCAATTTTCCATCCAAACCCGACGTGCGGGTCATACCGTTGGAAAGCCAGTGAAGTGCTACTATATCCGAATCAGAAGAAATTTTGAAATGATGTCACCTCTTGCCAGTAATTCAATTTTATTCCACAGGACCCACCCAAAATCGAAAAATCGTTAACCACGGCCCCCAAATTTCATCCAAACCGGACGTGCGTCATACCGTTGGAAAGCCATTGAAGTGCTCTATCCGGAATCAGAAGAAATTTTGAAATGTCACCATCTTGCCAGTAATTCAAATTTTCCCAGGCCCCCAAAATCGAAAAAATCGTTTAACCACGCCCCCAATTTTTCACATCGAAACCGGACGTGCGTCCATACCGTTGGAAAGCCCAGTGAAGTGCTCTACTCCGAATCAAGAAAGAAATTTTGAAATTTTGAATGTCACCTTCTTGCCAGTAATTCAATTTTTTTCCCAGCACACCAAAATCCGAAAAATCGTTAACCACGCCCCCAATTTTCATCCAAACCGGACGTGCGTCAAACCGTTGGAAAGCCAGTGAACGCTCTAATCCGCAATCAGAAGAAATTTTGAAATGTCAACCCTCTTGCCAGTAATATCAATTTATCCCATGCCCCCAAAAAGCGATAAATCGTTAAACCACGCCCCACCAATTTTTCATCCAAACCGGACGTGCGTCATAATACCGTTGGAAAGCCAGTGAAGAGCTCCTAATCCGAAATCAGAAGAAAATTTTGAAATTTTTGAAAAGTCAACCTCTTGCCAGTAAATCAATTTTTCCTCAGGCCTCCAAAATCGAAAAATCGTTAACCCACGCCCACCCAATTTTCATCCAAACCGGACGTGCGTCATACCGTTTGGAAAGCCAGTGAAGTGCTCTACTCCGAATCAGAAGAAATTTTGAAATGTCACCTCTTGCCCAGTAATTCAATGTGTCCCCAGGTCCCCCCCAAAATCGAAAAAATCGTTAACCACGCCCCCAATTTTCTTCCAAACCGGTCGGTGCGTCATACCGTTGGAAAGCCAGTGAAGTGCTCTATCCGGAATCAGAAGAAATTTTGAAAATGTCACCTCTTGCCAGTAATTCAATTTTTCCCAGGCCACCAAAATCGAAAAATTCGTTAACCACGACCCCCCCAATTTTCAACGAAACCGGACGAGCGTCATACCGTTCGGAAAGCCAGTGAAGTGCTGCTATCCGAATCAGAAGAAATATTGAAATTTTGAAATGTCACCTCTTGCCAGTAATTCAATTTTTCCCAGGCCCCCAAAATCGAAAAATCGCGTTAACACACGGCCCCCAATTTTCATCCAAACCGGACGATGCGTCATACCGTAGGAAAGCCAGTGAAGCGCTCTATCCTAATCAGAAGAAATTTTGAAATGGTCACCCATGGCCAGTAATTCAATTTTTCCCAGGCCCCCAAAATCGATAAATGGTTAACCACGCCCCCAATTTTCATCCGCAAACCCGGAACGTGCGTCATAACCGTTGGAAAGCCAGTGAAGTGCTCTATCCGAATCAGAAGAAATTTTAAAATGTCACCTCTTGCCAGTAATGGACATTTTTCCAGGGCCCCCAAAATCGAAAAAATCGTGTGACCACGCCCGCCAATTTTCATCCAAACCGGACGAGGGTCGGCGAATTGGAAAGCCCGCTACGAGCTCTATCCGAATTAGTAATAATAAAAAAAAATCGTTGGCCCACGCCCCCAATTTTTATATCCAAAACCGAACGTCGCGTCATACCGTGGCAAAGCCAGTGAAGTGCTGTATCCGAATCAGAAGAAATTTTGAAATATCACCTCTTGCCCAGTGAGAAAATTTTTTCCCAGGCCCACCAAAATCGAAATATCGTTAACCACGCCCCCAATTTTTCATCCAAATCGGACATGCGTCATACCGTTGGAAAGCCAGGTGAAGTGCTCTAATCCGAATCGAGAAGAAAATTTTTGAAATGTCACCTCTAGCCAGTAAGTCAATTTTTCCCAGGCCCCCAAAAGCTCGAAAAATCGTTAACCACTGAACCCCAATTTTCATCCAAACCGGACGTGCGTCATCACCGTTGGAAAGCCAGTGAAGTGCTCTATCCGAATCAGAAAAAATTTGAAATTTTGAAATGTACTCCTCTTGCCAGTAATTCAATTTTTTTCCCAGGCCCCCAAAATCGAAAAATCGATAACCACGCCCGCCAATTTTCCATCCAAACCCTACGTGCGTCATACCGTTGGAAAGCCAGTGAAGTGCTCTATCCGAATCAGAAAAATTTTTGAAATGTCACCTCTTGCCAGTAATTCAATTTTTCCCCAGCCCCCCAAAATCGAAAAATCGTTAACCACAAGCCCCACCAATTTTCATCCAAACCGGACGTGCGTCTTACCGTAGGAAAGCCAGTGAAGTGCTCTATCCGAATCAGAAGAACTTTTGAAATTTTGAAATGTCACCAATCTTGCCATTAATTCAATTTTACACCAGGCCAGTAATCCCCAAATCAGAAAAATCGTTAACCACGCCACCAATTTTCATCCAAACCCGAACGTGCGTCATAAACCGTTGGAAAGGCAGTGAAGTGCTCTATCCGAATCAAGAATAAATTTTGAAATGTCACCTCTTGCCAGTAATTCAATTTTTCCCAGGCCCCCAAAATCGAAAAATCGTTAACCACGCCCCCCCAATTTTCATCCAAATGGAAAAGGGTCAATCAATCAAATCCCGCTACATCATCAATCACAAAAACATTCCACACATCAATCAATAAAATCGTTGGCCACAACCAAACCAATTTTTATCGCAAACATAACGCACGTGCGTCATACCGTTGGAAAGCCAGTGAAGTGCTCTATCCGAATCAGAAAGAAATTTTGAAATGTCCACCTCCTGCCAGTAATTCAATTTTTCCCAGCGCCCCCAAAATCGAAAAACTCGTTAACCACGACCCCCAATTTTTCATCTATCGGACAATTCGACATACCGTTGGAAAGCCAGTGAAGTGCTCTATATCCGAATCAGAAGAAATTTTGAAATTGTCACCTCATGCCTGTAATTCAATTTTTTTCCCGAGGCCCCCAAAATCGAAACATCGTTAACCACGCCCCCAATTTGCATCCAAACCGGACGTGCGTCCATAGCCGTTGGAAAGCCAGTGAAGTGCTCTACCAACCGAATCAGAAGAAATTTTGAAATTTTTGAAATGTCAACCTCTTGCCACAATTCAATTTTTCCCAGGCCCTCAAAATCGAAAAATCGTTAACCACCGCCCCCCAACTTTTAATCCAAACCCACGTGCGTCATACCAGTTGGAAAGCCAGTGAAGTGCTCTATCCGAATCAGAAGAAATTTTGAAATGTCACCTCTTGCCAGTAATTCAATCATTTTTCCCAGGCCCCCAAAAATCGAAAAAATCCGTTAACCCACAGCCCCCAATTATCATCCAAACCGGACGTGGCGTCATACGGTTGGTAAGCCAGTGAAGTGCTCTATCCACGAATCAGAAGAAATTTTGAAATGACACCTCCTGCCAGTAATTCAATTTTTCCCCAGGCCCCCAAAATCGTTAAATCGTTAACCACGCCCCCAAATTTTCATATCCAAACCTGAACGTGCGTCATAACCGTTGGAAAGCAAGTGAAGTGCTCTATCCGAATCAGAAGAAATTTGAAATTTTGAAATGTCACCTCCCCTTTGCCACTAATTCAATTTTTCCCACGCCCCCAAAATCGAAAAATCGTTAACCACAGCCCCCCCCCAATTTTCATCCAAACCCGACGTGCGTCATTACCGTTGGAAAGCCAGTGAAGTGCTCTATCCGAATCAGAAGAAATTTTGAAATGTCACCTCTTGCCAGTAATTCAATTTTTCCCAGGCCCCCAAAATCGAAAAAATCGTTAACCAGACCCACCAATTTTTCATCCAAACCGGACGTGCGTCATAACCGTTGGAAAGGCCAGTGAAGTGCTCTATCCGAATCAGAAGATCTTTTTGAAATGTCAACCTCCTGGCAGTAATTTCAATTTTTCCCAGGCCCCCAAAATCGATAAAACGTTAACCACGCCCCCCAATTTTCATCCAAACCGGACGTGCGTCATACCGTTGGAAAGCCAGTGAAGTGCTCTATCCGAATCAGAAGAAATTTTGAAATTGAATGTCACCTCTTGCCAGTAATTCCAATTTTTCCCAGGCCCCCAAAATCGAAAAATCGTTAACACACGCCCCAAATTTCATCCAAACCGGACGTGTGCGTCATAACCGTTGGAAAAGCCAGTGAAGTGCTCTATCCGAATCAGAAGAAAATTTTGAAATTTTGACATGTCACCTCTTGCCAGTAATTCAATATTTGCCCAGGTCCCCCCCCAAAATCGAAAAATCGTTAACCACGCCCCCAAATTTCATCCAAACCGGACGTGGCGTCCATAATACCGTTGGAAAGCCCAGTGAAGTGCTCTACTGCGAATCAGAAAGAAATTTTGAAATGTCACCTCTGCCCAGGAATTCAATTTTTCCCAGGCCCCCCCAAAATCCGAAAAATCGTTAACCACGCCCCCCAATTTTCATCCAAACCCGACGTGCGTCATACCGTTTGAAAGCCAGTGAAGTGCTCTATCCGAATCAGAAGAAATTTTTGAAATGTCACCTCTTGCCAGTAATATCAAATTTTCCCAGGCCCCCAACATCGAAAAATCGTTAACCACGCCCCCGAATTTTCATCCAAACCCGACGTGCGTCATACCGTTGGAAAGCCAGTGACGTGCTCTATCCGAATCAGAAGAAAATTTGAAATGTCACCTCTTGCCAGTAATTCAATTTTTCCCAGGCCCCCAAAATCGAAAAAATCGTAAACCACGCCCCCCCAATTTTCATCCAAACCGGACGTGCGTCATAAAACCGTTGGATAGCCAGTGAAGAGTTACTATCCTAAAAAAAAAAAAAAAGAAAAGAATCAGAAGAAATATTGAAATTTTGAAATGTACACCTCTTGCCAGTAATTCAATTTTTATCCCAGGCCCCCCAAATTCGAAAAATCGTTAACCCACGCCCCCAATTTTCATCCAAACCCGATGGGACGTGCGTCATACCGTTGGAAAGCCAGTGAAGTGCTCTATCCGAATCAGAAGAAATTTTGAAAATGTCACCTCTTGCCAGTCATTCAATTTTTCCCAGGCCCCCAAAATCGAAAAATCGATTAACCACGTCCCCCAATTTTCATCCAAACCGGACGTGCGACATACCGTTGGAAAGCCAGTGAAGTGCTCTATTTCCCCGCATCAGAATAAATTTTGAAATGTCACCTCCCTGCCAGTAATATCAAGTTTTTCCCAGGCCCCCAAAATCGAAAAATCGTTAACCACGCCCCCAACTTTCATCCCAAAACGTACATGCACATTACCGTTGGAAAGCCAGTTGACAGTGCCTCTATCCGAATCAGAAGAAATTTTTGAAATGTCACCTCTTGCGCCAGTAAATTCAATTTTTCCCAGGCCCCAAAATCGAAAAATCGATAACCCAGCCCCCAATTTTCATCCAAACCGGACGTGCGCCCATACCGTTGGAAAGCCAGTGAAGTGCTCCCGATCCCGAAACAGAAAGAAATTTTGAAATTTTGAAATGTCACGCTCAATGCCACTAATTCAATTTTTCCCAGGCCCCCCAAAATCGCAATCGTTAAACCACGCCCCCAATTTTCATCCAAACCCGACGTGCGTCATAAATACCGTTGGAAAGCCAGTGAAGTGCTCTATCCGAATCAGAAGAAATTTTGAAATGTCACCTCTTGCCAGTAATTCAATTTTTTCCCAGGCCCCCAAAATCGAAAAAAATCGTTAACCACGCCCCCAATATTCATCCAAACCGGCCTGCGTCCATACGTTGGAAAGCCCAGTGGAAGTGCTCTATCCGATTCAGAAAGAAATTTTGAATATGTCACCTCCTCCAGTAAGTCAATTTTTACCCCAGGCCCACCAAAATCGATAAAACGTTAACCACTGCCCACCAATGTTCATCCAAACCGGACGTCTAGCGTCCAGAAACCGTTGGAAAAGCCAGTGAAAGTGCTCTATCCGAATCAGAAGAAATTTTGAAAATGTCACCAATCCTGCCAGTAATTCAATTTTTTCCCAGGCCCCCAAAATCGATAAATCGTTAACCACGACCCCCAATTTTCCATCCAAAACCGGACGTGCGTCATACCGTTGGAAAGCCAGTGAAGTGCTCTAACTTCCGAATCAGACGAAATTTTAAAATGGTCACCTCTTGCCAGTATACCGTTGGAAAGCCAGTGAAGTCTTTCCGAATCAGAAGAAATTTTAAAATGTCACCCTTGCCAGTATGAACATTTTTCCCAGCCCCCAAAATCGAAAAATCGTT